>CM060969.1:86976393-87151393 GCA_030765045.1 Tenodera sinensis | reverse complement strand
GAAGACCACCCTAAGACTGATGCCATGGAGGACGACGGCCAAGCAGGATCAGGACCTCAAGAGCACGAAACTGTCGAATCCTCTAGTCTCAGTACCTCCACCAGATGTAGTCCCCATCAAGGTCAGTACCAGAGTATTGACATCTTCATCTGTCATTAATTGTAACAAGAAGTATATAAGTAAATTTTGCACTGAAGTGACTGATTTCATTTTACCCAAAAACACGACTAGAACACCCATCAGAATTGCTCTAAATGATATTTATTCATTCAGGTAAAATTAATTATTAAATTAAAAATTACGGGTACAGTTACAATCAAATTAGCGGTTGAATTGCCAGGAAATTCGGAGCATATTACATTTATTACGCACATATATTACATCAACGGGTTTTATTATTTCTCTGAAACGCAGAACCCAGTTACTTTTTTGACGAACGTACAGGATTTTATGTTTATCATAAGGCAATAATAATTACATTGGTATAAAGCAAAAAATCGAAGTATATCTAAGTCGTATACAACATAACACAATAACAAATAAAATAAATTGTACGGTAAACATAATAATTGTAATTTAGGCTTTCAAAATTAGTTTCAAACTTCAGAGCATAGTCACTAAAACATTCCTGGGATAAGAACTAAATTAAAAACATAATTGTGCTGCACAGTCATTTATTTTCCATGTCTGTATCATATAGAATTTTAACTAAAGCACAAGGTGGTAACTATAACAGATATTAAAATATAAACCATAGTTTTATATTAAATTTTAAGGATACGTCTTGTTCGTTGCCGTTACAAAGTAAAAGTAATATTTCTCGAAGTTTGGAAGAAGTTACAACTTTTAACATTTTGAAGAAATACATGCATTACGTTTTAAATCTTGATAATGCAAAACAATTGAAATTCATGTCATCAATAAGCACACAACTTCAAAGTGGTATTCGCAATCTACAGATCTCAATATTTTCTCCAGCAAGAAACAGGGAAAATTCTAATAATATGCCTGAATTCTGACATTCTCGATGCTTTGCCTAAATTTCATTTTCGTCTAAGAAAAGAGATGCTTGGTTTCTTTCCTACCCCCGATATTACAAAATATATAAAGTGAATTTTAAAAGACACTGAAGTCAGTATAAATTCTTTATACACCATGTCTTCCAGAAATCAATGAAAAATAAATCAAGGGTTTGCAAATATTCAGCAGTTCCATTTGTAAGTTTTGGTATACGATGTATGAAGTTTTGTTCAAATGAAATATGAATTGTTGTGCAGAAATGTATATTTATGTTGGTCAACATGCAATTTTCCACTGTGAGAGAATACTGATACAAGGTTTCGATTAGGGTACAGTTAGGTGTAGTTTATGTATACCCTCCATAAATAGGAAGCTGGTTGCTGCCGGAACCACTCTTGCACAGAATCACGAACCACTTGATGGAGGTGAAACACTCGCTGCTTAAAGTCAAAAGGCCAAGGCGTGATAATCGCGAGGGGGAAGGATCTACAATTCATACTTCTCTGCCATAAACAGTACAGCATGGACGTGCGTCAGTATCAGGCCAGGCCCGTGACCTGGTGCATATGTGCATATAGAGTACATGATTAGAATACCCATCACTTGTTTATGGGACTTTGGTGAAGCAAAGCAATAGTCGAGCGTCTGTGACGTACGCATTTTAGAAGATTTTATTAGACATAACACTCTTAAACAGTAACACCACTTTCTTGTTTGTTAGAGAATGTTTTCTTCCTTTATGGTTTATTATGTACGTAACCATGAAAAAACTAAGTGCAGTTGTGGGAAATGATCCGAATCGGCCTATGCCATTCCCAAACGCCACGGTTAGAGTTGATTCATTTATAGAATTTGTAATTCTTCAATTTGTTGTATGTAGATGCAAAGGTATCGTATGTGTATTAAAAGAACTTATATCTCTAATAAATAAGCAGCGAAACTTGGACACCAATGAAATTGGTGTAGTTAAGGTGTATGCAGCAGCTACCAGATCCAAAGAACAATAAACAAAGCAATATTGTTTAACCCATAAAATCAATGTTAACGGACCTAGATAAGATATCAGATTTTAGATAGCACGAGCATAGCAAATCTATGTAGTAAAATAATTATGAATCCTCTCGAAGACATTTTAAAATAGTCGTTATTAAGAATATTAAAACTCCAGCACAAAAGCAGACATAATCGGAACGTGATTCAACATCCATGCTAAACTGGAACTATGACCTCCTAATCTAGATCCTTTTGGTAAAGTGTATGTCGTACAATGCATAAGTTTATATTTCATTTGAACAAGTGTTACCTGAAATGCTTTCACTTACTAGTTCCCGACAAAATTTGTATATTTACTCTACTCTTTCTGATAGTAATATTTCCAGAGTTTACTGAAACTGGCATCTCTCTCTCTCTCTCTCTCTCTCTCTCTCTCACTCACTCGCTCGCTCTTCAAACTCACAAGAATTATAACACACAAATGTAAAAAACCTTAAATAAGAACCAAATATTAAAATTTGGATCTATATTCATGTGCAATATTTACGTCATATGCTGATTTGAATGATCTATATCATTATGAAGTTAGGCGCCTCCAAGTTACCTCAAAGTATTGTCAGTTCAGTTCTTATAGGTAGGTTTAATTAAGAGATGTATGACATTCAGCATCTCTTTCGTTGAGAATTCCTTAACTATAACCCACATGATCACGTGAATCATACGATAAAAATTAAGAAAGAAATAGCAATGTTTAACTTCAACGGCTTTGAATGTACCCATTTGTCTCTTCAGAGGGTGTTCGTCGTGTTTTAAAATTGTATACATGTATAATAAAATAAAAATTTTCAACAGGACTCATACCAGTGCCAACCAAGATCCTCCTGGTTACATGGAATTCCTCGACAATGCAAGCCTCCCCGATCTCCAACAGTGCCGAGCTTTTGCCCCAGGCGACAAAAACAGCAGTATCGACAATCGGTACTCAATCTACTGTCTCCAGAGCAGCTCAGACGAAGCACTCAGCCTCCAGTATCGCCACCTCACAATCCAGGACGACAAAAACGGAAGCATCGGTACACGCTCCTGAATCTCCTCTCACCAGAGCAGCTCAGACGGATTCCCAAGGCACCGTCATCGCCATCATACAGTCCAGGGCAACAGAAACAACGTCGACGACATTCCCTGTTTAACCTCCTGTCCACTGAAGAGCTAGGAAGGAGCACTCAACCAGCTAAAAACATTGCAAATATCGAAGAACGTTCTAGACACAAAAAACGACAGCATCGACAATCTGTCAATCTTCACTCCATGCAGCAAGAACAGGGAACAAAATCACCAAGTCGATACAAGCAAACGAGGCAGGCCTTAGTGGCGGCTTGGCTGCATTATAACAATAGCACTAATAACAATAAATCACAGTCGCAGCACCTGCAAGTTCCTCCTAAGGTACATATAATCCTTCTGATTATGTATGCATTAAAATTTAAATATGTAGCCTTCTTTGTTAGCTGTTGCCGAAGATTATTAACTTCCTAATATGATATTCCTGTACACTCGCATTCATCTTAGTCGATTGTACATTTGTTTGCTGGAATACTTACTTGTTTTGTAAAATGGGAGTATAAAGTAACGTTAACTCATCTCTGTCTTTAAATATAGTTAAAGGTTATGGCATATACCTTAATAAATCTGTTGTTAAATAAGATAAAGAGTAGTACATAGCTAATGCAGTTGCTGCTTAGAAATAAGAAAATCAGAAAGTAAGTGCTTTTTCATTTCTCCTTGGACTTAAGCTATAATTTGAGCAGTTAAACTCTTGTGGTGAAACCACGCACTAGAAGAAAACAAATTTTCTTTATATTTAAATGGCAATACATTAAACTGCTATAATTGACTGATATTTAACTGAATGAGTTATAAGATCAAAGCTGTGTTGTAAGAAATCTCGCAACAGTACTGCATTTTTTCCTTCTGGCAATCTCTTAGTATTATTAATCGTCTTAATATTTTAGAAGTATTCCTAGAAATCAAATTATTGATTGTTCGTACAAGAGAGAACAGCGCAAGATGAAAAGAACTGTAGAGACAAATCGGAATGATATTTTATACGTTGCAACATAAAATTGCATTTTTGTGTAGTTTACAGTGCCAAATTTCTTAATTCTACTTTAAGCAATACTAGCACAAACGTTTGAGAATCGCAAAAATTTGTTTTTGTGGCTTTAATAATATAATTGTTAGGTAACTACTTAAAACGCGAAAATCAAATACTCTAGATGTATTTGTGTAGTACATCCAACTAGTAGTCTCTTGAGATAAAAATTAGTAAGTTGAATTTAATAATAAAAGTATCAAATAACGTATGTAGATTGACTGTGAGAACAGATAATTCCACTTATTATTAGTATTAGTACTATCAGTAATATTATATATTGTACTCCGTTGAGAATTTATTCACTTCGCGAGTTTCACGATAAAATGTTTTTCAACAATAAATAACTTTTATGTTAATTAACATGGTTATATTCCCTTCATTTAAAAGGATCAGCTAGATAAGCTTTAAAGTTATTATTATTATTATTATTATTATTATTATTATTATTATTATTATTATTATTATTATTATTATTATTATTATTATTATTATTATTATTGTTATTGTTATTATTATTATTATTATTGTTATTATTATTATTGTTATTATTGTTATTATTATTATTATTATTATTATTATTATTATTATTATTATTGTTATTATTGTTGTTATTATTGTTATTATTGTTGTTATTATTATTATTATTGTTGTTATTATTGTTGTTATTGTTATTATTGTTATTATTATTATTATTATTATTATTATTATTATTATTATTATTATTATTATTATTATTATTATTATTATTATTATTATTATTATTATTATTATTATTATTATTATTATTATTATTATTATTATTATTATTATTATTATTATTATTATTATTATTATTATTATTATTATTATTATTATTATTATTATTATTATTATTATTATTATTATTATTATTATTATTATTATTATTATTATTATTATTATAGTAATTAGGCAGCCAATAGCCAATATTGAAATTATAGTGAACCCGTCAACACATGTGTTTTCTGCTGTAATGTTGTAGTGCCATGTTTTGTTAGTTTTAAATAGTTTTCAATATGCCAAGGGAGTATTTATATCAATAAAGAATTTCATCGTCTGTGAGTTGAACTAACTGAAATCTCAGAGAGGATATTGCACACTCTTGTGAAAAAGTGTTACGAACTTCATATATTTGGGACCCATTAATTATTAAAATTACCAGGTTTACACCCAAAATATTATGTATCATGTGTTAGACTTCCCATTGGATGAGAAATTGATGCACATCATTTGCACTTCCTATGATTTGGAGCGCACAAAAGAAACATTCGCCTGTATACTATTTCTACCTAACATTGAAGTAATCACGTTCGAAACAAAATATAATGTTATCCCAATTTGGCGTCTGCAATGAGACTTTGGCACATTACTTAAGTGTCCGGATTTTGTGACCTTAAGTGATAAATCCGACACGTCATGCTGAAAATAACATAAACAATAGAAGTGATTCTGCATTTGAAGCAAGCTGATCATCGAATTCTCATTTTGTTAACTCAAGTAGGGCTTAAGGACTTTATACGGGATTTAAATTTGTATAAGCAGTTGATTGGACTTTCAGGTTCGAGGCCCAAAGGTTGCAATCTATTCCATAAAATACAAGGATATGTTTTGATCAAAGCCACGTAGTGACTTTAAGGTCTCGTTCTCTAAAGAGAGCGGTGTAGCTGTTTTGTAATAATTATTGTTCACTAATAGAGGCTCTTGGACACATCAGCAGATGAGCGGCGACTGTTCATCAAAAGTTAGTTTGAAGCTGTGCTTCTGTATAACGACAATAAAGCATCGTCAATTGTTGCAGAGCATACACTGGAAGCAGATATCAAAATGTTCAGTTGCTCTTAGAAGAAACCCAGTATACAAAATATAGCTGGAAAATCTGCGCAGACTTGGTTATAGCTTATTGCTAGATATGTAACTTGGATACACTAAATCCTGATGTCCATTTTGTGAATAGGACAACAGAACAGGAAGTCTCACTTCATGAAGAGAAAAGGTGGCCTAAACTGAATTCCTTATACTGGGCATAAAAACGTGTAAAATCCCCCATTGGTGAATCCCAGAAATGAGTATTCAGTTGTGATTAGTGAATACGGACTCTCTCAAAGGTGCCCCAAGGAGGCTCACAAATAGACTTGCCGGCATATTCATAAAAGGAAAGCTGTCTGCCTACTACTAAAACTTCTGTTGCATAAAACAAAACTCCTGGTGGATAAAGTGACAACATGAAGGTTAGATATTTCTAGCATTATCATTGTTCTAAATTTAAAAATAATGTGGATCGCTGCAGCCACAGGATCTAAAGTATGTTTTTCCTAAAATGACGTTGCATGATTACCCCTTAAGTTTATGTTAGAGAGGTCTATTTTCTCCAACTACTGTAATACCAGAAGTTGGTGGTTCTTTGTTTATTTGATTACTTTTCTTTATTTTGAATACTAAGCACACAAATGACTATTAGCGTGTATCTTCAGTTACATAGTAATATTAATTTGTGTAATTTTAACACTAAAGCATATTTATGAGTATTATAAGCCTACTATTTTATATAGAAGGAAAACATCAGTGTCCTCATGCGAGTGGAAACGAGTGTTCACAACATTTAGATACGATATTCTGAGAATGCATTTTCTAAATTCTTTTAAATATAAAATATTCCACTGTATAAGGTTTATCACTTCTTGGGTGAAATCCTGGTAAGGGCAGAAAAGTTGGGTAAATGTTTCTAAGCATTGTATATGAAGACGTTCCAAAATGTAATTATATAAAACATAAAATATTTAAATTGCATAGCAACAAAGAAAAAATAGTTTAAATAACTGCCAAACGCTAGGAAGAAAAGTCCCTTCAGAGTTTATTTTAAATATTCTAGCCTTTTTCAAATAATAAATATTATTTCAAAAAGTCTTACTTTTTAATTCGTGGAGCATTCCTTTGTTAAAAATGGCGCATGCGATAAATATGAATTGGTACAAATAATAAAAATAAAACAATCTATCCAGCATGTAGTTAAAATCCCAAAACAATTGGTTAAAAATTAGAGATATTTGCAACTTTAGCATACGGCTGTCTTAATTAAAACTGTGTGAAAATATGTGGTTGAATGATTAACCATACCGTGTTGAATTTGACAATGAAGACAGCGAATGCTGTTCCCTTCATCTCTCACGTCACTGCGTTTGCAATACGTTCCTGTGTACCAAAGCTGCAGTGATGGCCTGTCACAGGGCATTTTAACCCTGGTGTTCATTCTCATTTATAATTGGAAACGCTAGTATTTATTTCCCTGTGGCTCATGTTAATTTGTAGAACTGAACTTTCGGATTTATCGTGATTATGGATTACCTCAATGTTCAAATTTTATATAAAGGTAAGCTTAAAATTTTTCGCTTAAATTAAGTTGAAAATCATTTCAATGGAATTCTTAACTGTCCATTCCAAATTCGAATAGGAAGCAAGTGCAGTCTTCTAGTTAAGATTATCACAAAATGTGAATGGGGGAGGGGGGGGGGGAGAAGCGCTGATTGAGGAGTGCGAGTTTTAAACATCCCTCCATTGTTGTCTCAAACTTGGATCTTGCACACCTTCTAGTGTTAGTGGCTTAAGGTGTGTCGTATTTCATCTAGCAACAGTGATTGCTTGTTTAGGATATAGTTTGTGATCTGCATCCTAGTGAAAGTGACAGTGCGTTTAATATTCTGAAGCCTCTCTTAAATGGAAAAGTTGTGCCAACAACCAGATAAACTTAAATGTTGGAATACTGCTGCTAATTTTATTTATTTCATTTACTTTATTTTATTTTATTATTTTTTTTAAAGATGCTGGTATTTGAGCCTTTAACAGAACCCATAACTAAAAGTTTATCAAAATTTATTAAAACAGTTCTAACCTTAGCGTTTATGTCCAATAAATATTTTGAAACTTTTTTACAGGTTATGACTTTTCTATCAGAACCCTTTAAAGCTTCAACTGATGGTCAATTGAACCCTCAAGAGTACACAGCCTGATGGCCCTAAGTACTTCCAATGCTTTTAATCGACTTCGACTTTTGTTATATTTTGTATTAAAAGTATTCAATGGATATAATTCAAAAACAAGTTTGCTCAAATTTTAGCATGAATTCAGACACAATTAAATTTCAAAACTGGCATATAATTATTAGCATTTAAATAATGTCAATATTATTTTTTCAAAATTACGATGATAAACTAAATAACGATTTCCGCATCGCGTGCAACACCTGGTTATTTAGTGTATTAAAAGTAAAATATTTTACTTTTCTTAAAAACTGTTGTACATACCTGTATGAGATTTAAAACACTTTTGTGATAGAGCAGTATATGATAACATTTGGAAAATATTTGGATAAAAACTGCAAGCTTTAGACATTTACCTACGTATAACTCAATAGTATTTACAGTAGTTCTTGTTCACTGAGAGGAATAAAATACTTACTTTCTGATTTCCTTAAGCATTTACAAGAAATGAACGTTTAATTTACCTGGATGAACTCATTGATGCCACTGCAGCTAGCTTCAGTGTTGTTAACTCCAGAGGAAGAGGAGGATAGGGTGTTGTCATTGGATTCGGCTTGTGCCACGGCGAGGACTGTCCAAGTGTCCATAGAGAAGTCCTGCTCGTTGACCAGAAACTTCGCTCAGTCCTTGGACTCTGCCTTGCCAGCGGTATCCAGCGTTGGAACACGTCGCAGAAATTCCCTGTGGGCAACGAAACCTAGTATGTTAGTTGCACACATTGACAATAACAGAAATCTTACTGTCTAGCCTGAAACGCTTTGCTTCTGGCAAGCCATACCAAGCTCTAAGTAAAAACAATATGCATGCTCGCTTTAACAATGTGCTGTCTTCAAACACAGTGCATTCCAAAATGTCAGCATTATCTCATAAGAATTGTAGACTGAACAGGTGACATTTTGAATGGGAACCCTTAAGTGAAAACCAAATTCTTCGGCATCACAGGTATAAAAGTGTGTACTAAAATATTTTAATATTCTTCTGTTGGATGAAAAGTGCCGCGGGACAGTTCGGCCGGTCAAAGAACGCATGGTATAATGTATCCACTATATGAAAATTTTCATCCGAATATATCTTACATAGATATTAAGGAATTCAATTGCAAAAACTATCACCTCTTGGTTAGATTTTTATTATAGCTAATAAAAATTACATTAATTAATAATGTGGTTCTAATGTTTTAGAAATCACTTAGAACACTTTGGAGTTCTCTTAGTTATATTATATATAACAAGTAATGCTTAAGCTCAGGATATATTCACAACCGTTTCTAAATAAAATACCTTTACTCCAGTTTCAAGGGCCTAAATGACCTAGCTGTCGACGGGCCATTAAACACTACTCACTCACTCCAGTTTCAAGACAATACTTTATGTTGATATACTTAAAAGGTGAATGATTTGCTTATGAGTATACATTGAGTATATATTGTCTTGCTGAATGAGATATAAATTACCAGTATTAAGATATTAGATCCTTGTTTGAATTTGTGTAGTTTTGCATTCATATTATTGTACAAAATCAGTAAAATTTTTCATTGCTTTATCGATCACAATTCCAAAACAATACCAAGTATAATTTCTTCCGATTACAGTTCAATAATTTCCATTTAATTGCAATACAACACTTTCGTTTCGTTCACTATAGTGACTGCCCAGTAGAACGTGAACTTTGGTTGTTGATGCAGGCAACCACACCAGTGAAATACACAAATTGCACCTTACTCCGTGTCTAGGCAGACTAAATTCTGCCCCAGATCGAATGGTATATCAAATAGAATACAGCTGAGAGTGAATTCCAATACATCCTCTTGTTTGTGTAAAACTAGACGCTCGTTTGCGTTCGAAGGTATGAATGCTATAAAATAATGAGCTTACTCATTCGATGGACAGTTCTCCACACTGACATCGCTAGAGGGAAAGGAAACCAAACCGAGCAACAGCTAACAACCAAGATACTCCAATTGATATATTGATCAATATGAGGGTACACAAATTCGGCGATGAGTAAATTGGCCATTGGTGGCGTAACGGTAACTATGCACTGTTCTTGTTTCCGCGACTAAAACGGTTGTCCAAATCTACTTCAAGTTACCATTTCTTCATGAGGGTCTTCGACAAGAAGGAAGGAAGTATCTATAAAAAATACAATCTGCCACAAAAAGAATACAAAATTACTATCGACATTTGTTTTTTATACATCCAAAAGCAATCTGTCCCTTTTTTGTATTATTTCCTTCTTATTAGAGCTCAGTAGCCTGGAATGGTTCCCGTCTTAGAATAGTGTATTTTTAGCTAAGGCAAATTCGTTATTAAACCTCTCGCATTCATGATTGTTACCAATACCTATGTGTAAAACGTTTCATAAGCGTGTGTCAATTTAAAGCTATCACTAACGGATATTAAAACTGAAATAAACAAACATTTCCCATATCCCCCTGTTCCAGTGTCAAAACCCGCTTTTACAGTTCTGAAGGTAAGCTAAATCTTATTTAAATACAGAAGTACCTTTTGAATACATTTTCATGAATCTCAAAGTTGGTGTTGCGTCATTAGGAGAGGAGCGTTTGCAGAAGGTACAACTTTAAACCACTTTCACTGCATCGAAACGCCTCACAAACCCATTCGTTATAGCAATACAATATGACTACCTAGAAATTACCCATCACTTCTTACTTACAGCCAGCTCCTGACCTACTATAGCAGCTTTTAAAATGATAGTTGCTATACTAGAATGTATTTAATTGTCATATGAATTTGAAGAAAAATGTGGTTGTTTTTATATGCAAATATAAATGAAAATATAAGCCTTAAAACCATCAGCATCACATTAAACGCATATTTGTCACAATAGTAAAATGTTATAACTAACATATTTTAAGTTGTGCTAGTTTAATTGTTTGCTTTCAAAGATACAAGGATTGCTGCGAAAGTAAATCATATATGTAATGTAAATACTCTCACAGACAAATGTTCCTAAAATAAAATAAAAAATATAAGGGAAAAGGCTATTTTTGTTATGCTTCTAGTTCCAAGGTTTCATAAAATATCCATATAACATGCAGATTTATTCAAAATTGATAGTCATCTGAAGATAGATAAAGACTAAATAAAACAAGAAAAAAGCTGCAAATGCTGTCGTGTATAGGAATGAAATATAAAACATAAAAAGTGATCCATAAATGAACAATTCGCGAGTATAAATTGTTAGATGAGACTTGTCATCGATTAGTTTGGCTTGCATTTATCGATGGATAGCGTAGTTCAAATAATCTAAGTCCATGCCTTGATTATCCCGCAGTATATTCAGAGAGCTTCAATATTAGTTCATGCTCTTTATTTCTCCTGTATAAATGGGCAAGTAATACAAAAAGTATAACTGGCATAGCGGCAACTACATATTCTACCTCTGCTGTATAGTGAGCGATGAGAAGGTAGAGACTGCTCAGGCGTAAACAAACGAGTCGGTTTTGTATTGCATCCGCTATATAGCAGAGACCAAGTGTTTACTGCTTGTGCCAGATCCCTGTTTCCTATACAGCTGGCTGCGTCAGTTCACTATTCCAGCTAACAGATGTTTAAAAAACTATTAATTTTCAGATAAATATTTTGGAATGTATTTTTATCGTTGCAAAGTGCAATTCTGATATTTATATTATCTATCTTAGCCTACTCTCTGTGTCTACTTCATAATCCGAGTTCAAGACTATGTTTAGGAGAATTTCCTGCATACTATTTTCTCTTATTCTGAGATGATGAATATCGAGTAACACTACAGCTCTGTGAATGATTGACTCGTTTGAGCATTCATTTCATATCCTCATTCGTTCACTGTCTCATGAGTCATGACGTATCAGATTAAAAATACGCCGTCAATTGCAAGTCATCCGTGTATACCAAGCCTCCATATGATAAATTTCGAAGCGAGAAGCGGAATGTCAAAAAATATCTGTCCTTGTCCCCTTTAAATAAAATATTTTGGAGCCATTGTTTATTATGTTTTTCTTTCTTACATTTTCACATATATTGCATTTAAATTGACACGCTTTTAAAACGTTCTACACTGCCTCTAACAGATTGACAGAAGCAATACAGTCACCTTAAATATTGCCAAAGGTTTTGTTATTCTTGTTTGCATTATTTTTGTTTAAATATTTGAGTTTATTGAGTTGTTTTCATAGCTTTATAATTTTATTAACTGCATGCTATGTACTTTTATGTTTTATAATTTTATTTGTGTTTTGTTATTTTCGCCATTACTTTGTTTTTTGCAGAGCTGCAGGAGGGAGGGATGGAGTTTCTGGTTGATGGCCTGAATCTGACAAAGACTACAAAGAAGAAACTAGATAAAATAAATAAAATAAATATACATTTGCACGGTAAGAATTCCACCAGATGACACATTTTGCTATCAATCTCACTTTAACAAAAAAAAAAAAAAAAAAAAAAAAAAAAAAAAAAAAAAAAAAAAAGGAGATTTAAAGTGTAAATATGATATGTAATAACAGGCTTTTTGCTGTCCACATTTTATCACTGAAGTGACATTCTATACCAGGGCATGTTTCACTGATAATTTAATTGGCGGAACAGTAAAAGTAGTCTGATGGAAATCATAAAAGATTAAATTTAAAAGGTTTGGTTCACATACACAGTAAACTAAACCTCGGCGCAACAGCCCATGAAGGGCCAAGGCCTACCACCCAGAGAGGTGCGTCCCCTACCTCTTCCCACTACAAGCGTCATTGGTGGGGTGCAGTACTGGAGGGTGGGACATGGTCAGCGCCCCGAGCCCTCCCAGCCAGTTATGCAATCTTCTAGACCTGGGGCCGCTACTTATCAATCAAGTAGCTCCTCAATTGGTCCCCCCGGAACCTAACGAGGGTGAGTGAACCCCGTTCCAGACCTCCAGAGAGGATAAAATCCCCGTACTGGTACCGGGGATCGAACCCGGGTCCTCCGCGCAAGAGGCAAGCGCTCTACCACAAATAAACCACATTGACCGACACCAACATAAAATAACACGGTTTGAATGGGTGTACAAGCCGTTCACATTTGTTATAAGAGCACGATATTTCTTAATGAGTGGCAGGGGGTGAGGATTAACAGCATACAATAGCAAGTCCCTGTATTGGAATGTAAGGTTGGGGCAAAAAAACATTGCCAATTGTACTAACAGCGTTGCCAACACGCATTTGAGCATCTCATGTTCTTCCGTTTATGCTTTTTCTCTTGCTCCCGCCCCCCTCAGCCGTTTCGGTTAAGCAGAGATTTGATTAAATGCAGTTCGGTTAAGCAGTGTTTTACTTTATTAGTTTGTGCTTATATACGAGCAAATTTCTTGATAAATTGAAGTTGGAGATGGCAAGGTTAGCTCAAAGCTATAGATTTATCGGACGATCCGTGAGGCCGAGTTTGCTGCAGGCAGAACTGTGGTCCTGTGGTGTTAAACCTCGCAGCTGTTGTGCACTGTGGTTTTCCGTTGCTACATCCCGTTTGTTTACGCAAAGTCTGTAGAGACTAGAGGAGTGGTGGTTACCGCAAAAGCAGCACCTTGTAACAGCTCATGGCCGAGTTAGGAAGGCAATGTAAACAATCAGAGGTGTATATTTCAGGTTGGCATGATGTGTACGTATATCAGAACCATCAATTAGGTTCACTTCTGGAAACAATTTGCTCTGGGAAAGGAAAAGTATCAACAGGGAAACTAATATTATTTAGAACAGCACAGCTTGTCAACTATAGCGACATTCCTTAAACGTGGAGACATTGTTGTTTTGATAACTGTAGGGACATACTTCATGCAGTGATTTAAAATGTAAAGTCTGCTTTAAAAGTTACCAGATGATAATGAATAAATTAGCCAGTATCGGTATTATTTCGTTCTTCCTTTATCTGTGATCTGTCGAAATAAATTCCTGTATTGTCAATGAAGTAAATCTCATCCTTTCTTCCTATATTTAGAAATATGCCAAGGCCAAGTAGCAATCGGTAATTGCAACAAAAATACTAAAACGACAGTTAATTTCAGAATATTCCCGCATGCAGAATAGAGGGTGCTGCGACGGTGGCGCTGACATGATCCGGGAATTGACAGCGTCGTTAACAAATAAAGTGAATGAAATATGTACAATAGTGTTTTAAGAGCTGGACAACAGCGAAATAGATTTAAGTAAACAAAAAATGTTAGAAATTATTGCTGGAGAAACTAGAAGACTAATAGTTGTATCTGTTCCAAAAGATTCCTTCTAATACTTATAAATTGTAAGAATTACATTCAGTTGTTACGTATACTTATTTTTATGTTTGAACGTCTTTTGTCAATACTTGGTTAGATTTTCCAGTGGGAATTTTTGGTAAAAATGTAGGAATACTATAACTTGTAAAAATGCGAACAAAAAAGTAGTTGGCAAACTGCAGCTCCCATAATCCCCAGATTTATTGCAGTAATTATTTTCCACTTACACTCACAACTCTTCTGACATTATTGCTCTTCTGTCCATCTCCCACTGCCTCTCTCTCACACACCTCTCTCATTCTCATCTTTCTGTCTTTCTCTCTCACTATGTCCCCCTCTATCGCTCTCTCTTGCTCACTGATAGTTTTCTCTGTTTCTGTCTCATTCTCTATTTTCTCCTTACTTGCTGCCATTCCCCACTTGAACTGGAGAAAGTCAATCAAGTATCGAGTATTATTTTATATTAAGTCTTAAATGGTTTGATGTGCGCAAATAATTGTGATAAGCATTGATATAAACTCTTAACTATTCATTTTACGAAGAAATAGCTTATAACGATTAGTTATTACATTCTGTAAAAAAAATACTCAACGCTAAAAGAGAAAGATTTTGTTTTAATTCTCAGTTTGCACTCCATTATAGTTCTCTGCTCACACGAGAAAAAGCGCTGAAAATGTATATTTTCCACAGTTTAAGTAGAACTTCTATGTTTTATACGTAATGAGTTTAACAACAGTCAATTCAAACATTATTTAATGGGAAGCTAAGTGACATACAGGTGTATGAAATTGTTAATGCTTTTAGCTTCAATTAGCTCATTAAGTGCATTAATATTATTCATCTGAAATCGATAATTACAGGGGAAAATTTAGTTTTCTATATGAACACATCATTCATATTTAACTGTGTAAATGGTAGTTAAGTGAACAATAGAGATGGGAATGAGATGGATGTACCACATGTAGATAGCTGTTGCTTTTCCTTGGGACTATTACATTTAGGGAGACGACAGTTTCGTGTGAGGCAAGTTAGTATGTGGCAGCGGTCCAAAGTTGTAGCCATTTGCGATTGTGGACACATGTTCCCGGACAACTGCTTAATTTTCTAATATCAAAAGTTTGGTTGCTAATGGGAGTGAGTTTGTGCCGCCATAATAGCGCAAGTTGACTTCTCACTCCCTCTTGACATGGTGAAGTTAGAGGGCATTGTCTATACTCCTCTCCGCCTCTAAGCTCAACAGAAACACGATGTAAAAAGTTTAGTTCTTAGCACCATCTTGAGGAAAGTAGTATAACTATCAGAAGTACATTTTTCAAGATTTAAAAAAGCAGTTAAACGATTAAAAGAATTTGAAGTATTTCTGCACCAACAGTATATACTGGAACTTGTAATTTTCTGTTAGGGATTTTACAAGGTATTTTTAAAGTAAGTACCGATATTTTTTTTAAAAATAACAAAATTATTTTCCAAATACTTTATCATCATTCATAAGTTACACCTTTTACTACTTCTACACTTAGTTACCGCCCTTATTTAGTCACTTATCGTTACAGGAAACAAGTTTCTCTAAGACTTTGTCAAAAAAAGATGCCGCTTGTGGTGAAAGCCAAGTCTAAACTTTTTTTAACATCATGTTTTCCACCAAGTAATTTTTTCAGATGAAGAAAGAGATGAAAATCCCTTGGTGCCAAATCGGATATACGGAGGATGGTCGTTTTTCCCAGTCAAATGATTCAATCACATCTAGTTTAGCTGTGTGTGTGGCCGGGCATTGTCACTCGTTTCCTCATAAACGTCACACAATTGGGGTGAATGTTACTAATATAACATTTCTCGTACTCAAAAAACGAATTACTGATCTGACTTCACAGCCGGCCGGTCGTTCTGTTGTTTTAAACATTTCGAAGCGTTCAAACAATAGGAAAAAAACAAAGTGACGGTCACTCACCTCTGCTTCTGACTTCTAATGGATGTAGGAAGAGATCGCGCACAACTCAAAATCGCGACTGCAGCGCTGCAGCGGCAAAATATTTAAACGGTACTTACTTTAAAAATGCGTATCGTATTACTTTTGAATGGTTTAAGGAAGGCAATTGTGAGAGAAAAAAGGGTAGAAATATTAACAATAACGTCTAAATGGACGCTATAACTTCTTAAAGAAATAAGAACGTGTACAATTATTTCCCAAAGGATTAGTCAGCCTTTTTGTACAGTTATGAAGCTCACAGAAAACAAGAAAGAGACAAGTGTGTATGTTTTCCTAATGTGAATAAAGACACATATACGAGTTCACTATAGCAATAAGGTCGCGGGTTCGATTCCTGCAGCCGACATTCCTGATCTTGGCTTTTCAGGGGATTTTCCAGGTCACTAAGGCGAATGCTGGGAAAGATATTTACCTTAAATCTCCCGTTTCACTTTCTTTCATTTCAATTCATTCTCTCTATTCGGTCTTTCTAGGTTGTAAGGGTCAGCGGGGTTACGGTAGGCTGCGCAAAGGTGATGCTTGCGCTCTGAAAATACAGTGTTCGGCTGAGGGGAGACGTTGAGGTCAGTCGGCCACCCTTCCAGGGGGGTACTGATTGATTAGCCGGACCTGACAGGTGGCGGGCTCTCTGTGGCGACCTGGAACACCGTCGGGCTGAAGAACTTACCTGCGCCTGTTAGGGACCCACCGTAGTTGTAGTTCCGCCATGATGCGTTAACCTCCTTTAGGGTATTTTCCTCTCATCCTTCTTCCCGAGATGTGACGAACAATGAGGCATCGGCTGACCTGCCGGAAGAAACGTTGAAAAAACGAATTAGATATTTAAAATGTCTTCTTCCTCTTTTCGGCCTGTTACGAGCTCATTCTCATCTATTTCTTGGTCTTCCCACGTTCCTTCTCCCCAGAGGTCGATAATTTAAGGCTGCCTTTGGGATAGCAGCTTAGTCCATTCGTTGCAGATGTTCTCTCTATTCTGTAAAATTGTATCGTTTATTGCATACATATTTAAATCTTCTCTTATTTGCACATTAGGTATCTTATCCCTTGTGGTACATCCTCTAGCAGCTCGCATAAATTTAATTTCTGTTGCTTCGATGCGTTTTTCATCATTTTTCCTTGGATCCATGATTCACTTCCATATAGAAGGAATTACTTAAACCAAAAAAGTAAATTGAAGTAGAAGAAATGCAGAATTACTTATTGCAGGTGAAATCTGTAACAGGAGAAATGACAGGATCAAGGCAATTCAAAAGGTTTACACTGTTTCCATGTCTTAGTACAGTGGAGCATAGGATTCAGATTTATTCATCAAGAAAATTAATATTAATACATACTTCCTCAAAAATGTTAGGAGAAACGTTATTATATTTACAATATACAACGTTTAAGAAAATAACACAAAATTGCACCGAGATGAAACACAGATACCCAGCATTTGTCTTATGACTGAGGGAGGTCTCGGAAAAAATCTCATTCAGGTACACAGTTGCATTTGAAAATTTTAAATTGATTAAATTTCTATATGCATTATATTTGCCATTGAGGTGATTAGAGTAGCAAATACAGCTGATGTTGGGTACAATCGTGGTCTTGGAGGTTGTCGTCAAGCTTCTTCTTGAAGTGCATCTCCCATATGAACAGGACCCATGAAACAAACAAGTTCAATGGGCCAGTATTTTAAAAAAGTAACTAGGATGGATGGCTCATTTACCAAAAATTGTAATTCTAAACAAAAAAGTGATTTAGTGCAAAGGATAATCAAAACTGAGTACTCGTGATTCCATCAACTGAATATAACATGTATTTTAAGAGCAAGTTTTTAATTTTATTTTTAAATGCTTTGATCTGTGGAAGTTTGATGGTCTCAGGTATTTTATTATGTAAGTTAGTACCTTTATGGGAAACTGAATTCAAACTTTGTTAACCTATGTTGTTGAAGATGGATTGTTGTTGCTATTCGTATATTGTATGAATGGTATTCATTATAAAGCTTAAAGATGCTTTTTTTTCATGTATGAATGAAACTGTTTCTAAGATATAAATTCATGGTAAAGGCAGAATTTTTAAATTCGAAAAAAATTGGTTTACTTGGAGTGCATTGATTCACTTGTTTGATTAATCTTATTATTCTTTTGTGTGGTTTGAATACCCTAGTAGTCACAGACCTTCCACTGAAGCCATTGTAGATAAGGCAATACTTTAACCAGTGCAAGAAAGACTCCTGGTTAAATAAATGCACATGGCACCACGAAAGCACACCTTTCGAGTGAATTAAAATAGTTCATTACTGCACTACATGCATTATCACCCATTTTGTACTTGAAATAATAAATGTAGTATTTTAATACTCACGTCATTTAAACATTACTTAAATAACCAGCTGGCTACACAGATATCGATATGGAGGGAGTAAGGGTCGAACTGCTACGATTATGACTGAGTTTGTAGCAGGTAAGAGCAGTGTAATTAAACATATAAGCTGCTAAGCTCTAAAAGTGATGAAAAACTATGTTTTTGAATATACTCCACTTTCTTTTTGAGCGTTACGGTGTCATTGAATTAAGCAAGAAGCAACTAGTGGAGGAAAGCTGTATGGAGAAGTTGCAGAAGGCTGGTTATAAACCTGGAAGACCACTCAAGCAATATCACCATTTGTGATTGTGGTTGTTCACCTAAGGACTCAGATTAACACGTACTTTGTATTAATAAACGATATTTCGTAACATCTTTCACCTATTCTTGAACTAGTGCATTTAGTTTAACAAGCATAGGGGTATACATTTAATACCTGGTACAGTGAAAGATACCACGTGGTTAAGATAATGTGAGGTAAGGATGGGAATTTCTGGAGCTGAGAAACTCTTGAGGGGGGAAGAGAGGAAGCTTTACCATGTGTTCACGAAACCCCAAGCGCGAAGTGATACTAATTGCATTGTTTATGTTAGGGCCGGAAGGATTATACATAGTGGTTGTGGAAAGTAGAATGCTACTTGGCTTTAAGAGTCGTTTCTTTCGTTGCGCAAGCGTGGTGTGAGACGGAGAGAATGAAGTAGAGAGTATGAATAAAGGCCTGTGTTAATTAAAATGTTAGAAAAACCGAAATTAATCCTTAACAATCCCACGAGTGTGATAAATCGCATTCAGGATAACAAAGTTCAATATAATAAAGTATCATTACAATGAAAAGGGACAAACACAGTCAGGTATAGCAGCTTAAAATAAATATAAGTATATTTTTGTTCTTGGCGTGGCCGAGGGGTGAGACCGTTCGCCTCTCACCAAGGCGGCTCGGGTTTCATCCCAGGGACCCACATATGGTATTCGTGGTGGACTAATCGGCGTGTGGGCGGAATTTTTCCGATTTCCCTCACCACTCATTCCACAATCTGCTCCATCATCATCTTTCCATTCATCCATTTCGCCTGCATCTCACATCATTCTTTTTCTCACTCTCATATAGGTCGTGAGGCACGACATGAGCAATTCTTGTGCATAGGGAAGGTGCTTTCCTTCCCCCCCCCCTCTCTCTCTCTCTCTCTCTCTCTCTCTCTCTCTCTCTCTCTCTCTCTGCAATGGCTGAGAAGGGGGAATAGACACGTCAGTTTACCACAAAACACTAACCGCGCAGCTAAAACAATTGCAGTTCATATGAAAGTTAATGTTGGAATATGGCCACACTTCGAAAACGTTTAGTTCGTTATAAAGCTAATTGTTATACACATATAATGTCATTAGCAATATGCACTAAAGCTATGCTAGCGAACTTCGCTCCTTCGTGGACAGAAACGTCATGAGTTCTGCGCATACATGTTTGCGCAACTTCCCCCATCATCAGCCTTTCAGGTGAAGAGTGCCACTGCGCATCTAAGGGAATTGCTCATGTCTCACCTCACGACCTATACTTGGTGCTTGGCTGACCACACGCTTTCCCATCTTCACTCTGTCCGGTCCATAGGTGCGTCTGCTCCCCGACAGGCATCTCTGACCATAGGCTAAGGCAGTGCTCTTTTTCTGAAAAAAGTTTAGGGGAACCCCCGGACTGGACTTTTTTTTAATGTTCCATTTATATACCACCTTTAACACCGGTCATATGGGCGGCTTTTAACCTCTCGGAACAATCGCTCAACAGAAATGATTCACTTGTTCAACTGTTCTATTGAACGTTGGGTTTCTATTACTGTGTATGTTTTCATTTATTACATTAAATTCACACACACACACACACACACACACACACACACACACACACACACACACATTCACTCTCACATTCATACTTCCAGACTCTAGGGTGATTGGGGAATAATCCTAATGAAAGAAAAATTCGAACCTGCGATCTCTTGCACAGCAGGTAGCATTGCAATTGCATTGCATTGTAATACATTTACAATTTCAAATACATTCATCATTGCTCTGTTTTATTTTCTTGGATGTTGGAGACCACGTGAAATAATTATTTTTCAAAAACCACGCGCGCACTGTACAATATTGTCACCGCGCCCGCCGCATCTAATTGCCAACAACAGCAGTATCACCCATCGCATTATTGTCGGCACTACCGCAAAGGAGCCGAAGGAAAGAGACAGAGCATGGCCGCATTGTTGGGGCGCTTGCCGAAAGAGAGAAAAGGATAAAGACTTCGAGAATCTTCTCTGCTTTGTATTTCACCGCAATAACTGAACTTTTCAGAATAGTGCCTGGGAGATATAAATAGCGGTAAAGTGCGACAGAAGGGGCAGTCAGACGTAGGTGAAGCGTTGAGTAGTCGTGCCGACGGAGAGGACAGACGGAGAAGGGAGTTGTTGTGTTACTAGTTCGGAGCCGTGCTGTGAGTGAATAGGAAAAGGCTTTCTTGCTGTTGCAACAAGTGTAAAAAGTTACTGTTTACGGAAATAAAAGTGTTTCTTTATCTAGACTACATCTGTCGTATTTACTTTACACACACCCAAAGAGTCACAATATACTACCAACATGGGTAAGCTGCTAAGCTTAAACAGTGCACAACAAGGTTCATCAGTTTAGGTTATTTAAATAAAAAACCCGAGGCATCAAGCACTTACGATTGTAAATCGCCCTTGGGGTATGGGATATGTATCTTAGAATTAAGATTCTCTAGTGGTTTACCGGGAAAAATATGAATCGGTTGGGGAATTTAGTGTCATACTGACAAGTTGCCATGGTAGCTCAGGGGTTAGAGTAGCCGTGTATGCAGCGAGAGATCCGTGGTTCAAATCCCGGCTGCGACATTGAATTTTTCAGTCCTGATTCTACCCCGCGTCTTACACTGCGAGGAACTGAACGATACCTACGAACTCGGGACAGATGCGCTCAGATCGAAGGAGTACTGGTTTCAACGCTTCGTTCAGATCACATGTACACGCCACGGTATTCATAAGCACCAATAGTAAATGGGAAACTCGCTGAGAAGATAGCGAAGCGGTTGTTGTTATTATGGGTTTACTTTTGACACTTGCAAAGAGGTTGAGCTTGGTTCTAACGCTATAATAACCTCTTTAAATGGAAACCAACCGAACAATATGAACAAAACCAATCAGTAGCTATAAAATCACATTTCCTACTTTTTAATGGGAAGATGTGGTTTTTAAATTCTGTGGTCAGAAAATGTTTAGGGGAACGTGTCAGTGTTCCCCCAGAAAAATAGCACTGGGCACACAGTTGTAAGTTCTAGTGGTACCCTCCTCCATACGGGAAGGGTACCTAATAAGATAGAGAAAAAAATATGTTCTTGTAAAGAAGTACAAAGGGGAAAACAACCGTAAACATTATTCAAATGTGATTTTTGTCCTTCCATATTACCAAAAACATTAAATAAAAAGAGTAAATGTAACACGATGACAAAATATATTAAAAATTAAGCACCGACATTCAGAAAAATACATTTAGCTCTACTTATCTTTCTCACCTTTTATTATTAGTGTTTTTAACTCTGGCTGTCTAACTTGAAACCGAAATACACCTATGCCTTTCTTGTGCTCCTTACCTGCCAGACGTTCCCACAACTCTTGTTCGAAGCAATAAATATATTATCTCTGTTTTCCCATACTCCTGCAGACCGCCAAGACATTCAACAAGAACAGCTCATCTTCACTAATTTGGCAAATTCTCGTACCATTTCCATCAAAATCTTTATCACTCTGTTTGTCCAAGTCTCAGCTACGCAAGCCAAGGGAGAACAAGATGATAGTGAAGTATTGTGTGCAGTTTTAGCACACAAACCTGCACGCTTCACGATATCCAGCTCTGGGGTAATTCGTGCAGAAAGAATAATTTAATACACACTGGAAGTATAATAGAAGTTTATCTCGTAGTCATGGGAAATACCGACATCAGTTTTCACGTGGCTCGATGCCTCTCACATCGTACATAATCCGTTTTCTCGCGCGCTGCACTTGGTTTCTTGCTTACAAGTAATGTAATCTTTTTCTCTTCTTACAGCCCTGTTCGCTGCTGTGGAGCACGGTCATATCGACCGAGCGAGGACTATCCTAGAATCCACCGACGTCGACGTCAACAGGTAGGTAAATTCATCAACTATTACCTCTGCCTTAAACCAAAAACATCATACACTGCTGCAGAATGTTCCTTTTGCTGTTGTATTGCTGTCCTCTGGAAGCATCTTTTTTTCAGACACTTCCAGTCAGGGTGCATGTTTTGGACGGATCACAGGACATTCTTTTCTAGTATAAATTCGGGATTTCTCCCAGAAAGTTTCAACCTTTGTGCAGTCTCTATAGCACTGTCTTGAATACTGTTCGTGTTCATGAAGATGCAAATGAATATAGATGCCTATACCTGATGCTTTGAGGGCAACTTACTTCTAGTAATGAATTCATTGGTCCCATTCTATAAGATGAATTCCCCAATTTTCCTTTGTTTCTCTTACTTGTAAGTAGTGTTTATTCTAGCAATTCTAATTATACAAATGCACTCTTAATTTACTGAAATAATAAAATAATACAAATATAGTTAATTTTAACATTATTTTCCACTATTACCTTAGCTACTGGAAGGCAGCAGCTATTCCAACAAGTTGTCAGCTGGAAATTTACACAGTTTATTCCTCCCTCTTGGAGTTGCTTATTCCTAATACTTCTCCTTATTTTTAACATTTTGTTTTATATAAAATGGGGAAGTTTATTATGGTCATTATTTACTTTTATCCTTCATTATCCTTTTCTATTTTCTCTATTTACTCATACTTTTTTAACAATTTTAATCTTATTTTTCCTAAATATGTTCCTCCTTTATCCATATTCTTATTGGTAACAAATGCCCTTTCTTCCTGAAGGAAAGGTATTATAATAACCTATATAGTTATATTTTAATTATATAATGACATAAATTATACATAAATTTTTAAAAAAATATTCAGTGACACAGAGAAATACTTGGGAGCCTACTGTAATGTTGAACTAAAGCAACGAAACTGTGGGATAACAAGTTAACCTTATTACTATGTATAATAATAATAACAATAATAATAATAATAATAATAATAATAATAATAATAATAATAATAATAATAATAATAATAATAATAATATTAATATTATTAATAGTATTATTAATATTATTAATATTATTAATATTATTAATATTATTAATAGTATTATTAATATTAATAATAATAGTATTAATAGTATTAATAGTATTAATAGTAATAATAATAATAATAATAATAATAATAATAATAATAATAATAATAATAATAATAATAATAATAATAATAATAATAATAATAATAATAATAATAATAATAATAATAATAATAATAATAATAATAATAATAATAATAATAATAATAATAATAATAATAATAATAATAATAATAATAATAATAAAGGTTAACAATTCTATAACTGGTGGTAATATTCAGGAAAGATGTTTACCACAATTAGTAGTTTTTTAAAATTGCTGATGAAATCTGGAATGCCCAGTACCAATAAAATGTATGTCAATGAGCTCAAAATTCATTAATGGAATTTAATGATACTAAATTAGACATTGTGAAATGCAATAACAAAATATGCCACATATATAAAAGTTCACGTGCCCGTTTTCGTTATGCAGGATTAGCATGTCATCCTCACATATAAGAGGTATCGATTTCAACTCCGGATTCAGTTTTCTTCGGGGCTTATGCGTATGTTGAGAAGAATATCCTATGGCTCTAAGCTCTGTATAGCCCGGGTTCATTCTCACTTTATATATTCATTCACTGTCCAATATGACCAGCCTAATGAAATAAGCTTCTTATTAAGCATTTGAATAACGTGTATAAAGTACTACCTTAAAGTTATCTCTAAAAAAACATTTCGTGAACAGAAGGGATACATTTTACATAAGTACTATAGTGTACGGGTGCGTATACTGGATTTTATTTCGGAGGATGTCGTGACGTACTCTCTGACGTCGCTTGTCTAATCGTTGAGCCTAGAATTCAACTCCCTAGTACTTCCGCAAAGGCATATCACACGTGTGTCTGAGAAGTTGCCTAGCAAGCAAGGCGTTCAGTGTGAACGTAAGAACGTTCCACAACATACCGGTATGCGTCTTACCAAAATCTCTTTCACACTGTGTTTTGTTTGGTCGATACCGAAGTTCCGTGAACGCTTAAGTGGGGAACTTGTTATCGTTATGGCTTTGTCAACAGAAATTGTTGCGGTCCACTTCTGCGAATGCAATTAAAACAATACTTATGCCACATTAATGTACTAGGGATGCGTAAGAACTATTGAAATTTCTGATTGTTTTATTTTATTTTACGCTTTCGTTTGTGGATTTGCGAGGTGCCTTATTTGGTCCTTTAAAATCATTGTAATTTCCGTATTAGTGTTCACCGAATTGAGTTTCATACTTTCTAGGCAACCTCTCCGCCGCACATGCACCAAATTGCGACCTTCCACTCAGGGTTGACGGTCACTTCAAAAAATTGACTCAAAACAATGAGTTATGGCGCACTTTGAGATAAATACTATATATATGTGTATTGCATGGATATGAATTTGCAATGGTAGAGAAATGGTACGACTCTACTATGTCACATTTGATATGGTTCCACATAGATTGTTGTTTCAGCTGAACTTGTTTAATTAAAATTACTGCACTATTCTGAATTGTGAAGCAAACTTACTTTCTACGCGTGTTACTCTCAAATCTAAGAAAACATGGTAGTAGTATTGGAAACAAAATATTATAAAATAGAGTGGGGAAGGAGGTACCAGCTGGTAAATTTGTGAGATAGGGTGAATGTGCAGTCAGCGTTAAGACTGGTTCAAATACACCGACAGTGGGGAAGCCAAGACTTGGCCAAGATTCAACTTTGGTGTTGTCGTTACCGGCGTGGCATATTAGATCCATTAAGTGCATATTATAGTCTTCTTCTTCTTCCTTCAAGTTAGAACTTCTTCAAGGCGGCCTGGCGTAAACGGCCGCTATAGCTGTCGCTAATCGCAATTCATAACAATAAAGAACAACAAATAATTTTAATGAACGCCAGGCCGTTAAAGGGCTGACACTTGCTGATTTCTTGGAATCTGAAATATGACTGACACTTGCTGTTTTCTTGGAATCGGAAATACGCAATATCTTCACTTTATTGAAATTTGGAGATGGTTAACCTGTTATGCTGGCTGAATCGAGAGCAGATTAAAGTTTTTTCATTGACCAAAAGAAATAAATGACATCCCAAAACGCAGTATCCACTACCTATTTCCGTTGCCGTTAGCAGGCTGTTGTGAACCAAAATATTAATAATATTTCTGTTGTACCTGTCGTTACCGGGTGTTGTGAACCAGCCTTTACTCGTCAAAGACACAATATTTGGAAATTAGAGACAGAACTGTACCCTTGCTCACGATTCTTACTTACTTTTAAGAGCTTCTCCACTCTTCAGCAGTTGCCCTGTATTCCCATTTATTTTGCCACTCTTTCCGTTTGAACGAGTCATCCTTCTCCAGGCATCGATCATTCATCATTCTGTGAATCTGTCCTCCCCAAGTTGCTCTTGGCCTGCCCCATTTCCTTCTTCCATGAGGTGGTCATTCTAAAAAGTCCTGGGTCACCTATCATCCTCCATTCTTCTAACGTGTCCATACCATTGAAGACTCTCTCCACCACTGATTCCTCCGTATCCATCATCTGCCTCACCTCTTCATTTTTCTTTCTTTCTAATCTTGATACTCTAGCACTACGTCTTATTCCGTCCATTTCCGCTGCCAAGATCTTAGATTTTTGTCTCTCTACCAAAGTCCACGCCTCAGCACCATATGTACTTTCCACCACAGTCTTCAAAATCCTCTTCTTTGTGCAGTTTCAAATGGTTCTACTCCGCAGAATCTCATTCAACATTCGTATAGCTCTTCGTGGTTATTCTAGCCTATTGTCTGCATCCACTTTACAACTCCCTGATTCTACAGTGTAACAAATAAGTGAGCTCTATTCCATAGTTCGCTATGTTTACACAATAATTACATTCGTCGTCCAGTTTCAGATTCAGTTGCTGAACAGAAACATGCAAGTCGACTCTACCTCGCTTAATGAATATACCTGTCAAACTCGAAAGTGACATGAATACACTGAGCGTAATGAGCGGAGCCATGAAACGGGGATTCAATTAGGGCATAGTATCGAGTAAAATCAAATCGGGTTCAAATTGCAATGAATTACATGCAAGCATTCGTGTAATGATGGTAATCTTTGTGGTAAATCTGGAAAATATAATCCGTTGGAACTATATATCGTGTAAATGTACTTTATCATGCCAAGCAATTAAGACTTATCAAAAGCTATGTCGGATAAAAGTTAATCACTGAATTATACAAAATATGATTAGGATACAACGGGTGAGCCATTTAGTGTTTGTGGGTCATGTCGGTCCATTTAAAATTATGAAGTTGGTATCCGTATCTCCCCTATATCTGCACTCGTTACAGAACTACATTTCTATACTGCAATATATCCCCCTTCACCCCAAACAACTTTTGTCTGAAGTAGTTTCTTCTATCACTATAATTGGCCCTGTTATTCCGTGGCCTGTTTTACATGCCTCACCAGGTATACAATGAAAACAGCTTATGATAGCAAATAAAGCTAGTAATGGAACGTCATGAGGAGATCAAAAAGATTATAATTCTAGAGATACTGAATATTTTCTCTCGTAACATGTACTTATGTCAAAATTATATACATACTGTGTGAAAGGTAGTGTGCCTCGGCCGTACCTTAACCAGGGATTTTACATGATTAGTGTAACAAATGTGTTGTTGTTAGCTAATGCTGGATTTCTGACAATGAAGTCATTAATCCTCTTGCTCTCCAATATTTTTCACAATGATATTGAAGAGAGCAATAGCAGTAATAGTAACCGTTTTTTAGAGAGCACCATATTTTTATGTTTTGGCGGTCACACAACCCCCAGAATGTCTGGAGGACCACAGCTGTCATTGGTTTACGGGTCTCACCGACCTGACCGGGAGAATTATCACAATAAATTCACCGACCATATCCTCTGATTACCAATCAGAGGCCATGGCAGGTCAGCATGTTGGGGTTAAGATTTTATAGAGAAATTAGAGAAATGGAGAGGTTGGAAAAATAAAGACTCCCTAGCCCTCGGGAACCCTAATAGCATCGGGGTCGGAAGAGAACAAGAGACGACCAAGGTAAGGTCAGATAGTGAAGTTACAGTGAGGAGCAAAACACCAGTAAGTGGAAGTAATGTTCTGCTCAGCTTGGGTACCTTGTGGTCGCTATTCACATATCCCCTAGACGGAGACCCCTGAGGCCAGTGTAACAAATATGCCCAATACAATTATTGTCAATAAAGAACCGTTTTGCCGAAAAATAAATTGTGTCAAATATTTGGAGCCATCTAGATTCTTGACTATGCATATAAATGGTTTATTATTTCATTAGTTGTCATGCAAACATTGTGCGAACAATGCTGTAATGCATTTCTACCTTAATTCAAATGATTTAGTTACAATTTAATGTTAATGTGACGTTGCCGAATTTCTCTCATAAATTAAACTTTGCATGACATTCCCTCTCTCCCGTTCTTTTTCCTAAACCGTATAACTGCGATAGGATAAATTCTTGATTATAAGAGACCACAGTGCTACTTTGATTTCACAGAAGTTGGCACTTTCTGATCATTAAAATATTTCTAGAAAACACATAACTCTAATGATAACCTATTAAGAAAAATATGTACAAAATATTTTATCTATGTCATAATTTTTTAACGTTAATATAGAGTGAAATTTTAACATAAACGATTATAAAATGTCAAATGTATTTGTTCATATCTCTAAGACAACTTTCATAATGAATTATCTTCATTTCCCACACTGCCATAATTATCATCCCACTTGATATTAATCTAGAGATAACTTCCTTTTTGCATTTTCTGCTGCTTGCCTGTAGTAAGTAATTACAGGAGTAGTGCATTCCACCCAAAAATTCGATATAGAGACTTCATCTGAAATATACCTACATTTTGAGTCAAATTAATCCGAAAAATATTAGAAAAACTGTGTGCGCGTGCGTGTTTGAAAGTCCAACCCCAACCCTAATATTTAGCTTTAGTAGTTTTCAACTATATGTTCGAATATTTTCAACAAAACCTCCCTACCCAAAACTACATTTTGTGTGGAAAATGTTGGCTGTTTTCGGTTTTCTAAAAACTGCCTCTTAACTATTTTTTTAGGATTCTATATATTTAATATTTCAACATGGTTAGTAAAATGCACATCTTGAATTTTCTACAAATAGGCTGTGAAGCTGTGTTTATTCTGAATTAATTTTGTATAACTGTTAAGGTATATTTTATATAATAGGTAAACTGTAAAAGAAAGACAAAACTTCGTACCTACAACAAATTTAGATCTTGTCATAGCACACAATTTATGTCCAATAATCCTTTTGTTGCACTAACCATTTCCCAGATATGCTTGTTGTTGGTTTGAATGTTCAAATAGTTCACGCCTTTTGGAGTATTAAGTCACTGGTATTTCTTGTCCACCCCTTCGTGGTCCACCCCTTCACACAAAGCCCGCTTTTTGAAAACTATCGCTTCAGCTTATTGTACCTCATATTATACGTACAGCGAAATATATACTAATATTGTAAAAAAAGAACATTTTGTGTATGCATGTACACGTGGAGTAATTTCAAAAACCACTCGACCCACGTTGATAATCTTTTCACCACTGAGAAGTCGTATTCTTTTTGGCGGACATGGACTATACTAGGGTTACCATATCATGATGTCAAAAAACTGGGACAATTCAGTTAACGACATTTATTTCACGTACTTTTCATTTCCTTTCACCTTTTTCAGGAAATCCTTTTTACAGATAATCCTGTCATAACATTGAGCACAAGTTACATTTTTCATGTTGTACGTTATAATCAACATTAACTTTACATTTTCGGCAGCGAGCTTATTTCGCTCATCTGTCCACTGAACATTTAGCAGAGAAAATATTCTCTCTACAGCTGCATTATGTGTAGGTATGGCAAAATAGTGTTGTACTAGTTTCAACAGTTCTATACACTATGCATTATTACTCATGTATTCATACCATTTCTCGGCAACACTTCCCTACCAATGTTGCAGAGTTCATTTTGTGGTAAGTTCTTAAAACACTTATTTCATCAGAGTACAGAGTCATCAATAACTATGTTAACACTTCTTAAAAACAATACAGTTTTTCCACCGCTTGCCATTCTGGTTCATCTAGAATTATCCATTGAAATACAGACATACCATTGTATTGGGTCGTCCAATTATAACTAACAGTATACAAAGTATACGTATCACTCTCAAAGACTTTAGCAAAATTTCCATCATCACATTTACGAATAATTTCCTTTACTTTTAAAGGAACAAAATGGTTTTCTGCCCTAATTTTAAACTTGCACTTTTGGCATCCTGATCTGTATATGATATATCAGCAAAACTAGTCAGTCCAAGCTACAACAAGAATATGTAAGTTTCGTTCACTGGAAACAAAAGCTTTACGTGAAGCTTCTCTTGTTTACAGTTCGCGGCGTCTTCACCACAGAACACAAAGAAAGAAGAGAATGTGATGTGGCGTACAGGTGCAGTAAACTTTAAGCAGAGTTCAGCAAACACCCGTTAGAGGACATACAAAGCAATTGCTAAAGGCGTGGCGTGTGAATTCATTTTCAAAATGAATTGAAGTGATAAATAATATATGTTTACTGCTAACTAAAAACGGGTGGTTTCGCAAAATATTCGAAAACTGAACAGGTGGTCGGAGAAGGGTCTGTAAAACGGGTGCCCCCCGATAAAAATGGGTGATATGGTAAAACTTCCAATTTAAATTCATAAATGGCTACAGCGCCAACAAGGATTTAGAATTACTACGTTAAGGATGTTTTGAGTAGAACATAGAGAATGCCGTTAGCAACAATAGCCAATTATTTGTTGTACATCGCGGAGAATGCGTCGTAAAACAAATGCCGGTTACATTTCATTCCAAGCAATTATACATGGGTGGTTATGATGTAATAATTTAAGCAAACAGAAGATAGAGCTTAAAACGTGACAATCGGATCCGTTTATAGCGGTTCGAGTCGTCTTTAATTTCCATTTAACAAAATACTGCCGGTGCATGTGCGTAAAATGAAGCAGTGTCAAGCTCTGAATAAACACTGTTGTAAATCTATAGATTTACGCAGTGAAGTTTTCTAGATGCTAAAACCTGATTATCTTCACTTTAAAATGTGTTGCTTTATTTCCTTTGTACTCGTGCGTAAGCAAGTTCTTTAGTAGAGCTGCTAAATAACTGTATAAAGGGAGAAAATTACCAACGGTAAATATCAGTAAACCACTATTGTATGATTATATTAAGAAGAACATTTTCTTGTTAGTCACAGACTGTTTTCCAGTGAGATAAAGTTGGTAGCTAGAAGTGCGGAATCTTCATATTCACCATCTTCGCCTTCATTTCGTTACATATTGTGACAAATGTGTCAGTAAAGTTACTTTTAATGCCACTTTACTTCTCATCTAAAACCAAATCCCAAAACTTGTCCTCTCATCGTTACACTATTCACCATTCGTCATGACCTTGCAACTCACAGCTGTTCTGTCCTCTCGTAACCTTGACACTCTTCACTGTCTTTCTACTCTATTTGTGTAACAGCAGCTGGCTTCGACGGTACACTCGCTAAGCACCCTCTCAACACTCGACATTTAAAAACTATTTCGCTCAACACTCGCTTATATAGCCGAGAATGAGGTAGCACGAATTTTTATCCAAATCCACCTTTTCGTAAACAAGTCTGGCACCTGAACAGTTTCTGGAACTGTCTGGAAACGCTTTATTCTGTCGTGCTCATTGTCGTCATTTTTCTGACCGCTCTATTGTCGCTGGGCCGCGTATTTACAAGCGCGGTGTGAGGTAGATTGGACTTGAGCGTTTCTTTGACGGACGGCCGGCGCCACAGTATGTTAAAGGTTTTTGCATTACGTAAAGTGTCTAGCTTTATGATATTAAATAATTACGGGACCTCAGATAACATACAAGGGCTTACTGTAACTACCTAAAAATTACTCGACTATACAGACCATTCTTCCACCGTCAGAAGGTAGTTACAAGATATGCAGAATTTCCAGAACTTGCAAGACTCGCGGAAAATTAAAGAAGTGAGACGTTCCGTTACTGTCTTACATCCTTTTACGTCAGTATAAGGGGATCTTTCATCCGTTATTGGAAATAGCTGGGTATTTATGACATTAAAATTTAAGGAAAATGGGGGAGGGGGAATTCATAATGAAAAGCCTGTAGATCATTATGCAATAATTGCATAAGAACTGGAGGAGGTAAAAGAAATTAATTTGTGCAACAATAGTTTGTAGCAAAATGGTTAGATACGGTCATGTGAGCTAAACCTATCTGCTTTCTATCCATCAAACTGAATATCAATAGATGAAATGGTATTAGGAAAAGCTCCTATATAACTCAGAATCACATTTTAACATGATTTCAATATGTATCCATGCACTCATCATACAAGTTACTTTCCTAACCAAATCTGCTGCACAAGCAAGTTTTAAACAGAAGCTTACAAGACGGATGACCAAAAAGTACTGTTTTATCATCAGCCAACAATTAACGGCGCCACTCAAGTCGACAACGATGATGAAGGGGTAATAGTGGTTGAAATCAAACAAAAGAGGTGATGATTGTTGTATAACAGTATCGATCCGATTGCACGGGTGGGACTTCAAATCTGAAGTTATAGTAATTTTGCTTAGCAACTTAATGGGAGTTAATCTCAAGCGTTTAAGAAAATAAACTGTTTATTATCCAGTTATTACTATTTGTTATTATTATATTATTACTGCTATTATTATTTTTTAATCGTTTCAGGCCATCTACGGCCCACGTTAAGTAACCCTCTGCGTTTATAATCACTTATTTTCATGTTCCTTTCTATATTTCCAATATTTCTTCATCCTGTCACTGTGATCTTTTCTTCTTTTTTCTGTCCAAATGGTAATTTATTGTATTCTTTTTTCTTTTTTTCAACTGAAAACCTTTGAAATTTTGTATTACCTTTCTTAACTTTGCTGTATCCTGTATTATTTCTTCTGTTAATTCCACTTCATTTAAGTCTTTCCTTATCCCTTGCATTCATTGGTTACAATTCTTACTTTCGCATATACCTATCCTTGAAAATTTGTTTTACAAGTCGTCTATTATTATTATTATTATTATTATTATTATTATTATTATTATTATTATTATTATTATTATTATTATTATTATTATTATTATTATTATTATTATTATTATTATTATTATTATTATTATTATTATTATTATTATTATTATTATTATTATTATTATTATTATTATTATTATTATTATTATTATTATTATTATTATTATTATTATTATTATTATTATTATTATTATTATTATTATTATTATTATTATTATTGGTGGCGGTGATGGTAGTAATACTGATACAGATTTTAAACACCGATGCTAGATACTCACTTTATAAATGCTGTAAATGTAATAGCTTGTTATCTGAATTATATTCTTATTAGTAGCTTTCTTCGTGTAGCCAATTTTGATTTTGCTCATCATTTTCAGACGTTGCGGCATTATATTCTTATAGCGAGAGTAAATGGTACATTGCTTTTTCAATAGAGGTTCTGTAAACCTCACTCGATATGCCTCTTTAAAATAGTTGTATTGGGTGACTCGAAATAAATCTAAAATAAAACTTTTAGCCAAATTAATTTATATTTGTAGTTTTTCAGCTCTCGGTACCCTTAAGCCTCGAAAATTTGTCACATTGAATATTGTCTTTGTATATGCGTACTTTCAGCAAGACTGGATGAAATATATCGTTATTTGGACTTACAGTAGGCTCGGGACTACGCGAACTAATTGGAACCCACACTACTTAATGGAGTACAACTGGCATTCAGATTGGCCTTCGCTCGCACAGTGAAAACGGAAGGACACAGCATGGCATTTGTTTACGCTCACGAGACGCTCCGCTACGGTGTTTGTTTATGTACTGACCTAGTGAAAGTGCCACTCATATAACCTGCAGTGTTACCAGCTTGTCTGTCTCTTGTTTTCGACAAAACTAAAATATCTCCGTAGGAAATGGTCAGAGACAGAAACGTAAGGTACAAAATGTGTTCCAAATATGGAGATCTATCACTGGTTTAAATTAATGTAATGACTTCCCTTCCACCCGGTAATATATCATGTAAGGTAATTTCAAGCATTTTTTTCAAACTGGTGCACTTTGTGCCAGTGTATCACTTTGGACGAATTTTTAATGATCCAAAATCCTAATCCCGGTTTAGTTTGCATTTGTTTGCCAAATTTCGTTTACCCTTTTACCAGCGATGTGATCTTAAACAAAATCCAATTGAATCTTAATCGTATAAAGTAAAGATATTAAAAGTAGTTATTTTCCCCGAATTAATCGATACCACAAGGTCAGCGCCTGGAATGGGTCATGGCGAATGCGTAGAGTGGATGAATGGTTTCTTTGCACAGTGTTATGCAACGGGAAGTCCTGGCCCATAAAGCTCCCCATTCAGAAGCATATAGAGACGGTGCAAATAGCGATCAGGTTTTATTCAAGGGCGTAGCTCTGGTGCAAAGAGCTTGCTGAAGGACGTTAACTCCCACAGAGAGCAATTACGGTGCATTCCCACGCCACTTTTAAGAGGAAGCCTTTTTCTACCTCTGTATTCATTTCCGCATGCATTTGTTGGCGCACCGTATTGCTTCAAACTAAGGTTACAAAAGCATTTCTTTTCAAAGCACTCTTTTGTAACACTAATTCGCAGATCGCTTTCCTGTTTATGGTAGGCATGTACTTCACAGTGAAGGAATACACAGAAGGATAATGATACATACTTTCACACGCATCATGAACCTCCAATAATAGTTGATCTTTAATTGATCTCTGAAAAGTTTATTCACTATTAATGTATTCATAACGCTCAGCGAGTTTCATTTCGCTCATCTTTTCTTTCACGCACCTGTCGCATTGCATTTAAGGAAAACGATATTCTACTCAATATTATTTGACAAAATAGTACATGTGCCAAAGACATGATTTTTTGTTTTGTATTTAATTTCCACGTGGGTACTATTGCTTTAGGAGGAGAAAACCTTGGCACCCTATTAACCAAAGAGTAAAGGAACGTTTAGAGTAAACATTTCCTGCTATTGGTACTTTTACTGTAGAGCCGTTTCTCTCTCTCGCTCCCTTCCTCTGTCTTGTCCACAAGACCAAAACTGTTGAAGTATCCACTTGGTCTTTCTTTGTAGGCTGTAGAATTATGCATCTTCTTGGTCAATATTCTCTAGATGAGTGACAAAGAATATGATATATTCCTGCTAATCCAAGGGTTTATACGTTATTTCTTTTTCTGTTAAACGTCTATGGGAGTGCCATCGCAGGGTTCACTAGGTCAACTGGGGTGTATCGGCTGGAAGGTACTGTTTTGGCCATACGTTAACCTGGGATTCTACATGATGAATAACAAATATGTCCAATACAATTATTGTCAACAAAGAACCATTTCGCCGAAAAATAAATAATCTGTGTCAAATATTTGGAGACATCTAGCTCTTGAATGGATATAAATGGTTTATTGTTTCACTAACTGTCGCGCAAATACTGTGTGAATAATGTATAATGCATTTGTTCCTTAATTCGAATGAACTTAGTCACAATTTATTAATGTTAAAATGTCATACAAAATTTAAAATCTAAGAGAGACTTGGCAACGTCACATGACATGTTCTCACCTTCGTTGAACGGCGGCCATATTCAGATGGAGGTGACGTCAGAGGAGGTATCGCCTGGCATTATTATAAGTGAGGCGAAAGGAAAGGACTGGTAACAAATTCATGCGCCTGGTATAAGCATTGGTAGATGAGGTGACGTCTTTAGCTTTCATTTATGATAAGGATATCATTAGTTTTATTTCAGTCCGGTATTCTACAAAAGAACGCAATTATTTTACGAAAATGAAGAAGACGTTTAAGTATTAAAAGCAATTACTATTGTTTAAGCTCGTAATGGATAATGCGCATTTTTGGGAAAAACTGTATTCCTTTATGTCAGCATTGTTTCAACTCTAAAATATATGGTTTCGTTTGCTTCATTTTCCTTAACTATGGAAAACTGAATATTTATTATTACTTGAACGAACACATCATTTCAGTAATATCCACACCTGTCAAGTACAACATTTCGAATAATGTGGATCTGCTTAAGGAAGTGGCCCCCTTAGTGGTACGGTAAACGCATTGGACGAGTGTTTTGCTTACATCTGAGGGCAGAGCTTGTCCCTGGATATGACGGCGTCACGGCGCTCATGCTCCAGCGCCTACCCAAAAAGGATGTCGTCCGCTTGACCCGGATTTTCAATGCATGCCTACGTCTCCGTCACTTTCCAGCATGCTGGAAGGAGGCAAGGGTGGTGTGTATCTTGAAACCCGGCAAGAACCCAGTCTTTCCTAACAACTACCGCTCCATCAGCATTCTCCCAACCGTCTCAAAAGCTTTTGAGCGGTTGCTCCTCGCCCGCCTAACGCCTCTTTTTGAGGATAGGCAACTCCTACCGGATCACCAGTTTGGTTTTCGTCGGGGTCATTCCACGACCATGCAGCTGCTGCGTGTGGCCGAGGTTTCCCTGGGTTTCCAGGAAAACTTCAAGACCATAGCAGTTCTGCTGGACGTGGAAAAGGCATTCTCCACAACTTGGCACCAAGGCCTACTGTACAAATTAAAGCAGGCAAACATCCCTTCCCCATATCTCACAATAATTAGCAGCTTCCTTCAGGACCGCACTTTCAGAGTGAAAGTGGAAGGAAAACTGTCCACACTAAGAGATATAGTGGCAGGAGCCCCAGAGGGCAGTGTACTCTCCCCGCTACTCTTCGCAGCATACATGTCCAACTTCCCCAAGGAACAATACACTGCGACATGCCAGTATGCGGACGACGTCCTCATAATGGCACAAAACAAGAATGTGAGATATTGCCTCCCTCCCCTTCAACGACAACTCGACGCCGTCGGCCGTTGTAGTGAGAAGTGGAGAAAGGTTATTAGTCCGGGGAAAAGCTCCGCACTCCTCCTTGGTAAGGTTCGCCATTGGCGGCCGGAACGGTCACTTCGGCTAAGGCGGAGAAATAGCCCATGGGTAACCTCCGCCAAATACTTAGGCGTTCTCCTCGACCGCGGGCTAACATACGCTCCACACGTCCGCGCAAAGGCCGGACTCGGTCACGCTGCGCTCAGACAGCTCTACCCCATCCTCCGATCCACCATGCCCACTTACCTAAAACTACGCATTTACTGGGCAATCATTCCGCCATTGATCTTATACGGCTGTGAAGCCTGGGGATCAGCAGCACCCTCTACCATACGCAAACTGCAGACAGTGCAGAACAGGGCGTTAAGAGCAATATATGATGCCGGGCGTAGATTCCCGTCTTACAACCTTCACAACCAATCCGGACTACCCTACATCATGAACTTGGTAAGGGAGCGATCCCGAACCATACACTCCAAACTGATTTTCCACCTCAATCAGCTGGTACGGGCGCTAGGTCAATACGTCCACAGAGCACCTCGTAGAAGGAAAAGTTACCGCCTTCCTAAGGACGCCCCTGGATAATGGTAATGCCACTCCCATCATCTAACACATACTTACCCTAGCACCTATTCTTGCCCCCTTCCACCTATTCCTGCAGGAAGAAACCATTGCCCACAGACACAAAAGCTTGAAAACATTTGGAACACCTTCTATACTGCACAGATAAAGTCGCAATAAGCGGCTAGGTGCTGTGCAAATAAACATACCTTACAGGAGAACCTGTACGACCTGTTCTCGAATGATGGAATACCTGAAGCACATGCCAGTCGGATACCACACAGGCCACTGGCGTGCGCGAGGACTAATTATTCCGTGCCGTGTGCGAGTGTTTTGTTTGCATCTTGGGATCAGTACTGGCCTCGAATCACATGCCGGTTAGGTACAGCGTGTGCCAGGACAGCTCGGCGTTGCCATTTACAGTGCCGAAAAAATTAAATTTTTACAAAAGAATTAAACTTACTGAAGTGAAAGTTAGTGTTTTATATATCTTACACCTGCATCTATTAGCCAGATTACTCTGACCAAAGCAGTACCTTCCACTCTGCATGGGCGGCGCCGTGGCCGAGCGGTTAGCGCGCTCGCCTACCACCTAGACGGCCCGGGTTCGATCCCAAGGACCCGCATGTGGTATTCGTGGTGGACGAAGCGGCGTCAGGGCGGGTTTTCTCCGGGTGCTCCGGTTTCCCCCGCCATCTCATTCCACCGGTGCTCCATCTTCATTCCATGAGTCATCAGTGTCACCGCCTGCGGTGCCGTAGTAGTAAAAGCGGGCGTTAAACACTACAACAACAACCACTCTGCATATGTGTACTATTTCGTGATCGTTGTGGCATAGAGCTCACGCATTGTAAATAGCCTTCCTCCAAGAAAGCGTTTCTTTGGCCAGTTACAGTTGACATAATAATGGAGTAAACGTTTCGGATTTTGGAAGATTTCCTCGTACTTTTAAATAGTGTGTTCCATTTTCTTGCACTGAGAGCGAAACAAACGTGATAAAGCAACCATCGGCCACGTCATAGACAGGTTAAAAAATTAAAAGATAACCCGTTATTCAACTGCCAGTGTAAAAGTAAGAAACGTGGCATCCTACCATCTTCCCACACTAATGCTAAGAATTGTTGGTTTATACCAGGCCGGGGAAGAGTATTCCAAAGGTGTACCTACACAGAATAGTCCGTCTCGTCCTTACCTGCCATAGCTATTAGTGTAAAATAAAGTATCCAAATAAGAGATACTTTTTCAAATTTGGCTAAAAGATCTACTAGTTTAAATATTTTTTATGTCTGTATGCTCCTTTGTATTCCTAAAAATATCTATTTTCAGATTTTATACAGTGAACTATTGATAACTTACTGTTATTTACACAAATTAATATGAAATGAAACCCAAGAAAAGAGCGGATTTTCAAAATGGGGTCCAAATAAGAGATACCATTGCCAGTGTTCTTAGTTTTATTGATAAATACAAAAACTGCATTAATGGATGATGAATGCGTAAGGAAAGAATGAAGACATTGTTGAAAAATATTATTTTACAACAAATAAATTATTCTAGTTGCAAACAGTAATGACTCAACACCTGTCCTTAAAACAAAAAGGAATATGACAGACTCTTCTTCAGCACCACTTTCTTCATGCCCCTTCGATGGCATAAATCATGCCCCTTTTTCCCCTTACATGTCTTCAAGTACAACCCAATGCAGAATAAGCATTTATCAGCTAGTATCTCTTATTTTGGACCATGTAGTGTCTCTTATTAGGACCCAGAATGTACTGAAATTTCGTGATGTTCAAAGACGTTTTTGTAGACATTGCTAAATCCACTTATGGGACCTCTATGGGTCCTATATTACCAACAAGTAATTTAATTGTACTGGGAATACGCCTTCATAGAGTTTTATGGCTTTAAAGAATATGACAATAAAATTTCCAACTTGTGCAACAAAGTTTTCTCCTTCTCAGCTTGTAACTAATTCTGTAATCTGTACCACACAAATAACAATGTCCTTAACAAACAAAAGCATCATGTTACAACTATTTCCAGCAAACAGCAGCACATTGTTTGCCGAATACACCGGTGTATCTTATTAGGAGACTATCTCTTATTTGGATACTTTACCTTATATAAATACACACACATTAGGTGAAATCAGTTATCTCTACCAGTTTTTCTCCTTTGGTGGCCACAAAGGGAGGGGAAGTAGAAGATTGACTTGATACCTCGGGAATGCTGTTCCCCAGGCCTGGTTTATATATTAATAGGAGATAAGGAATGTCAAAGTCATCACATAACAACTAGCTCTTCAAATATTTGATTATTGCTAAAAGTCTACTGCATTCACATATTCCCCTTGCACCTAAATGAAGATTACTAATAAGATAATTTCTGCTAAAGTCTATCCTGATTAACATGAAATAGGAGGAATAAGCATTTGAAAGAATAGTGTGTACAGAGTATAGAAAGTCATGTGAGTGCAGCACATCAGATGTTTTTCTTTGCAATATGCCAAATCGATAAAGGCTTGTAAATACGAGTACATGAAACTTTAGATTTTATTATGGTTATTTTATATATTCAAGATGTGGGTAATTATTTCCTTCATAGGTACACACTGTCGCAGTATTCACAGGTCTTATATAAACTGATCATTGTTATGCTCTATGTAATACCTTTATATCTCATTGTTTCAGTGTAAACAGCGATGGACTGTCACCATTAGATGTAGCGGTACTAAGCAACAACAAGCAATTAGCTAAAATGCTGGTTGCATTTGGAGCACAAGAAGGCAATCAGTGTAAGTTACAATTCTCCCTAGAATTTCATACCTTTTAAGAAAATAAATTACTGAATATTAATCTATATTAGAGTCCTAAAGAATGAAAACAGACAATTGATTACTGCAATGTTAAAAGCAACTAAGCCAAAAGTAATAGCCATTTTACATTTTATATATATTTGCCAATTGGTCTCAACATAGGAATATTAGCTTTATAAACAATGGGGTAACATAATTAAAACACAAGGTATAAATTTATAAGAATTGACAAATGACAGTACAAAATAAGTTACATATAGTTACACAGTAATGTCATGAACTGAATAAAATGGTCTGCTTATTAGCCAGTTATGAACACATGCTTTTGGTCTGTTGAGACAACCCTTGCTGATTCAGGTACCTAGTTTGTTGAACATGTTAATGCCATTACAAAACAGGTGCATATGTGTACTAAGAGTTAATCTGCATCTTGCAGAGTCTACTTTATGTTTATTTTATATTATTTTTCTTCTTCTTCTTCTTCTTCTTCTTCTTCTTCTTCTTCTTCTTCTTCTTCTTCTTCTCCTCCTTCTCCTTCTCCCTCTCCTTTTCTTCCTCCTCCTCCTCCTCCTCCTTCTTCTTCTTGTTCTACCCCTTTGTACCTTTCAAACATCAGACTCACCTCACTCTGTCTAGCCCCTCTTGACCTCTTCCAGTTCCTACACATTCTCCTCATTTCCATCATTGCTTTTTCCCTCTTCATTCCTATTCTTTCAATTGTATTCTCCCAGTTTTCCTTACTCCTTCTTCCTTCCATTCTCATTTCCATTACTTGCTTTGCTTTCTTTCCTTCTGGCATCCTATGGACATGACCATACCATTTCAGTTGTCTTTCTTCTATATTATTAGTCAATGATTTCTCTTGTTTTGCCTCTTCTCTTCTGGTCTTACCCACCATTCTTCTCATGAATTTCATTTTGACTGCTGTCACTTTACTCCTGTGTTTCTCCTGGATCAGAAAACTTTCCATTCCATATCATATGTTTATTTCTTATGCTAAAATTATAGTGATCAACCCTGAAAGAATACTAGTTAATATTCATTCTGATGCAAATAAGTGAGCTGTATATAAATAAATTATAATAGTCATAAACTTTAGTTTAATAAATAGTGGTTTATAATGCTCTTTACTATTTGTACTTAAAAGAATTCATAGTTCCTTTTGCTTTAATAAAAGGCTCTCAGTTGAGTGCTCCTATAAATGTAATCCTATATGAGTGTCTCAAACAGAGCAAAGTATACCTGTCAGAGAGTATCCAAAGAAACAAGTGGCTTCTGGTTTGTTAAAAAGGAAGATTATATGGGATAATTTAGTACATATATTTTCTACCTGGTTTTTCCATTAAAGTTTAGAATCTAAACAAAATCCCAAGAGTTAAATAAATGCTATTTCATTTACTCTCATATCCGATAAGCTAAATGTAAAATGCTGAGTTTTCTGTTTGTTAGGCATTAACCTATTAGCAGTGAATCAGTTATATAAAAAATTAGATTGTTCTAAAAGTTTGAACTTATTATGATCTCCATGTGATGTTATTAATGTTGCGTCATCAGCATACATACAGTGTACCTACATCTTGTGATAGATTATAAGGCATTTCATTAATCAGTAAAAGAAAAAGAAAAGAACCTAAGATAGACCCTTGAGGGACTCCATTGGTAATAGTCTACACCTCTGAACATTTGTTTGCAATAGCAACTATTTACCATCTATTACTTAAAATAGGACCCGATATGCCTTGTGTTTACACTTCTGATCCCATAGTATTCAAGTTTACATATTATATGTATATTATATGACAGTCCTTAATATGTTATGTGAGATGGCAAACTGATCAGTTTTCATAGAGGAAACCCTATCTGGAAATGCATGGTTTGGATGCTGAAGTGCATCAAAGTATGAGATGGGTGTGTTCACATTCCATCAATAAACATTACATTCAGTTGTCTACATTATAAACAGGCTTCAAACTGTGTACCTCCTACATCATTGCAGAGCCTATATTGGCGGTGGTGGGCCTCAGGCACATGACCCAATGTGACCCAAGATTTTCAATCACTCCAAGGACTCGAGTCATAAGATCCTCTGCTGATGTTACAGGAGTGCCATACACCATACTCTTCATACAACTCCACAGAAACTAGTCAAGAGTTGTCAGAAACCATGGCAACCATGCTACCAATCCATCCATTTGAATATGCGACATTGAGATGATTCTGCATATTTACACCAAAGTGTGCTGGAGCTCAAGTGAGCCATTTCAGCAGCTCTGCACTGCTATGTGCCACACTGCTGTTGAAACGTTACTGTACTGGAAACTGCACAAGTATTGTATTTAGGTATCAAAATGAATGCTATCAAATTATCACAACTGTTTGTTCTCAAACTTTGACGCTCCCCAGCATCCAAGCCGTACATTTCTGGACAGAGGTTCCTATTTGAAAAGTGATCAGTTTGCCATCCTACACAACATGCTGTAGTGTTGTTTGGGACATCCAGTATATGCATATATACACATACAGGATGTAAATTAATAACACCATGAATTTTACTGGCAAAACCCGACAACTAAAGGCATAAGGGATTGAGAAAGTAGAAGAATTTTACTGGTAATAGATGGTGCTATTGAAAGGGAAAAACCGCCACACAATGCTGGTAGAAAATTTGTGCTATCTATGGGGAAGATGGAGTACGAATCCAGCATCCAAAGTGGTTTAGTCAATTTCAAACTGGGAATTCCTCCCTAAAACAGAAAGTTTGGCAACTACACTGTGTAACTGTGTTGCGGGTAAGTTGTTTCCAGGCTTTCTTAATGATTGAAATGTAATGAGAAACAAACAAACTTATGAGACAACCTTATAGAACACCAATTTTAGAGTTCAGTAAAATACAATTTGAATGAAAATTGTTCATTACCTATCTTCTCTCTTTCAGTTGAAACCCCAGAATCCCTTGGAACTCATCTGAAGCAGCTGTTAGCTTCAGCAGAGCAGCGTGTGAAAGAACTAGGAGGGAGTACGGGAATGCTGCCCCTTGAAGAAACCACTTGTAACAATAACAACAACAATGAAGAACACCATACACTCCACAACAATATTAATAATCGTTCCTCATCCTCAACACTGAGTGTCATTGGAAGCACCATGGCTTCAGCAGCAGTTACAGGTTGTGGGGGAGGCAGTGATTCTAGCGTGGACAAACAGCTGTTGCTATGGGAAAGAAGGGTCAAGGGACTTAAAAAGATGTTACTTGGATTTGATCAAGCTAGTAAGCATATTTAATTTTTCTGAATTGTTTTACTGACAACATACTTTCAGATAGTGAAATTTCGAATTAATTTTGCATGCTGAGTCTGGTAGCAAACAGGCGATTTCAAACTATTTCTTCTCAGTTATTTTCACACATAAACTCATTCTAAAAATGTTTAAAAAAGAGTAGAATAATTGTCCTGTAACTCAAGCTAAGCTTTGAAAGTCTTCAAAAGATATCAAATTAATAAAAAACATGTAATATAAGTAAGGGCATGAGTTATATATCTTCATTTAAAAGTAGCCTTTAACATATTTCAAATCATATTCCTAATGTGCATTACATCCTTGAAAACACATTAATATTGAAAAGTGTTTTATACATTCATATTTACCTTCTTGGTGTGATACAAAACATTACAACTACCAGCTATTAACTTCCCAGTAATCTATTTAGCATGCCCACCTACCCTTATTGGCTGGTAATATCCCTTTTTCATAGATAGCAAGTTAACTTCCCATTTTAATAAGTTTAGTCTTCACAAATAGTTTAATAATAGATAAATACAATAAGAACTAAATGCAATCTCATGGTGTTTAGATTCTCTTATTACAGTCACTGGTTCCACCATAGTTTTATGTTAGTGGAAGCAACTAATTAATAGAGAAGTTATATGTTTACATTCACAAGACTTTCTCTGGCCATTTTCAACAAGCTATTCTTAAGAAGCTTATTCTGCTATCAACTTAATATTAATTGAGATAAACATCTATATATAAAGCTTTATTACATGTTTCCTAGGTGCTATGGGAATAGGAAATACAGTAGGCCTATCTGATAGTCAACTCTTTTATGAGCTGGGTGTTGTGTGATAGTTGAAATTCTGTTCTCTGTGCATGATCAGAAGCAAAAATGAATAGCAACTTCCCATTTGAGTAAAGTATAAGTATTGAAAAATTCAAACCATATAATAAGGAATATCTCACAAATAGCTAACACCACAAAAATAATGTGTGTGACATTCATAAATTATGTATTTTTTATGAGATCTACATTTTTTGTGTAACAATATTTTGACTATCTCTTACGGTTTGTCAGTTATGCAAAAGTCATTCAGAAGGAAGAGAAGCTCAGAGGCTATTAATATAAAATTCAAAATACAAATTTCATTTGCCATGAAAATAACCTAAAAATATATATAGTCAAGAGTATGGTGTCACTGAGGAGAAACAGGGTGGTTACTTTCTTCCCTTCCTAATTATCCTTTGCTGACAATAAATTTGATGGCAAGGAAGAATGCAAGGAGGATTCTGGTTGGGCTTTGTAACAGGACATGTTGACGCAGGGGTGAAGATGTACTGCATTAACCAATACCAGTCACCTATACCCTGCACGGCCATGTCTCTAAGCCAAATCCAGTGGAGGGGAAAAAAGAGGAGAATGATCCATGGTATCACTTTTTGGCACCTCTAATCAAAAACCATTTTTTAAAAAAAATCAAAATTTTTGAAATATGTTCTATTAAAGGGTTGTTTAGGATAGGGGACTTTTCTTGAAAATCTCCACGTTATATCCTTGGAAGATACTAAATATTCATAAATGCCAAATTTGATATTTAAGCAACTTTTCATTTTTTATTAATAAACTAAGACTTTCAGTTTGGAGTCATAATTAGTAAAATATGCTTCTGGACTAAGAGGCCATTGTCCACTGGGCTTCTTCTTTCCTCTTTTTTCCATTTCCACTGTGTAGTACAAAGAGGAAGCCCAGTGGACCACAGCCTCTTAGTCCAGAAGCATATTTTTCACACATGCACATGCATGCACATACACACACTCATATGTGTGCTCACTCACTCACACATTTTTCTGCAAATTCTATTTTTGGATTCAAGGACTCCCAAAACATATATTTCCAGTGAAATCCCAGTATTCAATTTTTGGACAAAATACGATATTTACTGTTAGGAAATATGTAATAAAACCATTTTTACAAAGTGTCTGTCAATTAACGTGAAGTAGATAAAGTGTGGTTACTGTATCTATTTCATGTTAATTGTCTGAGATCAGTAGTGCATGTTAGTTTGCATAGCTCCCTTGCACTGCAGTGCACAGAGCACTCATACACATCACAAAGAGACCTCATTGTAGAATAGTCTTTACAACTGTGAATAAAGTAATGTGAGTGCAGCGCATCAGATCTTTTTAGTCAAGCTGTTCATTCACACACATATAGTCCCCTTTGTTTCATCTAAAATATTGTTTAATGCCCAAGACACCCTGAAGTGTGTACTTCTGGTGAAGTCTCAATATAAAAGATTTAGTCCAAATGTAATACTTCCTCTATCAGATCAGTAGTAGAGAAAGAAAATATGATAACATAACCCTACTATCATTGGTAATGTGATCCTGTACATTACTACTAACTAATGGATTCCTTCTGTAACATTATTCTTAACCAAATGATATTTTAGGTGCTGGCATTTTCCTGCAATGTCACTATATTGGCTGTTTGTTTACAGGACCTCCGGATGTACCATTTCTAGTTGCTGTTGATGTGACAGGAACAAATTCTGTAACAGTGCGCTTCCAGGAACCAGAACAACAAGACTCTGCAATTTGTACGAAATTCAAAGGTATATAAGTTGTTCAGTTTTGATTGGTAATTAGAGCTGCTGTGAGTTTGTGTTCTAAAGTTCAAAATCCTTATAAACTAGACATCTTTCATGTTACAGTGCAATGGAGTTGTAATGAGAGCTTCAGTCCTCTTGAAGGAGAGCGGGAGATTCTTAATATGAAGCAGCAGGAGTGCAACATCAATGATCTGAAGCAGGGCTGTCGATATTATTTTAGAGTTGCTTGTGGTAACCTCAAAGGATACGGCCAATTTAGACTGTCTACACCTGCATCTGTTGTGCCATCTAGTAAGCATTCATACGCGCAACTATCTTAATATTGTTTTTGTGTTTAGTTGAGATTTATGCAAGCCTTTTAAATAAAGCTGATATTAGTACACAAGCAATATTTGATTAAAACTTAACTGTAACATTTTATAAAATTAGTGTCAAAAAATAAAGTATTGCTTGAATGGAAATTAATATGCTGAACTAATACAGAATGAGATATATTGTGCCCTGCAAATCAAACACAAGTGAACCCTTCATATTTTTAAACATAAAAACTATTTTATTTACTAATATTGTATTTAATATTTTATATTTAAAATTATGAAATCAAACTGTATTGTTGGCTTTTCAAAGCAAAAAATAGTTTTATATGTGTATCTGTGTATTAAGTTACCTCTGTATTTAACAAAAAAATTAATTATGAAACATAAGTAATATTGAGCTGATAGGTTTGATTCTGAAGGTAATAAACCATACAATTCTCTGTTAAGGCTGGAGAGATTTGGAAGGCAGAGAACCGAGGTATATGGGTAGACTGCGTCTACTTGATGACTTATTTTCTGAGATTCGCCGTTCAAGACCTGAGTGTGCTGCAGAGATTAAGGAGACAACAACCATTAATGCACAAGAAACACCTAATGTGCAACGGCGCAATCAGCGAAGCAAGAAGACTACAATCAAGCAACTTTTTACAGTTGCTTCAAAGTTTCAGAAGAATCTACGCAGGTTGGTTGATCACTCTCTTTCATGATACTTTTGGAGAACAAGTTGTTATAGGTGGCCCTATAGTTTAGTCAGTGTATACAACATTGCAAGGCATGGTAAGCCTATGATTGAATGTTATATTGAGCCACCTGCCATTATATTTTGCATCAGCCATAGAATAATTGAATTAGAAAATTTAGAATTAGAATAATTGTATAAATGTTCATACACATTTCTATAATAACTTAGTGCAAGATTCAAATGTCTTCCCAAGCAACTTTGTACATGAAAAGTACTTGCAGGTACTGTTTTGTGGCTTTTTTGATTAAGTATCTCAAACAAGGACTTTTTCCAGCATTATGTATTATGATTTTCCTATAAGTTTGTAGATGAAACTTCCTTTAAGCCAGTTAGAATAATGTTGCTAAAAAGTTTTAAAGAGCGAAATTGTTCATGTCATATGAAAGTTATCTCAGATATTTAACAGTACAACAGTACTCATGCACACTGCCAGGCTTTTAAGTGTAGTATTTTGGAAACTCATATAAAGTGTTTGAAATAAACTCTGTCCTTGCACACAACATTCTAAGTACTAAAGTGGTGCTTCCTGCTCAAATCATGTTTATGCTCTCATCTACGTTAGTATGTAACTCTATCATATTAAAAAAATTAAATGACATACATTGTAAAGGAAAAGCATTTATTTGTTATTTATTTATGTCAACAAACGTACTGTTGGTGTGTTTAAATATGCAAGCCATGTGTGGGCAATGTTTGAGAGGTAGAATCAGAACTGAAAAATTCAATGCCACAGCTGGGATTTGATTTCTGTGGCTCAAATCCCAGCTGTGGTATTGAATTTTTCAGTTCAGATTCTACTTCTCAAACATTGCCCACATGCAGCTTGTGTGTTTAAAATCTCCAGCAGTAAATTCTTTTGCATAAATAAATAATAATTATGATCTAAAGGTTACTTAATCCTGGGACATAAGTACTTACAACAGTAGGTCGCCATTGGGTTAATGTGAGACTGCCTTTGTGGTTTACCAGGAGAAATACGAATCAATTGGAGAATTCAGTGTTTTCTGGCAGGTTGTTACAGTAGCTTAATGATTAAAAAACCTACCTGGTAAGTGGTGGGTCTGTGGTTTAAATCCCAGCTGCGGCATTGAATTTTTCAGCAAGGGCTACTTGTTTTTTATGCCTATTTCTAAAAGAATTATCACAAAGTAATTTAAGAGGGATAGAAAAGGATTTTAATTATTTAAATACCAGGTTTTAAAATGAATGTATTAAAAATAATTACTGCATTATCAGTAAATGTTCTAATGGGATTATACCAGAATGTATTCAATGGTTATTGTGTGGACTGCTCTTTATTTTTGTTATCTTTCAGATGTCCCATTAGGATAAATAAATGTAAGTGAGAGGACTTACACAAGACCTTTTAAATTGAAGGAGACAGAACATCTGTAGAATAATAAAATATGTTTCCTACTACTTTCAATTATTAAAATTCAATACCCTTTGTATGCCCCAAAAAAAAAATTATTTACAGCAGTATTTATTATTTTACAACAGATTAAACACAGCAGTTGTACCTTAATTCATTTGATTGACCTTTTTCTGAAAACATATGGTAGAACTTATCTTATCAAAACCAGAGAATCATAGTGTGTGCACGAGTAAGTCATCCACTCCATTGCTACCATGTAGGAAGAGAGGCTGTGGGTATCTAAGAGTAACTTTAGCAAAGGCAGAAATATTTAAAGTATGAAAGTTGTAATTTCTACATACGTATATGTTCCTGTTAGCCCTCAATTTGTAATGTATTTTGTTAAGCCAGGAAACACAAAAATTAAATATGATTTTTCTTCTTGGTTTCTTTATTAGCAAACTCTGAACAAAATAAATGTGTTGGTCTTTTAAAATATGATAATTGTAGCATATACATATAACATTTCTTTGTGCCTTTGGCAGGGGAGTGTTTTTGGCCTGTTTGCTGTATCATGAAGACAAAGTTCTCGTAACAAATGAAGACTTTCTACCTGTAATAGAGGTAGATGAGACTTATCCCAGTTGTATTTATAATGACTTTCATTGGTTCATGAAGGTAAGGCCCTTTATTATTCTGTATTTTAGCTAGAAATATAACTGCATTAAGGGAGCTTATAGCTTCATTTTCTTATCATTGCCAGTATCCCTACTGCTTCTCTCTCTCTCTCTGTGTCTCTGTCTCTCTCTGTCTCTCTCTGTCTGTCTGTCTCTCTCTCTCAACATTAAATTGCATGGGGGCTAAGGCCAATGGCATAACAGTGTTGTATTCTCTGTGCAACTGAATATCAAGGGTGAAGAATTGCAAGAAGGATTACCCCTTTCCAAATCTCCCAACATGATAAAATATAATATATATGTAGTGGCATATGCTGGGATTGTGACTTGGTCTATCACTAGGCCAATCAGATCCGGATTAACCAGATGTTGATTAACCTTCTCTTAGGCATGTGCCCTGGTAGAACACTGTTGGTCGTGCAGGGCCTTATAGACTTGTGCTATATTTTTGTGCTTAACTTAAATACTTCAATTTTACTGGTTTTTACTACACCTACTGCCCAAAAATAGACAGATAAGTAGTGGAATATTAGTTGGAGTCAAAAAGGATATTAAGTCCTCCTTTGAAATTGTTAAAGAAATGAATAACACAGATAAAAGTGAATTAATAAAGCCAAACTTTTGGGATAACAAAACACATCTACATTTATACAGTATTTAAAATTCTCCCAGGAATGAACCAGATCCCTCTCTTATTGACCAATTAAATAAAACAACCGTAATTGGGGATTTCAATGCTCATTCCAAAAGATGGGGTTATGAAAAAGTGGATTCTACAGGGAAGATAGTGGAAGAATTTTTGAATACCACAACTTTTGAACTGGTTTATAGTAAAGAAGATCCCACAACCTTCATACATTACTCTGGAGCAGGCAGTAACTCAGACCTCTTGTTAGCTACAACAGATATTGTTTCAAAAATTAAAAAACAAGTTATAGAAGATCCAAGTTCTGGTCACAGAGCAGTAATTGCTGATATAAAACTAGATAATACAAATAACAGCCAATGTCACAGGAATCTGTATTGGAACTTCAAAAAAGCAGATTGGATCAAATATAAAACTGAACTGGAACATAAATTTAAAGAACAAACAAACTCACAGCTACATGACCAACCAGATCATTTGAACAAAAATTTCTGTAAAGTCATCCTAGAAACCGCAAAAAAACATATTCCTCAGGGAAGAATAAAAAATGTCAAACCCTTTTGGAACCCCCAGTTAGAAGAACTGAAAAAGCAAACGGATATAGCTAGAAATACAGCTGAACAAACAAAAAACATATTTTATACACAAATATGGCGGAAGAAATGTGCCTCACTAAAAAAAGAAATCAATACTGCTAAAAAGAATTACTTTAATAATTTCTTAGAAAAAATGGATTATAGGACAGATGGTAACAAAGCTCATAAGTTCATAAAAAATGTCAAGGGTAGGAAAGAAAACAACAGCACACCTATCATACACAACAATAAAATATTAACTAATGATGCAGCCATAGCCGAAACATTCAATAAATATTATGCTAATTCACATAAAGTAACAAGAAATAATAAAAAGGAACGTAAAGAATTTAAGAAAGATTTGAAACAAGAAAGAGAATGTAATCCTAACACTCAGTGCAATATCTTTTTTCAAAATTTTAATATGCAAGAACTGAACATTGCAATTAATAATCTAAGAAACAAAAAGTCTCCTGGACCTGATCACATACATCCAGAGTTCATAAAAAACCTTGGAAAAACAGCAAAACAACTACTACTAAAACTCTACAATCTATCCTGGAAAATCACTGTACCTGCTGAATGGCAAAAGGCAATAATTGTCCCACTTTTGAAGAAAGACAAAACAGCGTCAGAAATAAAAAATTATAGACCAATAGCTCTTACTAGCATAATAGCAAAAGTGATGGAAAGAATGGTGTCAAACAGGTTAAATTGGTTTCTAGAATCAAAAAATTTAATTTCCCCATGTCAAGCTGGATTCAGAGAGTTCCACTCTACAAATGAACAAGTCTTACTTCTCAGTCAAGAAATCAAAGACTCCTTCAATAGAAAAGAAGATAATTTATCTGTTTTTATTGACTTCCAAAGTGCTGAGATCTCCACTAGGAAACTTCGACCTCGCCGCCACTGAAGATGTCTGCCGTAGTCGCAGACAAAACGTTTGGGAAGAAGAAGGAACCCAATAGACCACGGCCCACAAGCCCGGTTAATATTATTGCATCTAGTATTGACACCGGCCGTGAAAGCCTTAGAACTTTGATAAAGTGCATATGATTCTATATGCCGAACAAAACTACTAAAGAAAGTAAAAAAAATAGGGATACAAGGTCCAATGTTTTCATGGCTATGTCATTTCCTAACACAATGCTTTATTGCAACCAGATATGGAAGAAACATATCTAAATACAAACAAGTACACCGTGGCTTACCACAAGGCGCAGTGCTAAGCACAACACTTTTTAATAAATTTATTAATGATCTGCCACAACAAATACAAGAATCAGGTGTGAAGTGTGCATTGTTTGCTGATGACTTAGTAATGTGGACTTCAAAACCAAAAAGCAAAAGTACAGAACTAGAAAAAACCATGCAAAAATCCTTAACCAAATTACAAAGGTGGACCAAAGAAAATTTAATGACTGTTAATACAAGAAAATCAAACTACCAAATCTTTTCACTAAGAAAAAAACCACTAAAAATAAAACTAAATTTTGAGGGTCCACAATTACCAGAAACAAAGGAAGCAAAGTATTTAGGAGTTACATTTGATACTAAACTTACATGGACCAAACAAATAGAAAATGTAATACAAAGAGCAGAGAGGCCTCCTTTCACTGTTAAAACGTCTAACAGGAATGAAGTGGGGATGTTCCAGAGCAACTCTTAACACAACATACAATGTATATATAAAACCATTATTTACTTACTGCAGCGAAGTTCTTGTAACAGCAAACACAAAAAAGATTCAAATCTTTCAAAACCAAAGTCTGAGATTAATTACAGGTGCTATCAAAATCACACCAATAGCAGCTATGGAAATACAAACCAACCAATGCCCCATTGAATATGAAATAGAAAAAGCGGCTCTTATTCAACACGAAAAGTTGATCAGACTCCCATTCAATACATGGCACAAGAGAAATTTTACACATACACTAAAGACTCAGGAGAGCTTTCTTTCCAAAATTCAAGACATCAAGAAGAATGTATACCTTCCTCATTCAAAGGAAAACTTCATATCTAAAGTCAATCCGACACAAACATTAAACATCACATATTATTTACACCTGACAGAAGTTAACAAAAGTGATACTCCAACTAGTGTTCTAAAATTATTGGCATTACAGACAATCCATACTAGATTTCCAGAACATGAATGGCTCCATATTTATACTGATGGGTCATTTATATCAAACAAAGGTGGAGCAGGTGCTGGAATCACATGTCACCTCTTTTCCTATTACAAATATTTAAGTTATGGAACTACAAACTTTGATGGAGAAATTGAAGCAATTCGAAAGGCCCTACAAAATCTTTTGTACAGAATTTCACATTTTCAGCAAGCAGTTATTCTCTCAGATTCCAGGGCAGCAATTATAGCCATTACTTCCAAGTTGTCACCAAAAAACCAAACAATTATAGAATGTTGGAAAATCCTTACCCATCTAACAGCACTTCAAAAACACCTAGTCTTCCAATGGATACCAGCTCACTGTGGACTGAGTGGTAATGAGAAAGCTGATTTTCTTGCAAAAAAGGGTACCAGCAATGTGCAGAAATCAATAGTTAATTTACCATTTTATGCAGCTAAAAGATTAGTCAACTCTGAATTCAAAAAAATTATTGAAAAATATTACTATGAAAAATCAAAGAATAAAAGATGTGAACTACCAAACATTCAAACAGTAATTCCTGAGTATCCTCGAAAAACAGCAGTTGCAACCTTCAGGTTGATTACAGGACATGATTGTCTGGCGAAACTTTTAAACAGAATTGGGATATATCTTCACCACTCTGTCCTCTATGTGATCTGTAGGAGGAAATGGATCGAGACCACCTTCAAATATGCCCGGCCACTTCTAATGCCCCATCCATCAGTGAAAAATATTGGAGAACAAGAGGATTAAGACTTCATTGTCAGAAATCCAGCATTAGCTAACAACAGCAACATATTTTTGTGCTTATATGCTTGTATTTATTTGTTTAAACTTCATTTTAGGCAATGCCATAGCCAAGCAGTTAGAGTATTTGCCTATCACCTATTCCTATCACCAATTGGGCAAATGCCCTGTAAATAGCTGACTCGTCAGATAATAGTTTAACAAAATTACCTACATGTACAAACAAGTATAATAAAATTTCAGGTACAAAAGTAAGAACAAATTAGAAACTAAAAACTTCACTTATCTTAGTAATGTTGTTATTCTTTTGCTGACCCTGGGTTTCAAGTTGTCTCCAACTCATTCTCAAAGCCATAGAGAATGAGTTGGAGACAACTTGAAACCCAGGGTCAGCAAAAGAATAACAACATTACTAAGATAAGTGAAGTTTTTAGTTTCTAATTTGTTCTTACTTTAGAACCTTGTTGCTTCACTGTTAATAGCTTCAATTTTTTCCTTATTTTCAGGTACAAAGTTTGTTAAGCTTCAGAACATATAGAGTTTCATATATACAATACAATACATTCTCAAAATATAATATGAAGGTTCAAATTCACAATTTTACTAGATCATTCATATATTCAGTCATTGAGTAATAGGCCTTGTCAATTAGTAACTTTTTCATACTAATAGGTTACAAATAACACCTGCTTGGTAGATTATATCATTGCTTTGACAGATTTAATGAACATGTATGTTGTAATTTAAGGGTACAATCTGTACTACCCCTGCTTGTACATACAACTAAATCAGCAGATATCAAGTGGCATGACTAATGAATTCTTATGACTCTCATAAGAAATACAACCAATTTTTATGTTGTAAATAGAATAAGGAAAGCACCAAAATATATGCACTTGTAGAGAAATTATCAAAAATATTTATTTAAGCAATTTCTGAAAAGTAGTAAAACATGTATTAATGAGAAGAAGCTAAAAAGTATTTCTTTACATATCTTTTTTTACAAAATATGTATTTTTAGATGAAATAAAACTTTTGCAAATACACTTTGGAACTAGATCAGTAAGTTTGTTGGCATAAATAAATAATAATTACCATCTGAAGGTTATTTAATCCTGGGACATAAAATATTTGCAATAGTAAGTCACCATTGGTGTAACTGTCTTGGATGTGAAACTGCCTTTGTGGTTTACCAGGAAAAATACGAACTGGTTTGAGAATTCAATGCCATTCTGGTTAGAGCTCAATGGTTAGAGCAGCTGTCTGGTAAGCGGAAGGTCTGTGGTTCAAGTCCCAGCTGTGGCATTAAATTTTTAAGTTCCAGTTCTACCTCTCAAACATTGCCCACACACGGCTTGTGTGTTTAAAAAGTTTGTTGGCATAAGTAAATAATAATTACCATCTGAAGGTTATTTAATCCTGGGACATAAAGTACTTGCAATAGTAAGTCACCATTGGGGTAATTGTCTCAGATATGAAACTGCCTTTGTGGTTTACTGGGGAAAATACAAACTGGTTTGAGAATTCAGTGCCATTCTGGCAGTTTGTCACAGTAGCTCAATGGTTAGAGCAGCTGCATGTTAAGCAGAAGGTCTGTGGTTCAAGTCCCAGCTGTGGCATTGCATTTTTAAGTTCCAGTTCTACCTCTCATATTAAACCTTGTTTAGGTATGTACATTTTAAGGAAAGTAACCTTTATTTGCATACAAATCCAGGCCCTAGTAATTGTATTCCACTTTCATAGACAAAGCATGCTTACTAGATAGGAATTCATCATCACAGATGAGAAGCAATTGAATGACCAGGTAAGTAATACTGTCATTGTAAATTTTCTTTGTTAAACTTTTTTACATTAGAACTTAACACTCCACTGGTTCATTATTTTTATCAGATGAGGTATACCAAAACAAATCTAACTGAGGTTACCATTATTCCTGGCCAAAAGGAGTTAATTCTATAGTAGTGCTACTATCTTCAGCATAAATTGAGAGAATTATAGGTTATACTAAGCACAAATACATTGCTTACTGCTAGGAATACCCACAACTTTTGCTAATTTTCCAAACCTGATCTGGTGTGTATATCAATTAGACTGTGAAGATTATGGATCAAAGCATAAGGCCTGGTGACAAAATTGAAGGCTAACTTGTTTTTTAAAGAAGAAAGAATATTTTTAAAGTAGTAACTTGGATTGCAGGTGGCTTGTACCTGGGATGATGTGAAATCTCTGAAGCAGGACATGGAACGTAGTCTCAGTTCCTCAGCAGTGCATTTCCGCATCAAGTTGCTGCAGGCAGCGGCTCAGATGCAGGTGATAACTTCATATTATTAGTTGAATTAATAGTACTGCATAGATTGCTTAGTTTAAGAATTACATGCAAAGACAAATGAAATCACTTTGTAGCTTCTGATTAGAAACATTTTTTTCTCACATAGATTTTACATATGTATTACAAATTTTGTTTGCTTATTATGTTAGGTGCAAATAATTTTCAGTACTACCTAAAGCTCTGAATAGAGGAATTGTATAAAAAGCACAACTTCAAGCTTGGTGTGGGAAAGACTCCTGAAGTTTCACTTTAAATTTCATCCTAAAAGTAAACAAAGCATATTCTTGAAGTCACTTTATTTGATTCTACATTTAAAAAAGCAAGAGAGCTAAACACTAATACTGTCATGTTGTTAATTATACAGTATGAGAGTAATAAAATATAGTTATGAAACATTAGATACAAATTACAAATGACTTCAATCAGATTCATTAAGAATGTTGTAAAATATTTCCAAAAAATTATTTGAACTGCTAAATTACAGTTTTGGATCTTTTGGTCATTTTTATGAAACTCTCTAATACAATACACGAAGTATTCATCACTTCTCTGGACATCTGATTCACAAAAATAGAATGCTCATAAAATGTTCAGTAAATAATGTCTCTGTTCTTGGGTTGTTATTATTAGGTAAGTTAAGTTTTAAATTTGTATTCTTAAAAACATGATTTGTTGCAATTACACAATTTTCTCATTTGCTATAACTAACTAACCCCTAGCACAACAGCCCTTCACAGGTGAAGGCTTACAGCCTGGTACTGCGTCCCCCACCTCTGCCCACTACATGCATCATGAGTGAGGTGCAGAACAGGAGGGTGGGATGTGATCTGCATCCCAAGCCCTCCCAGCCAGTTATGCTGCCTTCACGACCAACTTAATGTATATTCTGCATCCGCTCTGTATTCCTCTCTCTCTTTCTGGGTTATGAGTTCCCTAAAACATTTATTTCTGTTGATCTTTTTATATCAAATTAGTTTTAGGTGGAGTATATTTACTCTACTTACCCTAGATAAATAATAATAATACTAAATATGGCATCACGTCTGAAATAACATTAGACATCACAAAATATATCATTGTTTAAGAACGATAAAGAAAGGTGCTAGTGATTGTTGATTATGGTGTGTTAGTGTACTGCATCTTGGGCACTAGTGACCCAACTTGCGCACTTTATATATTGCCTTGTGAGTAGATCTTAACCCAGTTTTATCAAATCTTATATTTTCTTTTTCCTAGTCACACTCTTGAACATTAGTGCTGTTATGCGAGCTTCAAGAATGCTAAGTGTAATGTAGTACAACTTAACATTAGTTAATTTGGCACTTAAAACTTTACTCATGATTGCAGATTCTAACGTAGTTAATCAGTGGCCTTGGAACATAGATTAAATTAATATATAAGGGCATTTTGCTACATGCCACATAGCAATTATATCACTGATAATATTTTAAGAATAAAGGTTAAAGCAGTATCTTGTGTAAACCCTCTGAAAATAGAAGCAACAGAGGCTGACTTCACTTGTTGGATAATAAATAACCAAGGAAAAAATGGTCATTGATTGATGGTTCAATGATAGAAGATATAAATATATACACTGTGATGTAAAAGAGATTGAGATTTAAATGTGATGCTTTATTAAACTTTTCAAGTGGTGCTAATTCGAATCAACTATTTGTTACAAGTAACTGTGATATAGACCTTATACAGTCATTCATAGTGCTTGGCTGTTGCTCAGGATTTCGACTATCATCTACGACTTATTCCTCTAAAAATCAAATGCCGATCCATACTGCCCCTAAGATTAATGCATAAGAATTCACAAGCTCTCCATCTGAGGTTAAGCCATGGGCATGATATGATGCCAGGACATCTCTATAAATATGGTGGATAGTAGAAATACTCTGTTACACACATCGCACCAACATTTGGCTAGTGAAAAGGAATAGAAGGCTTAAAGGTTACAAGGTTTAAAAAGTTAAAAAAATTAGTCACTTTAAACATGCTAAATCCTAATATTTTACTCCTGCTGCGAGTATAATCTTATATGGCATTACACTTCAGGAAAACTGTAGGAAAACTGTAGGAACTGTATGACTGTCAGCCATAACTGATATATTCTTCTACTATAGAAAATATTAATTTGAATGATCCCAATTATGCACAGATATACCACTTCACTGCAGAACATTGTTTATTAAATAATGTTGGACTATAATAAACATATATGCTTGCAGTGTATTTGTTTACATAACAAATTGATTTCTCCTATCTATGAAACTTCTACAAAGTAATATTCTTTTAATCAAAACAAAACTAAGCTTATTAATATGTCATATTTCCTAAACTTTTAAACAACTATGAAGCTTATATAAGATCACGTAATAATTTACCATTACAATAAACACAACTGCTTGTAATAAATTGTTGTACGTAAACCGTATGATGATTATTTGTTACACCTTATTATCCTGTAGAAGAATATTGTGATAGTAAAGTGTAATTACACTTGAACATCTAAAGTAAGAACAAAATTAGAAACTAAAAACTTCACTTGCAATATTACTAAGATAAGTGAAGCTTTTAGTTTCTAATTTTGTTCTTACTTTAGGTTCTTGTTGCTTCACTGTTAATAGCTTCAATTTCCTTAATAAACACTTGAACATACTTGTTATTTTTAATACTTGATTATGTTATTGTGAGCTTTGCTGTTTATAATAATTATGCATACTTACTGCAGTTAGTATGTATGTTCGTATGCTTTGATGTTGTCAGTTGCTGTAAAAGGTTTGATTACAATAACTGATCATTTATTTGTTTGTTTTAGTGTTTAGTTTAATTTAAATGTATTTTAGCCACAGATTTTCTCATACAGATATTCCCCTCTTTCTCTTTTTATTGTGGTCACACTTTCCTTTAAAATACGTATCTAGGTATATCAGTTCATATTGTAAAATGTTTGTCTTGGGCAGCAATATGATAGGTACATGCCTTAATGCCTGTACTATAAGTAAACTGACTTTTCTCAGGCTGCACTTTGTATCCAAGACTTGGGTCAACTTTACCATCGACCCCTGCGAGATTCACAAGGAACTCTTGTCATTTCCACTATCAATTACATTCGCTCTCCTAAGAGTGTCTCCGTCCTCAATTCACGATGGCTGCCTCTCAGCAAAGTGCAAAAAAAGCTAACAACGCATGAGGAACCCGATGTGGGAGAACTGCTCATGGCCTCCATACAGGTGAGCCAAATGACACATTATTATACATGCATGCACACACATATTGCTTGCACCCTCTTTCTCTTCTTCTGCCTTTCTCTCTTCCTCTCCTTATCCCTCTCTCTCTCTTCCTCTCATTCCCCCCTTTCTTACTCTCCTCTCCTTCCCTCTCCCTATTTCTCTCTTGTTCTCTCACTCTCAGAGCATGTATATGATTTAACTATATTATATATACAACTGTTTATAAAAATTTTAACACCATAAAAGAATTCTCTGAATGAATCCATACTTGATGGATGTGTACAACAGTTTGTGAGCAATAAGTGTTTAGAATTGCAGAGAGATGGGATACACATAGGTCGAGCAAAGCCCTGTTGTGTTTGTCTGACAAGGTCAATGTTGTGTCAAGTATAATCAGTAAAGAGCTGTCAAACAAGGTTGAAACGTTAAGCTAAGTGTCAGTATGTCTCGTCATTGTCAGAGGGTGCAATGTCAGCATGTGAGTGAGTTCGAATGGGGCAAAATGATCAGTCTCCAGGAAGTAACTTTGTCACACCATGGCAGTTCATCTCGTACAGTGCATAATGCTATAACAGTGATGCATGTGTGGAAGCAGAGGGTAGAAGAGGGTCATGCACAGCAAACAGCAGGTACTGGACAATGCATTATATCCACAGCACAAGAAGGTCACCATCATATCTGTATGGCCATAATGGACAGCACAGCTTCATCCACAGTGTTGGCTCAGTATTGAAGCACTGCAACAGGAGTGAATCTGTCTGCATCAACAATTCATTGTCATCTGCTGTGGATTGAACTGGTTGTACACATGCCATTACGTTGACTTCCATTTATCCAGAAATCACAAGCATCTCTAACTGCAATTGGCACATGAACTCCATCACTGGCATGCTGAGTGGCAGAATGCAATCTTTTCAGATGCATTCTGCTTCAACCTATCCTACAGCAATGGCCACATATGTGTTTGAGAGTACATGGTGAGCACAATCTAGAGACCTGCACTGTTGAGCACAATAGTGGACAAACACCAGGTGTGATGGTTTGGGACACACAACAACCGGTTTCGCCTCCAATGAGTTGAGGACAATTTGAATAGCAACCAGTACATGAGGGAGGTTATATGAATACCCCGAGGTATTCCCCTGGTTCACATGCCACATTTCAGCAGGAATATGCCCAGCCCATATTGCAAGAAATGTACATGCCTTCTTCAAATAATGATGGATTATCAATTATCATTACTTCCCTGGCCTGCACTTTCACCTTTCATGTCGTCTGAACTGTTGCTGTGATAGGTTGCTCAGCAACTTGTTCATCACAGTCCTCCAGTAACAAGTGTCAATGATTTGTGGACTGGCATACAAACTGCACGGAAGGAGATCCCTCAGGAACATATTCAGAACCTTTTTGATTTCATGCCACAGCATTTAGCAGCTCTAATTGCACCACATGGAGGCTAAACCAAATACTGGAAATTCAGGCTCAAGTGACATGTACAGACTTGTAAAGTTAATCATTTGTTTATTGTCATTACCTAATCTGTGGTATGAAATTCATTTCAATCGTGCATTTCCTTCTTGGTGTTGCAATTTTCATAAACAGTGGCATATATAGGATGACTAATTATATTGAAAAGTCATTTGTTGGTACACAAACTAATTTATTTTTGTACACAAATTTATTTTTATAGATGAGGTTCACTTCCCTATATGTACGAGGACTGAAAAGAAATAAATGGCAACACTGTTTTATCTTCATGCAGAGATTTTTGTTTGAGCTGTGATTGACACTGCATGTAAAGGGTTGGTGTAGCTATACAACTCGGGTGGTGGCATTAGTGTAGGTGTTGCAGTGATAAGAATGGCATGCATTGAATGTAAGTCGTCAAATCATACCACCCTAAAGAGGATATTTACTAAATTGGAAATGGATAAAAATCGACATGGCCTGTGGAAAAATGCCAGAGAATGTCACTCTGGGCTATGTCAAGCATGCAGAAATGAGGGTATTTCATACTGGACTGTGGCACAGTGGGTTGCAGCATTTCCTGCAAGACATGATAATGTACATCAGCAACCTGGTGAAGGTTGGCATGGGGTCGAAAACAGTTCCATTAAATTGATTCAATCTTTGCTGCATGTGGTCATCATCTGAAACATCTTCATCCAATATTGGAAATGACCCAACTTCCAAGATAAGGATCCACCCATTGTTTTGCGGGACAATGCCCGTTCTCACAAGGCAGTAGTGGTGCGGAACCCTTTGACACTATGAGGGTGGCAGGTTCTGGAACATCCATCATCAGATGAGCTGTGTAGTTTTCATCTGTTCCCTAAAATAAAAGAACCACTGTGAGGGATATGTTTCTGCACCAGGGAGGCCATACTTTGTGTGTCGAGCTAGGTACTGTCTTGCAGACATCAACAGAGAGGGTAATGCTGCTGGTATCTTGTGACTTCCACATATCTGGCAATGGATGCAACATATGGCAGCAAATTACATTCAAGGCCTGTAGAGGTATCATGATTGTACAGTAAATAGCTCACACAAGATTTACATGTGACCACATTTCTTTCCAGCCCTTGTATATTTGAACATTATAATTATCTTCAGATGATACTTTATATAGTTACAAAGTTGTTAACAGCTATTTGTAGTTTACAATTTATATTTATATCTTTTTGTTGTTTAGTATGCTTTGTTTATGGTAGCCACCAATTTGTTAACTATATCTATGTAAGGCACTGTTGTTTCTGAAATTCCCCATATTGTATTTTGATCAAATGCCACAGAATAGTGAGTCTTTTTCAATGCAGTGTTCATTATCAGCTTCAAACACATCTACAACAAAACGTACCTGTTTCGCATTGTTAAATCTAAAGTGGCAAGGTTGTTGTTTGCATATTTAATATAAATTGAAAAGTAATGAAAGAATGTTATTATCTTAAATACTTAGTGTAGACCAACTACATCACCTACATAAATAAACATATTTTTAGAATGTTAGAGGAAGGGCTATTTCTTAAATCAGTAGATTGTTTGATGAACAGATTCAAATGAAGTAAGAATAGTGTCATAAGATAAATATGAAGAAAAATTGTGGAAAGCATGAAATCAAGCTTATACTTTTCACAGTAGATGTCATTTAATTAGTCTTTTGAAACTCATTTCAGGAGCAGATAACATACCACCAAGTAAGCAGTATTCGACTTAGCCGAGGACTTTACCTTGGATACCTCAAAATGCGCAGTTCTGTTGATCTCATTCAAGTGGTAGTTCCCACCAAAGCACCTAATGTTCTTCCACACTGCAAAATAAGGGATAACCCCCATGTATCCTCGTAAGTAGAATGTTAGATAAATAAGACCAAAAGGCTTATTAGGGTTGCCAGATTCCAAAATAGAGAATACAGGTGCTGTAAGAGATCAGTGAAGGATTTAGCCACCTGCACTAGCACAGCCCTTGATTCGTTCCTGCAGCTATCATGTTAAAAATTCTTCCAAGTTCATGAAGGACCTGTAATGGATTAAAATAAGTCCATCAGATATGTTGATCAGTTTTGATGTGGAGGTCCTTTTCACTAAAGCACCACTCAAAGAAACCTTGGAATTCCTTAGCCCATATTTTAATGAAAATATTATCTCCTTATTCCATCACATCCTAGCTTCAACCTATTTCCTGTTCAACAGTTGCTACTATGACCAAACAGATGGCATCACCATGGGTTCTCCACTGTCACCAGTCATTGCCATTGCCAACTTTCCCATACAGGAGTTCAAATACATGACACTTAAAAATGTGCCACTGGCTGTTACATTTTTTGTACTATGTACATATAGGTTCATCACTTGACAATATGGAAGGGATACTCTGACAGCCTTCCAGAACTATATGAACAGCATATATCCTTACCAAACTCACCATAGAGATTGAACAAAATAACCACTTGCCATTCCTGGATTTACATATTTATAAAACTGATGATGGCCATGTAAGCCACAGAGTTTACAGAAAACCAACGCACACCAACCTATTCCTCAACAGTAAAAGCTGTGTTCATCCTGCACAGAAGCACATAGACTTTTCTGCACTGAAACATCAAGTAATTCAGTTTCTGACATGCATAATCTTCCAGTACAAATCCAGCACTTGTACATGCCCTTTAGGCAATAATTATTCCTAGATACTAACAAAGCTTTCAACAGTCTCTGCTGTAAATGTAAAAAAGTGAGTGAGTGAATGAGGGAGTGGGTGAGTAGTTGTAGTGTTTAACGCCTGCTTTTACTACTACAGCACCGCAGGCGGTGACATTGATGATACATGGAATGAAGATGGAGCACCAGTGGAATGAGAAGGCGGGGGAAACCGGAGCACCCGGAGAAAACCCGCCCTGATGCCGCTTCGTCCACAACGAATACCACATGCGGGTCCCTGGGATCGAACCTGGGCTGTCTAGGGAGTGGGTGAGTGAGAGAGTGAGTATGGGAGTGGTTGAATGAGCGAGTGGGTGGGTGGGTGGGTGGTTGAGTGAGTGATTGAGTGAGGGAATGGGTGAGTGAGGGAGTGAGAGTGAGACAGAGTGAGTGAATGAGGTAGTGAGTCAGGGGTCAGTTTAAGCGCCCATTGACAAGCAGGTCATTTGAGCCTGTACAACAAAGAGGGAAAAAAAATATGTTGCTAGTACAGCCATTATCCATGTGCTGACTCACAAAGTTACAAGAACACTGTGAAAATGTAGCATCAGAACAATCTTCAAGCTCCCTGCAAAAATCAACAAACAATTCCATGGCTCTCAGCACTAATGGAATTTACAACATTTCTTCCAGTCATGGTAAAATATGCATTGGTCACACGTAGAGGACTGTGCAAGAGCAAATCAAAGAACATCAATGCTGCATTAGACTGTGCTTCCCAAAAAAATCTATAGCATAACATGCTCAAGATACTGGTCACAAATTAATTTCAAATACAAAGATTATAGAAAATGATCACTAGATACTACAACAGATAAATAAAAGAAACCATATATGTCAAAAACAATAAAAATAAATTTGATAACGATGAAGGACTTCAAATAAGCAAGAAATGGCTGGCAGTAATCAATAAGTACTTGTCCCACCCCTCTTGACAATCAGTTACTGGCATTGATCAATAGCAGCATGCCAGGCAGTCTTCCAGTTTCTAGCTGCTAGGATATAAATATTGCTGCCTGAGCAGCTTAACTCCAGCTTTCATGATGATGGTGACAAAGTGGGTCGCTGAAAGCTTGGAGAGTAGCCCAACATTGATGTAGCAGATTTCCTGGGAACAAATCCTTAGTACTATTAAAATCCTTCAGAACATCCAAATCTTTTCCACTCAAATTCCTGATTTCAATGGGCAATTAAGTCATCAGTGATACCTGCTGGCATTTATAACAAAGAGTGTTCATAAGTAAATGATTTTGAATAACTCCACATTGCTCTACATTGATCAACTGCAATATAACCAATGCAGTGTTGTATTATGAGTGTTATGTTATACAATAGTTTGTCTACTATCCAGTTCATTGAATTATGCGAATGGTAAGTGGTTTCAGTAAGCTGTTTTTTTATGTTTCTGTAGAGCCAGCTTTAGGAACAACAGGACATTAATTTGATACATCAGACCATCTAGCAACCTTAACTATTCTCAACCTTTTATAGGTTTGTTTGTTTGCTTGTACATAAGATATCTTACAGTATATTTAAGATTACATACTCCCTTTTACTTTCTCTACTGGTAAGTAGGGGAAGTATGGTATTCCACCCAAAAATTCGATGTCGAGACTTCACCGGAAATGTATGTTTTGAGACCTCCTGAATCCAAAAAAAGATGTATAGAAAAAGGTCTGTGTGTGTCTGTGGACAGTTTAACTCAAAAACAAAATGTCAGTTAAAAACCAAAGTTGGTATTTAAGTTTAATGTCTTTCAAGGATGTGACACAAAGCTTTTGAAGAAAATAGCCCCACCCTAAACTACCCTTTACTTGGAAAATTTTTTGAAAATTTTGATTTTCTTGAAAATGGCTCTAACAATTTTGATTAAAATGTCATATGTTTGAGATATTTTTATGTCAAAAGAAATGTATATGTTGAATTTCCTGGCTATAGCCCCTGTATTCATATTTATTCTGGATGACTTTTGCATAACTGGTAAACCGTTAGAGATAGACCAAATCGTACTGTACCAAAAATGTAGATCTTGCTAAAATACACAATTCATGTCTGTAAATTTTCTTGTAGGGTGAACCATTTTGGAGATATTCCTTGTTATGTGTGTGAGTTTCAGAAAAAACTTTCATGAAATAGAACATCGTTGTTCAGTTTTTTATATGTTAAGTATGCAATGACAACAGAATTTCAAAGCTTTAAAATATTTGACTATTGCACAAAGCCTACTGATCATCACCTACTTTGGTCATCAACTTCCCGTTGCACCTATAAGGAAATAAGCAAACAAAATAATTCATAGAAATATTTATCTTAACTAACACGAAGAAGATATAGGAATAAGAGTTTGTAAGAATGGTTAGTACAAGAGTAGAGAAAGTCATGTGATTGCAACACATCAGATTTTTAAGAAAAGTTCAGCACAATTTTAAAATGACAAATTTCTGCAAACTTCTTCATTTTTATCTAAGCTTTAAATTGTTAAAAATTATAACTGACAGAACTACACTTTTTATATTTATTTTTATGCACATATTTACCTTTTAATGTGCAAATATTCTTAAAAAATCTGATGTGCTGCACTCACATGACTTTCTCTACTCTTGTACTAACCATTCTTACAAACTCTTATTCCTATATCATCTTGTTAGTTAAGATGAACGTTCATACAAATTATTGTATTGCTTATTTCCTTGTAGGTGCAAAGGGAACATTAGAATACAGTAAGCTTTGAGATTCCGTTCTCTTTGCACACTTAACATATAAAAAAATGAACAACAATGTTCTATTTCACAAAAGTTTTTTTTGAAACTCACAGACATAACAAGGAATATCTCTGAAATGGTTCACCCTACAAGAAAATTTATTGAGGCATAAATTGTGTATTTTAGCAAGATCTACATTTTTGGTATAGTACGATTTGGTCTATCTCTAATGGTTTACCAGTTATGCAAAAGTCTTCCAGAGTAAACAGGACTAAAGGAGCTATAGCCAGAAAATTCAAGATATACATTTCATTTATCATCAAAATATCTCAAATATATGATATTTTAATCAAAACCGTTAGGGCCATTTTCAAGAAAATCAAAATTTTCGAAAAATGTTCCATGTAAAGGGTAGTTTAGGGTGGGACTATTTTCTTCAAAATCTTCATGTCGCATTCTTGAAAGACATTAAACTTAAATACCAACTTTGGTTTTTAACTGACTTTTCATTTTTGACACACACATGGACCTTTTTCTAAAAATGCTTTTTTTGGACTCAGAGGGTCTCAAAACATATATTTCCGGTGAAATCTCAACATTGAATTTTTGGGTGGAATACAATACTTCCCCTACTTACCAGTAGAAAAAGTAAAAAGGTTTATTCTGAAAAATAGTTAACATAGTTGCATGTATTGTAAAACTATCATGTTCTTTTACCATATCTTTCAAAAGTAATGATTAAAAGGAGACTTTTACAGTTAATATCACCAAATTTCATTGCATAATCATCAATGCATAATGGTCACACCTTGAATGGTCACAACTGGACTTTGGCATTTCAATGCATAATAATCATCGCATTAATATTGAGAAAGATTAAAAAATAGCATGCTGCCACTGGAATCTGTTAGGTTCATGGGGTAGAGTACAGGGTATGCAGTGTATTCTAATATGTTACTCATTATTGATGCCATCAGTTTGCTTACTGCTGAGATGGTGGCTAGTCCATCAATAAATCTGATGGACTCAAGCACCTAAAGTGCAGGAATTAGCAAACATGTTAGATAACCATAAATTTATTAGTCCACCACAGTGGTGTAGGTATATCATACTTTCTTGCCTTCCAAATTGTTGGCGCAGGTTTGATTTTTAACAGATTTCAACTAATTGACAGTTCATCATGTTCATTCTTCTCACTTTTTACTCCTCATATCAGATGTGATATAATTGCACTAATTGATAAAATTCAACTTTGTAAAATTTTTGAGCACCAAAACGAGTTATCATTATGTATTTTGACCTACTGAATGCAAATCTGGCATTGGCTTTTCCACAGTACCTGCAGTTTGTGTAAATGATACTAGTCACTATCTAATTCTGTTTGGTTTTTGTGATGCTTAAACAGTATGATTTGGTCTGTAAATGCTGTTATACCAACACAAAGACTATGAAATGCTAAAGAAATGTGTTTTCATACATACCAAAACTATTTTTGGACATTTTCTGCACCCTTATTACTATCCTGCACTAATGTACCAACAGTAGTTCACTGTCATACTTGTTGCACATTGCTCCTGATAGCATTGCTCCAATGTAGATATGGTCTGATGAAATCTTTCCTGTGTTCATTGGAGACTTATCAAAGAGCACCAATCAGAAAAAATTCAAGTATGAGTGAAGAACAGGCATTTTTTCCATGTTACAACCAAGATTATGGTAAGACTATAGTAGTAACACAACTATTGTCTGCTCTCTTGTTTCCAAACAAATCAGAAATTAGTTTTTTGAAAGAATTCCAGCAGTTCAGTTCAAGAGGGCTTAAAGCTCTGTCCATTGCAACAACCAACAGCTTCATAAGTCCAAATTTTATGTGAAGTGGTGGTAACAAAATATCTTTCAATTTCACCAATGGAACTTTGCTACATTCTTGCAACCAGGTTCCATTTGTGTAAGGGCAGGCCAAATCCTTCTGTTGTAGTGACTCTTCCAATCATGGTTATACCATTCACAAAGAAAACAGCTATGCTTTATATACCCCCATTGTAATATTCCAAGTATCCCAATTACTTGGAAGTTAGCACATATTTGAAACTTGTGGATGTTAAATTGAATTTTATTCAACAGAAGTTCCTTACTACTGTATGTTTCCTTCATTTTAGTGACATAAGCTATGGGAACAGTAGGATATACATTGTTGTTGTGGCTAGTTTTGGAGCCATCAATAAATAATCACCATTTCACTGGTAAATGTTTCATTCCCATAGCATTAAATAGACCATTCACGTCATTTCAGTAACAAAGTGAGTCTTCCATGACAAAGAATGGTGCAAAGGCAGCCTGACAATGTCAGAAGCAAGAAACCCTAGCATCTTTGTCTAGCAAATTTCACTGTTTCAGACAAGAACCCAAAGGTTTAACTTGTGCCTTAGGAAGATTCAGGTCTCTAAAAAGATCATTCAAATCATTTTGTGTTAGGAGATGTGGCATCATTTCTTCATAATCGAAACCAGAGCTTGCATTCTCCATGTCTGTACTAGCTTCAACCTGGATTTCATCTTTGAATGACCATGTATCTGCAGAAACAGGGTCAGGTAAGAAGGAACTGTGTGGTATGGGTCAGATAGCTGGCTTGATGTAAGGATGGTAGTAGTAGTAGCTACTACTATCCCTACATCAAGTAGCTACTACTATCCCTACATCAAGTCAGCTATTTGACCCGATAATTGATCTTCTTTCTATTCTTGTGCTTCTTCCCTACACAAATAGCAATCATCTATGTGATTGGTTGGTTCCGTCCATATCATCAGAACAGCGAAAGGCATTGCAACATTACCTTTTATCTTCACCCAACCATTGAGGTGAGACAAGCAGTTCACACAGACAATATTTGGTCCTGATTACCTAACTTGCACCAGAGATAAAAATCATACAGTTCCTTCACCACAGATATCACATGTCATCTGCATGATTAAATAGTGTAGTCCCCACAGATTAGCAAAAGTTTATTGGGTGATTCTTAAGAAATCTACCTAATAGCTTTAAATAACCTTTGTTATGTATTTTCAAAACTGAGGGTGCTACAAAAAACAAATGGCATATTCATTCTTAGGGGCTCAAAATACATAAGAAACATAAGAAAATATACCAAAAATGCTTCATTACAGACCAGTGTTATTGAAGCAAAGTAAAAGCAACCATTAGATATTTGTTGATGCCAAATATCACAGGTTCATCTTTTCCAATATTAATAATCTATTTTGACACAACTGACATCGTCGTCGTCGTCATCATCATCATCATCATCATCATCATCATCATCACCACCACCACCACCACCGTCATCACCACCATCATCATCATCGTCATCATCATCATCATCGTCATCATCATCATCATCATCATCATCATCATCATCATCATCAGCCTGCCTGTGTGATGTGGTGGTAGTGTGTCTGCCTCATATTCAAGAGGTTCCGATTTCAAATCTTTGTTAGAGTAGAGGTTTTTTCCAAAGTTTTCATTTGAGCACCATTTTACTAATTGCTTCATTTGCCATCCAATATGATATATTATATTGGAGGATGTTAATATACAAAAGAACTAGCGGCCCCAGGCCATGAAGTCTGCATAACTGGCCGGGAGGGCTCGGGGCGCAGACCATGTCCTACCCTTCAGTACTGCACCCCATTAATGATGCTTGTAGTGGGCAGAGGTGAGGAATGCAGTGGCTGGGTGGCAAGCCTTGACCCTTCATGGGCTGTTTTGCTAGGGGTTTAGTTTTAGTTAATATACAAAAAAAATCATTACATTCACTTTCTGCACTGTGAACTCCTTGAGCAACTAAGACAGGCTGTTCCAAATGTGCGAGTTTGAGCATGAGTACACATAAGTATGCAGCAGAGTTGTTGAAGCATGGCTGTAGAGGGACGGTGGGAAAGGATGGTAGCCAATATGTCACTGGGCAAAAGTCATAGCAACCTCACTCATTCCCTGTCGCAGGTCTCTGCCAGTACCCACCACGCCGTGATAGCAACTTACCCCAGAGCAGAGCTGTGCAACATGTTGCAGGTTTACTCACGCAAGGCAGCAAGTATGCCATTACACACTGGCGAGCAACTCAGTGGAACACATTGAACTAAGATTATACCTAATCAAGGATTAGACCAAACTTCTCTGAACAACAGGCAGACATGCTTCCACTTTCCCAACATATTACAAATCCCATAAAAATATGAGGAACTCAGAGTTACTTCTGAAATACAAGATCAAATTTCTTAAATGATACAGATGTTTGTCTAACATGCTATTAATTTAAATTGCAGTGAAGAATGGGAATGGCTAAAGCGTCAGAGTTCTAGACATAAAACAATTGCCTGTTCATCAAATGAAACACTCAGTTCCACATCTGGAGATGAACAGTCAGATGAGGAAGTACCTACAGAGCAACAGCGAGTGTTTGTTGAACTAGTGGCTGCAACTGCACGTAGATTATTCTCTTACATGGAGGTCGGCCCTCAGGAGGCACTCACCCATAGGTATAAATTTTTGTTATCTGACAAATTGTGTTAAAAATAAGGAAGTGTAGTTGTTAAAGTGCACTATATAGAAATAATATAATTATGAAATATTTCATGATAATTGTTAACCATGGAGCATATTAGGGATTATTGGTTTTGCATTTTGTAGCAAGCAGACTTCAATAACTTTACATTTTTTTTCTTATTTCATATTTTATAACATTTTTTTCATATCAGTCATAGCTTTCTAACCAAAGGTAGGTATTTACTGCAAATTCAGCCTCCTCAATTCTTTCTTATACTATGTTCATTTCCATCTTAACATATAAACACTTACCTTTAATTTGCTATTATCTGGTATCTTTATCCACCCTAAACCTTTTTATTCCTTTTCCAGTATATCCCATGGCAAGTATTTCCTATTATTTAATATTCTAATTTTCATTTCTATTGATATTAATATTTCACAATCCAAGCCAATGGGCCATTGTTGACAATGTGCCTGAAAAGGCTTGTAATACTGGCATTCCTTTCCTTATGTAGTAATTGCATTTTTTGTGCATTAATAAAATAATGGCTACTAATGATGACTGATGGATTAAATTTTTAGAAAGGAATCCATGCATATCTTCTTTATATACCAGAATAAACTTCAATGAAAAGATTTCCCAATGTTGCTTTTATCATAAGCTTACAGTATGGTCCACCTCTGATCCTCTCCAAACCCAACTTTAAATGTTTTCATCAATTTTTATTAGCTTCTGATCAAAATGAATGCAACTATACTCAGCACCAATCAAGAAAGGGATTGACAGTTCCTAAACACAAGGCAGAAATATCTAACTAAATAGAAGTGGATGGACATTCATTGCAATTGTCGTAGCAATGAAAAGAAAAACCAATTAGAGCTGAGACAGAATATTAGAAGACCCCAAAAGAAAATCGTTCATGTAAATGTTTGTTAAAAGTGTAATTCGTTTTCTGATGTTGGTATGAGATAATTAAATGACGAAAACATGTTGATAAGGTTCATTGTTACGAACAACTAAGTTTGCACAAAGACGTCATAAATCTTTCCATATTTGATTTTAATATATGTGTATAAATATTAGAATTGTTTGTGTTCCATAATAAAAGTAGGGGAGGAGGATTAGGGATCGCTTTCCTAACGAGAAAGAACTATTTGATGAATAGCGCGGATGAATATGAAAAAGGCGGTGTCGCGTCAAACGACGCCAAAAAACAGTTCACTAGCATCTCCGTATCCGGCATGGATGGACGCATTTTTATGTGTACGCGTCATGAAATAGTAAAAGTGAATTTACTAAGTGTTTAGAGACCTTTAATTAAATTTCGGCGATGCTAGGGAAGTTGATCCGCTAAAATAAGACTTTCTACTGTGATATGATTTAAAAATTGTGAACAAGAAGGTGCAAATAAAATGTTTGACTAAAGTTAAACCCGAGTGTATGTTCATTCCATCCGTTACCAAGTCCTGAGATCAAAAAGATCTCATTAGCGTAAAGACACAGCGTCGTGAATAATTGCAAAAACAGCACCAGAGCTAAGATGTTTCCTAGCAACAGTAGGCACAAAACCAGTGTTGTTGGTATTTAACATGTGATTAGCATGTGTCTGATGAGCAATTCAGTAGTAACATAAGCCGTGCGTCTTATCTTCTGTTTTCACCACAATATACATAATGCCTTCCTGTAGCACCTGCTTATGCATCATTTAGAGACTGCCTGTGTGTTGAAAAGTTTGTTTGCACCATTCTGTTTATGTGGTTATTTGACTTGTATTTACGTGTGTCTGAGTGTGCATATTTGTGCATATGCTGTGACCATTTGCAATTTGTCTTACTTTTAATGAATATTTAACTAAGTATTAACAAGCACAGCACAACCAAACAAAATCTGAGTTTACTCGAAAAGCAAATAAAATTGTATTTGGTAAAGGTACATATCCCATAACCCTGGGTAGAAAAAGAATCTCATAGCTCAGTGCATACAAAGCAACATATTAATAAAAAAACAGCACCACCAGTTAAAGGATTATGCAGTCAATGGTATTGCTGCAGAACATGGTAAAAAAATAGTTTGGCTTCCCCCTTTGACAGGTTAACCTGATTGAATTAATTTGTGTCAAAGTAAAGAGTTATCTTAGGCAAAACAACAAACATTTCACTGTGTCATCTGTAAAAAAGCTACAGAAGAGGCTCTAATAGCAGTAAAAGCTGAAAACTGTGAAAAAGTGGTTACCCATAAAAAGGGTATAATAAATGCAACAAAGAAAAGTGAAGGAGTTTTGTAACAAAGGATAGAACACCTTGTCATTTCTGTGAGAAATTCCAGCAACAACAGTAATGATAGAAGTGATTTGGATATCAGTGGCATTTTCCCATTACAATATTTCACAGGTATGTCTCTTTTTTCATGTAAATTCATGTTAATTCATGTTAATATTTACTTGCATGTTCTATCCTTTGCACATGTATTCACTATTTCACTATTGTCTTCAAATACGAACATAAATAACACCTGCTCTACATTCCAAGCACAATTTCTCTTCATACACATGTAATTCTAATGCCTGATTGCAATAAGCAACAATGTTGCCTCTCTCTCATTGCAAAATATAACTCCCTTTCTTAATTGGCACTGATTATAATGCAAAACACTTTTCTAACCCAATTTAATGTTAAATAAAAATCAATGCAGATGAAAATAAATGTGATAATGTGAAATTTACTTTTATTTGGTAATTCCTTGGTGAATATAATACTAAATGAAATAAACATACTACCAATAATTATAATTTAAATATTTTATATATCTGATATAATATTTTGCATGATGTAATTTAGAGAGAAGCCATTGAAGTGACTGGCCTTGATTATGGCTGAAACTAAAATCTTTACAAAAGTTTCTCTACATGTATCTGCACATCATCTGCAGATGATATTCTGAATTGATAGGAAGAGAGATAGTATACCAACAGGGAGGAGTACTAATTTTCATTCTGACTGTACCTTGAATCAGGTAAACAGACAAAAACAGCCTCATTCCAACCCAGAGCTACTTCAAAATTATACTATGCATATATTTTCCTGATTTGCTTGTTATGTAAATTCAGTGATGTCTGTTTGACACCACAAAGCTGTCTTGCCTGGATTTCAAGCTGTTTTTGCAGCAATGCATACGATCCTGAAGTAATGCAGTCTTTTACAGCACCTGTGATTACTATAGGTAGATTGGGTGAGCATCTGGATCAGCACATAATGGAAAGAGCTGCCGTCCAATGTGCAGTCATTATGCAGCCTGTTGTTGTTGTTGGGACGAGGACACTTTGAGGTCCTGAACAGCTCTGAGGAGAGAACTGTGTGACACAGCAGCTATGACCCAAGGTTATCGGAAGTGCAGCACTGAATAGTCAGAACTGTAAATAGATAGCCAGCGCACTCACCCAGTGTAAACATAAACGTTGTCACCAGATAACTAGAACCTTCTGGATATTTCTTCTTCTTGAACATTCTGAGACTGTTAAATGGCTACATGAGTAAGCTCTCTCATGAAGTAAGTAAGCTAAAAAGTGCACCTCTGGTGCAACAAAAAGTGCTGGACGCTGAGCAAATTTATGATAACTCAGGTGACTTGCAGTGAGTGCTGTCATTGCATAAGAGACATCTTGTGTTCGACTCCCCAGCTAGTGAACTGTCAAGAAGAAAATACCATTTGGCATACTTCATTATCCACTACATTACAGAAGAAAGGAAAGTGAAGCAACAGTGTGTCAGGATAATTGAACTAGATTATTGACAGTGAAAAGTAACTGAAAGAACAGTTTACAAACTGGACAAAGTTACAATATAAAGGCTTTAATTGCTATTACATATGTAGTGTCTATTCCCTTAGCAAATATTAATTACTCAATTTTTATACAAATTTAACTTTTTACTTACTGTTATGAAATGTGGTTCATAATATATCATTACACCAAAGACATAAACTGCTCTTTACAGATTGTATGATGCTGAAGTAGTAGATCTGAGTCCTGATGTAGCTTTCCTAATTGTGGTGCCTCGTGCAGAGTCAGCTTGTGCTGTGCCAGGACAGACAGAGGCCTTGTTGCAGCGGGGTGACCTCATTGCACTTCCCGTCCAGGTGTTTGAAATGGTGCACCTTGGTACATATCAACGTGATGTTATTTCTCGATACTCACGCCTCTCATGTATACTTGAGTTAGACACAGTGTTGGCCCATCATAGCCACAGAGAGGTAAGGATCAATGAACTAAAGAATTGGTTGACTTATCAACCTCACTGAATTTCAGGAAAAAGGTTTTAATGTCAAGATGAAAAGATATAATTAAATATTAGCAAGTACTTTTATCATAGAAATTTGGAATTGGCTAAAGACATATTAAGAAGTTGTTTTTCAAACATATAAATATTTTGTAGAAAGAAATATCTTCCGGGCTGTTATGCCGTGGTCTGCTGGAGATCTGCAATATAAATATTTTGGTACCAACTAGTACTGAATCTGTTGTTGTTAGCTAATGCTGGATTTCTGACAATGAAGTCATTAATGCTCTTGCTCTCCAATATTTTTCACTGATGATATTGAAGAGAGCAATAGCAGTAATGGTAACTGTTTTTAGAGAGCACCATATTTTTATGTTTTGGTGGTCACATCGCTCTCTCACAACCCCCAGAATGTCTGGAGGACCACACCTGTCGTTGGTTTACGGGTCTCAACGACCTGACCGGGAGAATTATCGAAATAAATTCACCGACCATATCCTCTGAGTATCCAATCAGAGGACGTATTACATGCCATGACAAGTACTGAATCTATAGTTCTTGGTTCTAGGAGTAAGCACCTTTGGGTTGGATTACTCTATTGAACCTTGTAAGTAATAGTGCAGAAGCGGTTAACAGTGAAGGATTTCAAATGAAAATAAATAAGGGGGAGGAAAACTAATTTACACAGTTAACTAAAATGCGCAATATTTGGACATGTTTCAAGATTCTGTTTCTCTTGTCATCAGCTGCTGATCTACAAATGGACTCTTGAACATGTCCAAATATTGTGTATTTTAGTGAAATGTGTAAATGAGTTTTCCTACTCCTCGTTTATTTCAATTGAACCTGCTGATTTTTTATATGGCTTTTATGGAAGTAATATAAACAACAGAGGAACCTAACTTTCTAGCTTAGCTGCTGCTTACCATGTGTAGAGAAACAAATTATGCAACAGTTGCCTAATACAAGTAATTATATGAAACAAAGTCTCAGAACCCTCTGTTCTTCCAAGTCCCAATAGAAGGCAATAAACACCCATTGAAAAAATTCTGCTAATCATATTTAATTAAGCTTATGAGCATTCAATGTATTTACAATGCTCTAATTGTAAATACATTTTATAAGGATTGTCAATTGAGGTGATGTTACCTAGAAAATAATAAAGTACACATATACACATTAAAATAGAGAAACATCAACAGGGGGCACAATGATGTATTACAATACTCAAGGTTTGTATACATTTAGCATTTTATAGTATAGCACATTAATTTCTAACACATTATTTTTAGTTGCTGTAAGTTTTTCTTTTCTTCTGTTTTATTTAGTGAGACAAATGATTGTACAGATCTTTAGCACCCATTGTTTTCTATACTTTTATGAATCTTAGTCTATAAATGACAGTTTTGCTTTGTTCTTGTGTTATTTCTATGGATGTTCATGGGATTTAATGCATTCACATATGTTCAGGAGGTGTTAATATATTTAATGACATTTATCTAAAAATGCATTTTCAAGGAGTCTCAAAACATATATTTCCTGTAAAATCTCTTGGGTGGAATGCAATTCTTCCTCTGCTTTCTATAGATAAGTACAGTAGAATTTTTATGTCCAGAAGCCAGTCATTTGAAATGCCAGCTAACCAAAAGCCCTAGTCTATGACTAAACTGAAATTTGCATGCTAAACTGAAACTATGCTGCAGACTCGCAGGGGTGTTGTGAACCATAGACCCATCCAGCTGTTGGTTTAGCAGAGTATTTTAACGTGAGTAAAATAAATTTTCAGTATAACTTTATGTTTTGTAGTATGGGTTGTTGTGTCTTGTTTCTCCTATAACCCTTCAAAACAATATCTCAATTTTTTCCTTTGATGTTCAGTTTTATGAAAAATCAGTTATTCAAACACCCTGAATCCCACAATATTTCAGATAATGGATGCTCAGCTGTATAGAAAGTTAAAATTAAACAAATTACATTAGTAAGTTGTAGTTTCAGTTTGCTAGCTTTATTATTTAGTACCTGGGTGACCGAGCTTCCCTCGGCATTTTTCGCCTCTGTTTTTGTGAAATCTTATTTTTTGTGGGAGAAGATACTTATTTAGACAAATCTGAAAGGCAAAACGTTAACTAAATAAAACTACTTATCGCAATTGTTAAGAGTAATGTCCGAGATGCAAGAGATATAGAAATACATAAAAATATTTCATAAACACCATCATTTCAGCTGTAAAACGTGTACTGCTGAAAGCAGGCCTCCCCCATAGATATCCACCCAGTTTGAGGTTTTCGTCGAGCATTTGTTCCATTATGGAGTTCAGATCTTTGCTGCTGTGATTGACTCCAGAACGTTAACACGTTGACCAAGGTCCTTCATACTTCAATCGAGTTCTTCCATGGCTTCCTTAACCCCGGCCAGTCGCTTGTTAGTATTCTTCGATAGACCTGTCTTCATATTGGAATTCCCGTCTTCATCTTTTCCATATCGGAGTTTACATTTTCAATTTGTCTTCCATTTTTGTTCCCATATTTTCTATTCTGTAGTTTACATTTTTCCTATCCGGTTTTCATATTTGTTTCCTCTGCCACATTCCGGAATTCATTTCATTTCCCATTACGTCCATCTTGGCTAACATTTGTTTCATCAACTGTCCCATATCATGCTTTTCGTCGCACTCCGGACACCAATTGTGATTACTTTACTTTTTTAACTATTTCTTTATTTTTTATTAAAACACCGGAGTGACACTAAGCAAAAGCAATGTTGAAGAATAACAAATACCACAGAAAGAAAGGGTGGTTGATAAAGCCATGTGAATGTACTACGCATTTATGTTTCAAACATCTAGAAAAGTGTATGAATTGTTTGTAATTGTTCGTCGAAGCGGGAGTAGTGAAAAAATGTGATTGTGTTTTACTAAAGAAAAATGAGTAGAAAAACCGTGTGAATGTTAACCGTTGCTCTTATATTTCAAGTATATGGAAAAATGTATGGATTGTTTGCAGAAGAAGGAGCAGTATGTTAGATAAAAGAAAAGGGAGTAGAGAAAACCATGTGAACGTAATACATTTCGTGGTAAAATGGATTGCATAAAAACCTTCGCCATGAAAAAAATGTCACTTTTCATGGCGATCGGTCAACCTGTTTTGGATTTTAATCACTCTTCAACATAAGATATGTATAGGCCTTGGTGTGTATGAAGTTGATAAACCATAGGGAATAACATGTGAATTGTTACGTAAAACAAAAGTGAGTAGAGAAAGTAGTATGAATGTAATACGTGGTATTCGTTTCAAACATATAGCAAATTGTATGAATTATATGTTGAAGGGCGAATAGCAAAAGAAGTTGACTGTGTCTCGTAAACAAAGAATTAGTAGAGGAAATCGTGTGAATGTAATACGCTGCATTTATATTTCAATCCTAGAATATTATATGAATTGTATGTTGAAGGGCAAACAGAGAATACATGAATGCGCTATGTAAAAGAAAAGCCAGTAGAAAACCATTTGAAAGTAATATATTGTGTAGTAAAATTGTTACCATAAAAACTCTCCATGAAAAAAATACATATACGTGCCGAATTTCGCGGTGATCGGTTAAGCGGTTTTCGAGATTAACAGTTAGATATATACAAACATTCAAGTTGTATAGATGATATGAATTGTTTGTAGAAGAGTGAGTGGAGAAAGACATGTGAAGGTGTTACCTAAAAGTGAGTAGAGTAAACACTGTGAATGTCACATACAGCATTTCTATATCAAACATGCCCAAAATTGTATGACTTACTTCTAGAAGAGTAAGTAGAGAAACAGTTATGAGTGTGTTACCCAAAAGCAAGTAGAGAAAACAATATGAATGTAATACGTAGCATTTCTATTTCAAACATGCACGAAATTGTATGACTTATTTGTAGAAGAGTGAGTAGAGAGAGATGTGAATGTGTTACCTAAGAGTGAGTAGAGAAAACAGTATGAATATAATATGTAGCATTTCTATTTCAAACATACAGAAAATTGCAGGATTTCTTTATAGAAGAGTACAGAAAGAGATGTGAATGTGATACCTAATAGTGAAAGGAGAAAATAGTGTGAATGTAATAGCATTTCTAATTAAAATATACAGAACATGGCATGACTAATTTTAAAAGGGGGGATAAAAGTGTTTTATTGGTGCAAAATCACGTTTTTTATGGAAAATTGTTTATAGAAGGGTGAGTAGAGAATGATTTGTAAATGTGATACCTAAAAGTAAGTAGAACAATCACTGTGAAAGTAATATGCAGCATCTCTATTTCAAACAAACAGAAAATTGCATGACTTATTTGTAGAACAGTGAGTAAAGAAAGAGAAGTGAATGTGTTACCTAATAGTGAGAGGAGAAAACAGTGTGAATGTAATAGCACTTCTGTTTCAGAAGTACAGAACATGGTATGACTTATTTTAAAAGTGGGGATAAAATGTTTTTGGTGCAAAATCATGTTTTTTTATGGAAAATTGTTTATAGAAGACTGAGTAGAGAAAGATATGTGAATGTGTTACCCAAAAGTGAGTAGAGAAAACTCTGAATGAAATATGCATGTGTACAAAAATGTAACCAAATCTTTAGAGCCGTTTCTGAAATATGGGGAATATATATAATACAAGAATTGCACTGTAGAAGCGGGAATAAAAAAATGTTATTTTTTATGTAAAATCGGGAATTACACCTATATAGCTGAACTTAAAAAGCAAAACCTTATCTGATTACAAAATTTGATCAAAATCGTTAGAGCCGTTTCCAAGTTGCACGGAATAAATATATATATACAAGAATTGCTCGTTTAAATATATAAGATGTCAACAAACTTTTTGCTAGTGTTTTTAAACACACAAGCCATAAATATTACATATTTTATACTCCTTATAATTTAGTTACTCTAACGGCAAACTACTCTCCAAGCACAAAATATAAACATTGTCAGTCTCTAGTTTTAGAGATGCTAACCAAGGCTTCAATTGAGTGTCAAAGCCTATTGTTTGGAGCAATCCCTCAGATATGTATAACTCTGTTACATGTATGCTTAGAAGTACTATATTGGTGATAATTTTCATTGTTTCTTGTGTCATGAGCGTGAATTTTGTTATTTTTTGCTAACAGCAGGTTATCAGATATAAGTAGTATAGTTTTGTAGATATACAGGGAATGAATGGTAAACATTTTTTTGTTAATGAATGTGTGTCTACAAGATTCATTTGCTTTAAGATTAAATATTATCCTTAGCATTTCTTTTGGTGAATTAATAAGCAATCCATGTGGCTTTTGGGAGCTGCACCCTTTACTTCAATGCCATAGTTTAAATGTGAGTATATGCATCCATAATAAATCGTTTTTAATAATTCTATATGCTGGGTGAGTCAGAATAACACTGAAAAATTTTAAGACTAATTTTAAGGGGTTTTATTTGAGTATTTTCTTACAGTAAATGTATGTCTGTAAACATCTTCATATCAACCTAGAGGACATTAAAATTGCACAAACGCCCCATCGGGTTAGATGAAATTCTGTCACACAGTTCTGTTTTCTGTGCATTTTGGAATATTTCTTGTATTCTGTTTTTAACATTGTTTATATCACCATTAACCTAAAATCTACATTTTATTACTTAAATGGTGATTCCATCGCATATCATACAGAACTTTATGACTTTGCGGTTCAAGTTATCAATCTCAGCTATCAGCATATACTAAAAGGCTCCCTTTACCAGAAGGGCTTTCATATTTACAGCCTAGGATTAATGACTTCATTGTCAGAAATCCAGCATTAGCTAACAGCAATATTTACAGCCTAGTATAAAAATGTTCTGCTTTACTTATACACAACTAGCAGATACGCACTACATCCATGAGCGTCTGCAGACTTTTTTTCAGGTGTGTGGGGTGTATATTGGAAGTTTACAATTAAACAATATTAATTCATTATTCTGTTGTCAAAAACTGTAAAAGATGAGTTATAGTATTTATTGCAGATAAGCGTGTTAGTTTATGCTAAATGAAAACTGTTCTTTACATCAACAATAAAGTAATAGCCTAATAGTAATTGGTTGCACATTACATTTACTAATTTCCAAGGGGGTGCCATGGTCCTCCCTTGCCCCCTCCCTTTGCGATGCCCGTCTATGGTGTTGCTTGCGGAAATGCGAAAAGGGCATGAGAGCTTTATGTTGAGCTATACCCATGGAGACATCTGCCTCATCATAACACCTTTATTGCTGTATATCGACAATGATGAGAAACAAGAACTTTCCAAGGACAAGCACATCACTTGGAAGTCCAAAGAAATGTTAGAACTGTGGCTCTAGAAGAGGAGATTCTTGACTGGGACCATAAGTCTCCATTCAGAAGCAAAGAGGGCAATAGTGCATGGCATTTATTCATATGCAGGTCAGTCTTCAGTTACTAGAATTCTGTGTGAGCAGTTTAACATGTTAAACACACATAACAGTCACATTTGGGCACAGGAAAACCCTTGAGCTATTAGAGTTGCAAATTATGAATACCAGTTTGTATTGAATATTTGGGCTGGTATTGTGAATAACACACTCATAAGGCTCTATTTACTCTCTCTATGTTTGACAGACCACATTTACCTACAGCTTTTACAACATACTTTACCAGAAGTTCTGGAAGATGTTCCTTTAGGAATATGCCAGTTAATGTGGCTCCAAGGCAATGAGGTACCTGTGCATTACTCTGGTGATGCAAGGGTTTTCCTAAGTGTAATGTATTCTCATCACTGGATCAACAGAGGAGCACCAGTATCATGGCCAGCATATTCACCAGATCTAAACCCCTTTGAACTTTTTCCTTTGGGGACATGTTAGGACCCTTGTGTATGAGATGCTGGTCACTAGTAAGAGGAACTATTGGGCAAGGATCTTTATAGTATTTGATGCTATTAGTCATATGACAGGTACTTTTGAAAGAACCCAGCAATCATTACTACAATGCTATCAACTATGCTCTGAAGTCCAAGGTCACCATTTTGAGCATCTTTTATAAATACTTTTGCTCTTGCTCAATTCTTATTTTAACTATGTTTGAAGCCTTTAAGTGGTGTAGAAAAGTTTAACAACAATGTATTGACAATGACATGTATTGTAGATCGGTTAAAAGGTTTGCTTAAATGAAGATTTACAAAGGGATTTTGCGTTGTATTGTTTAAAATTAAAGATCTCTGGCTACTCTTATTTCAAAAATCTGCTAATGCTTTGCAGTAAAAATGATACTGAGGCTGAGAATTGTTGGCAGGTTGATGACAGCCTGAGGTGTGTCTTATGTGTGCCTGCCCTTGTCAGGGCTCAACACTGTAATGAAGGGATGTGGGGTTTGCTGGGTGGAGGCTGTTATTGAGATTGAGGTAGTGATAGGAGATAGCAACATTTGCTTCTCAACAGCTGTATTATAGTAAAGATGCATAGTGATCTGTTCAATGGAATTTCATCTAACCAGAAACTGTGTTTCAGAAACAAGAAAAGCTCGTTAACAAGACATTTACAGACATACATTCACTATAGGAAAATATTCAAATAGAACCCTTAATCATGCCTTAAAATTATTCAGTGTTATTCTGACTCAACCTGTATATTTGAAAATAAACATTAGGGTAAATTTGAATGCACTCTAAGGTTGAAAACACAATTTTCAATAGGTTCTACTGTAAAAGTGAACATACCTTTATCTAGATGGATCATATAGTGAAAATCTATAAATATGGATCTCTTGATACCATGATTTATTGTAATTTCTATGGTTGACAATATATCAAAGCAAATCATAAATAAGGATTGATATAGTTTTTGAAACTTTTAAGGTAGCCCATAGTTTTCATTGGGTTCTACAAAGTTTAGCTTAAGTAGGGCAAATAGTGATGATTGTGAAGGGTTGAAAATAAGGCCCTTGGAAGTTATAGACAAGAATATTATTTTTGCCATATTTTAAATTCAGATGTAAACATTTTTGTTAGAAGTGTAACAAAAATATTTTCTGATAATGTTCAAAACATCCAGAGATAATTTTGCTGATTAAAACAGAACAACTGTTTCTCACACAAAGTCCCATTTCTGATAATTTATCAATGTAATTGGAGGAGACTGGATAATATGAAAATGAAAGCTCCCCAATTAATCCTCAATTGTAATACCTTGGGAATATAGCATTTGGAAGAACAGTAGGTACTTCTCAGTGATGAAAGAATGATCAAAATCAAATGTTTTGAGGTTATACTGGGCACTCACACTCTATCTCTCTCACCATCAGTATAGATATTAATTAATGTAGATAAGAAATATAAAGGACACGTTCAAAGTTAATAACATTTTCTTACAGGCTTTTTCATCATCAGAAGTAGCAGCAGCAAAAGATCGCCTCGCCCAGTTACAAGATTTTCAGTCTCAACTGAACGTGGCTTGGAAGGGAGTGCGATGGCTGATGGACGTGTTAACATTTGCTAGGGATCGGGGAGGATCATGTGCAAATACTCCTGGGGTGGCTATGCGGAACCTTTTGGCCCTCAATTGGAATGTGACACACAGTGCAGAAAACAGCTGTGATGGTAAAGGCTGCAGCAGCAATGGTGGGACAAGTAGTTTGAAGAGAAGTTTGCTGCAATTACCTCCACGAGATCCAAAGTTGGTCAAGTCGAGTGCAAGCCGAGGCAGCTGGCCAGGCCCTGGTGTGAGTCCTGGTAGTGTAGTTAATCTCCTTACTGGTGAACTCAGCAAGAGTGAACAACATTTGAATACAGGCTGTCGCATCACTGGGGACATCACTTCACCCACCAGTATGCATGGCAGTGGCAGTAATAGCAGTTTTAGTGGTATGTGTTTCTGTTGGTTCTTACTTTTAAAATGTTTTATTTAAAAAGGTGGAGAATGTGACATAAAATTATATGCATGGTGATTCAACTCATCTTGCAATTGTTAAATGCATTTTTCAGATGAAGTGAAACTCAGATGGGCAAGGCTTGCATATATACACACAGTTACCCCTCATGAAGCTTCAGATATAAAGGACTAAATACAGACATGTGTAATACAGGTTTAAACCATACACATTTATACATCCAAGTATAAGCTTCAAAGTATAATATATCATGATATAACTAGCCTTACATAAAATGAATGCTGGTCTTCTTATTTCTCTGTAATTAAATCTCTCGATAATTGAAATCTGAAATTCTATGGACAACCATGTGTGACTACTGTTATCAAACAGTTCCTTATGTTTATGAACAGAAATACTGTGATTGACTGAATATTAATTTTGGCTAACAACAATAAGCACATTTCACATATTGTTCATAGGTTCTGCTTATCAATTTCGTTTGCTAACAACAAAAAGCACTTTTGACATATTGTTTATAGATTGTACTTACCAATTTTGATACCGAAATTTAGATTTAAAATCGAATGGGCTTGATAAAGACACGTTTTAATTTAATTGCCGGATATGAGATTTGCGATAAGTGTTGAGTAATAACATAGGTAGATAATCCTGACCTTCTGATGGTGTCATCTGACATAATTGACAATACAAAAAGAGAAATAATAGAAGACCCAGGTTCAGGCCACAGAATCACCATAAACTCCATAAGAGGTCTAATAAATAAAAGTAACAAACCAAAAGTTAAAACTTCTTGGAATTTTAAAAAAGCAGATTGGTCCAGTTTCCAAAATGAGATAGAAGGGAAGTGTAATATACTGTTAGAATCAGAGTTCAAGTCAACAGATGAAATGAATAAAAAAATTTGTGAAATATTATTGACAGCAGCCAAAACACACATCCCCAAAGGAAAGTTAAAGAAATATATGTAGCTACTTTTGGTCTCCATCTTTATCTAAGTTAAAACACGAAAGAAATATAGCAAGAGTCAAAGCCGAAAGAACCAAGTGTCCAGAAGATGTACAAAACTGGAGAAGAAAAGCAGCCATTTTTAAGAAAGAATTAATTACAGCAAAAAGGGCCAGTTTCACAAATTTTGTAGAACATATGGACTATAGGAAAGATGGAAATAAAATATACAAATTCATTAATAAAACAAAATTATCAAAAAATACAACTGAACCATTAAAATATAATAACAAAAGCTTAACTACAGATAGGGAAATAGCAGAATCCCTTAACAAGTTTTATGCTCAGTCACAAAGAATACCCCAAGCGTATAAAAAACAAGATAAGGCTATCCAAAAAACTATCAGAGAAACTAGTAAGCCAAAAGGTATACGAAATGATATTTTTATTCAGGATTTTAATGAAACAGAACTGGATTTAGCAATAGAACAATTACAGAACAAAAAATCTCCTGGACCTGACAAGATCCACCCAGAGTTTATTAAACACCTTGGCAGGAAAGGAAAAGAAATCCTACTTAAACTGTATAACACGTGTTGGAGAATGACTGTACCTTCCGACTGGAAAAAAGCCATTATCATCCCGATTTTAAAGAAAAACAAACCCTCAAACAATATTAATAGTTTCAGACCAATATCTTTGACCAGTGTTATTGCAAAAGTGATGGAAAGAATGGTGGCATCTAGACTTAACTGGTTCCTAGAATATTACAACTTAATTAATAGTTCACAGACCGGCTTCAGACAGAATCATAGTACAAGTGAAAATGTACTCCTACTAAGCCAAGACATCAAGGAAGCTTTCAATAGAAAGGAGGATACCTTGGCAGTATTCATTGATTTTAAATCAGCATATGACTCAGTCTGGAGAAATAAATTAGTTGAGAAGTTGCTATCAATAGGTGTGAAAAGTAACATGCTTAAGTGGATAACTCAGTTTATTTCACAAAGATTTTGTGCCACAAAATATCATACATTTCCAAATATAAACAAACACACCGAGGACTTCCACAAGGTGCTGTTTTGAGCACAACACTCTTTAACATATATATAAATGACCTTCCATCAATAATAAAAACTTTAGAAACCAAAATTGCTTTATTTGCTGACGATGTAGTCATTTGGACTTCAGGCTCTTCAAAAAAACCTGAATTAATTAAAGACAGAATAGAAACAGCCCTAAACAAAGTACATGAATGGAGCTCCAAAAACCTCATGACTATCAATGTGGAAAAAACAAATTATGAATTATTTACACTAAAATACAAACCAGTTAATATTAGCATAAATTATAATGGTAAACCACTCAAAGCAGTTGATGATGCCAAATACTTAGGCATCACTTTCGACAGAAAGCTAAGTTGGAAAAAACATATAACAAACATCTCAGAAAAGGTTGAAAAGAAATTGCAAATCCTGAAAAGGTTAGCTGGTGCTAAATGGGGCTGCTCAAGGAGAGTGCTTAACACAACATACAAAATGTATATTAAACCAAACCTCTTGTACTGTTCTGAAGCTTTAATAACAGCAGCAAATGCTAACATCAATAAACTTGAACAAATACAAAATCAGGCTCTTCGCCTAATCACTGGAGCAGTTAAATCCACACCTATTGATGCCATGCTTGCCTTAACACGGACCCCATCAATAACAACAAAAATAGAAGAACAAGCATTGCTCCAACATGAGAAAATGGTACGACTGCCAAACTCTAAATGGACAGAAGAGAACCTCCCCCCTTCAATCCTTAAAACTCATAGTAGTTTCCTAGAAAAGGTAACACAGATTAAATCCAAATTGAACATTCCTAACACTAGAGAAAATCTACTTATAAGAGAAAATCCATTGGAATTATTGCAACCTACCTTCAATTTGGAATTAATAGAGGAAATAAGTAAATCAGACACACCAAAAGAAATACAAAAACTTCTAGCTCTGGAAACAATCAATACTAGGTATCCCACAGAAGAATGGCTGCACATATATACTGATGGATCCTCGAAGGAAAACCTTACTGGAGCTGGAGTTACATGTTCACATTTTTCCTTTTATCATTCTGTTGGCAGAGACACAACAAATTATGATGGAGAAATAGAGGCTATATACATTGCTCTCCGACAATTATTAAATCTTCCCTTAAATAATTTTAACAAGGCAGTAATTCTTTCAGATTCTAAAGCTGCAATTCAGGGAATATGTTCAAATACTACAAAGAAGTCAACAAAAATTAGAGAATGCTACAAAATGTTAACACAACTCCAAAAAGTTAATAAGACTGTTCATCTCCAATGGATTCCAGCACACTGTGGAGTCATGGGGAATGAAGCTGCAGACTCACTTGCAAAGAAAGGCACAACAATAAAACAAAAGTCTAAATTCAATTTCTCATATTCCTCAATAAAACGCTTGATCATTAAAAATTTTTGTCATTCATACCTACAAGAAATAGAAACAAATGCCAAAGATAAAAAATGGATTACACTACTTTCCAATCCAGATATAATCCCCCAGAGACCAAGGAAAACAGCTGTTGCAGCCTTCCGACTATTGACAAATCATGACTGCTTGGCAAGTCATCTCTACAGAATAGGTATCTCAGCCTCACCAATATGTGTCCTGTGTAACGATCCAGCAGAAATGAATGAAGAACACTTGAAGACCTGTGAAGCATTAAGATCAGAAGAAACTACAGTTCAAAAGTATTGGAAAGCACGAATGCTAATGGCTTCATTGCCAGATGCAAGGCACTAGAAAACAACAACAACAACAACATAGGTAGATAATAGAGTAGGAAGTGTTGTAAGGTGAGCAAGATATGAGTAAATAATAGTCGTTAAATTTGTAGGATAAATGCATTATTGGTTTGAAATTAACGAGTCATGACGTCATACCACATAATTTGAAATTCAGGTCTGCCAACCTTAAAAGTCGCGCGATATGTTTAATAAAATATAAAGTAAACATCGTTTAATCATAAAAAGGTAATTATATATTCGAAATTCAAAAAAGAACATGTTATAATAGAAAGGGACATTTCTAAATTGGGAAAAGGAATGAAATAGCATTTTGGATACGAGGCTTTCTTGTGGATAACGTCATAAAAATTTAAAATCGGAGAGAACGTTTTCTTAGCGTGGGGACCCCAGACCGGTAGTGCACGTTGTGGTGTACACACGTGAGTGCGATTGCTCTGCGAGTATCTCTATGTTTCGAAAGTCGGCATAACTCCCAAAAGTGTCAGAGAGTAAAAAATAAATAATATACAAAAGTTCTTCTGGGGTAATCTATAAACATACCTACGCATACCCGGGATTAAAGAGATTTCATGCTGAACGAGCCGGAGCGAACAACATCAATTCCACATCAAAGGGCGACACAATGTGAACCAACAACAGCATAATTTTTCGCATCCATTTCATCTTACAAACACCTGAAATCTTTACCATCAAATTTTTCCTATCAATTATCATAGCTGTCAAAAAGAATATAACAAACAAAAATAGGAAACTACTGCAAAATAATTTAATGTCCAGTACCATTTTCATTATAGTGATACTTCAAAATTTCTTTCATAATTTCTGCTTTTGTCATTGCATAATATTTATATTGGGTTTTGGAGAGCCTAAATCTGCAGAAAAAATTCTGTCTTAACACATTGCATACAGCACCTCTGTTACCTACCTGATCTCTACCTGCAATTAGGTATTTAAAATGTTACTTACTGGGTGGTTTTTCATACTGAAATGTAATAATTTAGACTACGAGAAAATGTTAAGCCAGTCTTGTGCTACACATTGGTGTGATTGTATACTTAGTTACTATACACCTCAAAGAAATCTATTTTTGGCTATAATTTTTTTAAACAATATTTTAAATTATTTAAATGTTTAAAAATTTATTTAGTCGAATAGTACCATTAACATTGAACAAAAACATTTAAGTACCTACTAGGTATATAACTTTTGCAAAGATGTGTTACATATACATCCATGGTTTATACACATAAAGAAGTTGTTTGAAACAGCCCATGTTCATAATCCAAAGTACAGATGTGATACTGATGGTTTTCTCATTATCCAGGACAAGTGAAGCTATATTACCATATAAATTAAGCTTTACACAAGATTGTCATGTTGCACAACAAAAAGATCCACATAGTTCTATGGTCACATTAAAATATGACAGCAACAATAATGATAGCAATGACAATATCTAATGTCTCTCACTTGTTCACAAGAAATTGGAGCAAGAGATAAAGGACAGCATTGTATTCTATTTTTAATCTATGCACCTTATTTTAGCAGACTGTTAGATTGGATGGTAAACCTTTGGGAATGAACATTTCAGTACTGTTAAAACAATAAAATCAGAGTATCTGGAGGAAACCTGCCCAAATGCTGTTTCATTCTCTTGTGGTCACTAAAATCCAATAGAGCTACTCTGCTGAGAAGCAAACTATTCAGCTAAAGAATAATCCTCCATTGGAATAAACTATAGAGAAAAAAATAATGAAAAGATATGCAATCATTAAATTGGCACTTCTGAATGGTAGAAGTCAGTATTTCCATATATGACAGAATTCCAAAAAACACAGAAAACATCATCAGTGCTAGTAAATAGTGTGTCAGACATTTTATAATCTTATTACTATATTTAGCTGAAGTTTTTATTTCAAAGTTGATAAAAATCATGTACTGGTAAATGGTAAAGGAGCGTGGACTAAAAACTGTGTCTGAATGAATGAAGAATGAAATGTAAATCATGAAATACCAATATAAGAAATATGGACATTGTTTATATGATAATATTAATGAAAATAACAGATATGGGAAGTGAAAGAAAGAGCTAACATTTTAAATACTGATGCTGGGTTGTAAGAAAGCACTTAGAGATTTCTTTAGCGCTAGTGTTCATTTGCCTCTGAAATGAGTTGCATGACTGATCTACAATGCTATTCAATCGAGTATCACTAAAGATCGAATCTCAGATCTATAAACAGTTAGAAAATGGCCGCCATTATTGCTTTCATTGCATGCTCTTAATTTTTCATATTATAACATCCTCAGGTACAGCTAAATAAAAACAATTGCTGAATGCATTATTGTCATTTGATATAGAATTATAGTTTTATGTGAGGAAGGGTTGTATTTCTATTCTGTTCTTCATTACACAATCTTATCTGACAGAGAGTTATGTTGGCTCTCTGAGTGTGTTTTACTTAAGATTGCATATGTCCTGAAAATGCTTTCTCATCACAAAATGCTTTTTATCAGTATTTTTAACAGTGATGCATGTTTCCAATTTCAACAAGCTACCATACCCAATGCAATAAAATGTAGAGCTTCCTCTCTCCTTATTTTAATGTTCACAAGAAGTGTTTTAGCAAAATACAAAATCTTAACCTGCATTCCTGCTAAGACTGAGGAATTTTAGATATAGTTCAATCAATACCTTTCAGGAATATGACAACATAGAATTTAAAGTTATATTTAGGTTCTAAAACATTCATGGATATCTTGTATGTGGTGGAATTGCAGAATGAAAAACTGAGTGCAAGAAGCACGTAGTACATACATATGTCCATGTTGCCACAAAATCAGTTGTTGATTACATGGAACCAACTGTTTGTTGATAACCCTTCATTATTACATAACAGGAGTCTTTCAGAATGTGATAGGAGATCATATTGTTTACAAATGTGCAGTATCGAATAATAAGACGTTAGTGCCAGCATTGCGAATGAGGTTATAATACATAAATATACCTCTCGGTCAAGGCAATTGTTTACAAATTGTGAGACAAGGGTTCTGTGATAAGTAATTTCTCCAATGTTATTGGTGCTATAAACTACAGCTACATGAAAATTTGAAGGCCTGGTGAAATGTTCAGAAACAGGATAAGTTACTTTTCCACTAATTACATTTCTGTTGAAGTCCAAGCAGTCTGCATTCTGAGGACATAGCTCCACATTGCCAGCTTCCTTACTTCAATCTGTAACTCCATCTGTGACGTTATTTCATACTATCTTATTTTCTGAAATTAATGCTGATAATATGCTGTTCCTTTAAGAGAAAGGTTTACTTCAATTCCTTTAGTTCTACATTTTGGCTTGCAGAAAACACAAAATGACTTAATCAACAAAGTTAGAGGTGCAACCCTGAACGCATGGTAACTGTTTGTTGCAACAACAACATACATGTGATTAAGATAACTATATAACCGACTACGCCGACTTTGTCGAACTACATCTTGCCTTCTTGAAGATGGAAGTGGCAGATGAATCATCTGGTGTCCTTGTTATAACTTTCTGAAGTTTAGAGACTTCACTAGTTTACCCAGTCATTAACTAAAGAAGGGAATAGCTACTTAAATGGCAGTTTTCTTGCAACCCAGCATAAGGGAAGTACAAAAGTTAAAGACATATGAAGGTGAGTCATACCGAAACTCAAGTGACTCATCTACTTGCCCCTCCTACTAGTGCTGCCGCATTTGGGACATGCATCTTATATGCCTGAACTGAGAACATTATCTTTATTAATTAGACGCAGATAATTACCTATTTGAAAATGCTAGATGTTAATCTTATAATTACACAGAAGTTTATTTTCTGAACATGACTGTACAAAAATTGTCCCTTTAATACTTAGATCACAGGCTATCCATTTTTAATTTTACACAGTTATCATCGCTTAACATTCATTCAACATAGGTAAGCCTGGAAAACACTAGGCACTTTTTTGATAATGTTGCTGAATACAGACTTCTTGATACATAGAGTTGCTAACCCATGCCAACTTGACATGAAGAAATACACTACTGGACAATGAATCAGAGAGGATCACAGGTAATGAAATGAAAGCGCGGTCTAAAACTGAAACTATGTTCAAATTCAATCTTTGTTAGCGTACATTCTTAGGGAATTTTGACTTCAGTATAAAAGGGTAAACTAAACAGTGGAATAATTATAAATAAAGGAGGGTATCAACAGTAGAAAGTGTTATGAAGTAAAGATTTCCTTTTTCCTCATTCCCCTTTTGCTATTATTAATGGAAATTTGCATTTCAAATAATGTTGAAATCACCAGTAATTTGCAACAGTTACCTATTTCCAGTAAAATCGAATTTAAAGGTTTCCGTTTGTCAATCATTTACTACATCTAGCATTTATAAAAATTCATATTTGTTTCATAAACGTACATTATGATATTGTATGGTTATCTATCATATCTCATGCACAATTGCATGAGATTATGATTTCACAATTATTTCAGATTATACGGTTTATACCTCCAAAACATAACTTTATATTCCTTTCATGAATGTATATTTATGAAATATATTCACATTTAAGGTTATCTACCTCTGCACAACTGCATGGGTTTATGATTTAATAGTTATTTCCACTCACACGGTTTATGCCTCTAAAATGCAACTTAACACAGCTTGGTATTTCTTTTATATATTTACAAATATATATTTAAGGTTATCTATCTGCTGCACGACCACATAAGCTTATGATTTCATAATTATTTCAGGTTATGTGATTCATAGATTAACCTGTTTGATCCTAATATGAAGGGATCCTCATTTATTCTGTAACTGTGGTGCTCAGTGTTACATTTGGGAGATTTTTTGGATTGAGTTGAATGTATGTGTAAGCATAATAGTTCCCCGCCTTCTAGTTACTGAAATTCATTATGAATGAGAATAGTGTTTCTCACCTTCTTTTTATATATGTCACCGATGTACATGCATTGCCAGAAGTTATTTCCATTCTTATCTGTATGGATTGCCATCTGCACAATTCCAACATCATTCAAATGATGTTTTACTACTGCTCGCTACTTCATTTCTCATACATTGGTACCCTGCTTTATGCGGTCCATAAGCCCATGTTTGGCAACATCACCCTTTATTTTTTATTTTCACATGGTTATTATAGCTCCCATTCATTCAACACAGATAAGCCTGACAAATACCACCATTCCTTGCTCTCAAAAATTGAATATAAACATACAGTGTACTATAAAAATACAAACCAGGCAGTTTGAAAAGGAATGAATTAATATTCAGTTCATTTTCATAGTAGCAGTGTATTATTTTATTGTTAAAGTGAATGGACATGTGTTGAGTGGTGTTTCAAACTGGAGCTGAAATATTGTCAGAACCTACATAGATTAAATTACTTATTTCTCTTTTCCCCAATGTTTGTGATAAGTGTGTAAGGGGACGAAAACATAATGCAACTGTTACAGTTTTATAGTATATGGTATCATCCCTTAGACTACAACAGTTGAGGAACCCATGGAGATATATCATGAACACAAAATAATATAGGTTTTGCTGCAGCCCATGTCTGAGGATATCCTTTTCAAATGTAATTTGCATCATTGCAACTGCTTGACATTAAACAATAACTATCTTGTGCTCATTATTTCAGATAAAAGGTATATATGTCATATGAAAATGAGAGTCCAGTCCAAGAAATAGATGTTCAAGGTTATCTGTAATTTTAGATTAACTGAAACAATAAAATAATGTAAGGTCTACACATTGGAAGCTTCATACATATAAATGGTAGCATGTCTGTCTCACGTCCAAGAGATCGTGAGTTCGAATCTCATTTAGGGTGGGTTATCTGTATAAGATTTTTTCTGAGGTTTTCCCTTATCCTGAGAAGAGGAATGTCGGCTAACTTAAATCTCTATGGACCATGGGCTCATTTGAGCATCATTTAAACCATTTCATTCATTCACTGTTCAATATGACATTACGTTGAAGGACATTAACAAAAAAAAAGGTCACATATAAATGATTGCTCATCTCAATTTTATAATGAAAAATATCCCCTGTGAAGATTTGAAGTCATGTTCAAAATATAAAGCCATTATAATTAATGTTATACTGTTAGAACAAGCCTTTAAAAGGACCGCAATAATTTACTAGGTTAAAATAGATGTGATGGTGTGAAACAAATTTATGGGTTTGCCTGTAAAACAGTAGAATTGCAAAGCTTCTCAATCCACAGGATGAGTTAAAGAGCCCACAGGATGTGGCTGAGCATGTGGCTGGTTACCTGAATTACAAAATAGTTGAATACAGAGCATTTTTAAATATTTCAATTTGTTCTGCAATTGTCTTACACATGTACGTTTTTACAGCAAGTTCAGTTTGGAAATACCTAAAAGGACATCTGACAGAGATCAGATTTGGTGAGTTAGCTATCACAATGGTGTTAATGCACAAGTTCTGTGAAAGTCCTAGCTATGCTTATCACACATTCAGTTGATGTCAGCAAACCAGCTAGAAGCCTGGCACATAAGTTTGGCCTTGTTAGTGCACTGTTTGTCCTGTGAACTGTAACTACATTAGGGTTGCCAGGTATTTAATATGTTAAACTCCTGCAAAGATTATAACAGAAGCATAAACTTTATTTCCATACTTGGTGAAAAGATAATTGGCGATGATTATATTGCTTAAATTTACCTTAAAATGGAATCCCTGGCAACCTTTTATTGACGCAATGTTTTTGTGCTCCTGAAACCTAATATCTGTATTTATATGTGTGTAATACTTCACTAATTGTTATAATTCTCTGCCTAACTTGGCATCTTCCAGCTTGAAAGACAGTTTCTTCCTTCATAAGCAAAGTAGTACCATTGTTAATATAGCTGCTAGTTAAAGATAAGTACAGTTGTAACAAAAATTTGGTAATAGATCATGGCACAAGTTTCATTGCATTAAATATACTTGCAACTGAAACATCATTAGATTCTAGCATTAAAAAACTGTTAAAATACAATATAAGCATATTGCTTAAATAATTGTGTTAGTAATAGGTGAGAAAAATTAAGATAGTACAAGATTCAAAATGGAAGTTATAATGAATCACAAGTCTCTAAAATATGTCTTTGGAATGTGTTGTCATTTATGAATCCTTGTACAATGATTGCTACATTTAACCCCTTAACTGGGGATTGTGGCATATGACGCAAACTTAGGCTAACTTTTGTATGGGGAGGACGTCATTTACTGCACACTACTTTTACAATCAGGTATGGCCTCACATTCACCAATTTATGCCAATACATATACACTTAAGAAACTCTTGCACAATCTCAAACTCTAACCTCTTTCAACATTAACTCACAAAACTATCTCTGTTCCCCTGATGATATGACGTCACGCCAAGGAGTTTCAAATCTATGGGAAGCTTTCCATTGTTACACTGTCCCCCCTTCAGTGCTGCGTGCCCTGACCAGCACCATCATGTTGGCCCAAACGATCTGAATGCACCACCAGCATCTTCCCACAAGGAAGCCTCTGGATGCGGTAGACTACACCATTTATCTCTTTGACCACATGGTATGGTCCTTGCCATGGTTGAAATTGTTCTCTTCTTCACTGTTTTCTCTCGTTTGGCAGATCTCAATCATACACATATGTGGGCGCTGCAAACAGGATCATCCCTCGATACCCAAATACTCTGTGGAGGAAGAGCTACCCTGTAGACATTTACCTTGAAGTTTTGGTGCTTCCAAATGCCCTACTTCTGTAAGCCTGGTATAATGGGCATTCTGTACAGCTATTATATGAAAAATAAAGCTCAAAACAGTTCTTGCACATTTTACTAAACCTAACATTACTTCCATGTAAATCAGATGTTATTTTCAAAACACCAGCTTGTGAAGATGTTGCACTGGGTTTATTTTATGAGACTGTCATCTTCATTTTTTAAAGCTTATTATTATGATCTTTTGATCCCACAGGATCACCAGGGCACATTATGTTTGTAATTTTTTTTTGCTATTTCCACTTGATATGCACAATATACAAGCAGCTAATTCCAGCCATTCTTGTTCTTTACACATCCATTGTACATCTTTGGTTTCTTGTTCTTTACATATCCACTGTACATAAGGGTGCTTAGTCATTTGTTGACATCTTTCTGGGCGCTAAGTCATTTGCCGACATCTTCTAGGGCATTAATATGTTGCCAGATGTCTTTTACAGCTTCCTTCTTGCCAACCAATTGCCCATCTATCTTTGCCAGTAAGTCAACCCTCAATTTGGCTATCCTTGAGAGGTAGAACTGGAACTTAAAAATTGATTTATGCCAACAATTCAATGCCATTCTGGCAGATTGTCACAGTAGCTCAATAGTTAGAGCAGCTGTCTGGTAAGCGGAAGGTCTGTGGTTCAAGTCCCAGCTGTGGCATTGAATTTTTAAGTTCCAGTTCTACCTCTCAAACATTGCCCACACACGGGCTTGTGTGTTTAAAAACACCAACAGTAAGTTTGTTGGCATAAATAAATAATAATTGGCTATCCTGTTTTCATTTTGTCCATCTTGCTTCATCAATCCTTCCAATATGGCTTTCGTTCCACTTCTGACACCAGTGTAACACTATTACCTTTTCAATTATTTCTTTCATAAACTTTTACAATTCGTGTGGCTTCACATTTACCAATTTATGCCACTACATATACACTTAAGAAACTCTTGCAGTTACACAATCTCAAACTTTAACCTTTTTCAACACTAACCACTAAACTGTCTGTTTTCCCCTGACGACATGACGTCATGCCATGGAGTTTCTAAACCATGGGAAGCTTTCTAACGTTATAATATATATATATATATATATATCTTAGTTTTAAAAATAAACTGGAATGTAGCATATTTCTTACAGAGAAAAAGATTAACATTTAAAACATTTAAGTGCATCTAGCTATTTTGAACAGTTACAAAACATACCAATTATAAAGCTCTAATATCTGGTTATTATATTCCATATTATTCATAGGTTTCTAGTTCTATATCCACATTTACACTGTCACTAACACTATTTATACTGCACACTGAAAGCTTATCTAAACTCAAATAAAAGCAATAGAGGCCTAACAAGAACCTGGAGCTTATTCCTTTTATTTTCTATGACTAGATTTACCCTTAGCTGCTGTCATCAATGATTCTGTTTAGTAACAGTATGTGTATTATTTAGAAGGTTATATGTTTTTAAGGATTTTCCTATATTTTCCTATTTATTGTATAAGAAAGCATTCACTTAAACCTTCTCAACAAAGGCTCAGATAGCTATTAGTTCAGGTCAGGTTGCATACAGATTGTTTTTGTGTGCAATATGTTTGACACATTCGAGTGGTGTGAAAACAATATGCCTTTAGATTACCATTTTTGTACCATGTTTTGAAAATCACACAAGATTACAGCAGCATACAGTGCTAGTATGCAAGTAAAGAACACTGTAGTAGGACTACCAACATAGAAAATAAATATAATTTGAAACCGTGGCATATGCCACACTTTTCATAAAGAGAAAAATTTTATGCAAATCACATGGTGCACTCTCCACCTAGTGCAGTACTCAGCCTCTCCCCAACATACAACCATTTACAGCAGCCAAAGTTCACCAGTTAAGGGGTTAAGTTCAGCTTATTCTGTATTATTTCTTAATAAGTGATTTCTATCCAGCATTACCAAAGGTATAAAGATATTACAGAATAGTTGCAGCTTGTATTGTAATAAGAAGCATGAGACAAAGCTCTCACACTGTAAACTAACTTAGTAATCAAACAAACTGTAAGCAAACTTAAATGCTTTTGGCCCCTGAAAAGTTATAGAGGCAGGTCTTCATATCCATCACAAACTTTGAGCAGGCTTCCATTTGACAAAGAGCTCTGCTTCTCTTCTTAATTCTTTGAATTCCTATAACTGTATTGCTTCCCTGCATCAAGCTTCCATTTCTGCTGGCCTGGCTGTCTTGTTCCTCCAGACCTATTGCTTCTATGTTTTCATTTATGTGTCTCATGTTTGGCGGGGCTTTCCTTTATCTTGGTCGTGACCAGTACATAATTTTTGTACATATTTATTGAGATGCTAGTGACCAGTAAGAACCCTCTCTGGTCATCTCTTCTTATGCATTCACTGCACACGACCAAACCAAATCAACTATTTCTTTTTAACCTCACATATCAGATTTCTTTCTGTATACATAATTTTTGTTACTCTTAAATTCCAATCCTTACCAATTTAGTTTTCTAAAACTCCTCCTTAGCAAATCCATTTCATTAATTTATACTTGCTCATGTTCCAGACCTCAACCTTGTGTTTTCACGTATGAAGCATGTTTTCATAGAACATCTGTTTGGTGTTTGCCTATGTTTCAAGACCTTAGTTGTTATCCTTTCTTCACTTTTTAAGTCTTTGAGTTATCTCTTTCTGACTTTCCACATAACTTGTACAATAATAGGAAAGCTCTGGCATATGAATAATTATATTCACCAAAGGCACTGGAGATTAATTCATCTGCATCATTTTCCCCCTGACTTCCCAATATAAAGTGTGCAGGTTGTCACTTTTAAGGCCTTTGCATTTAACAGCATGCTGTTTGTTCAGGGTGACACCTTCTTCACAGAGAGTGCACTTGGGTGTAGGTAGGCAGCATATCTTGTGAAGGTGTTCTTCGAGGCAGTCGTGGCCAGTTGCCATCCTAAATAGGGCCACTATGATTTTTCTTAGTATTTTTTGTATATCAACTGTATCTCTAATATCTTATAATCCTTATCTGTTAATTTATCTTCTTCATCAAGTCTCTGCTATCTTTTGAAATGTTGCTTAATGTTGTTTAATTGTTTGTTTATTTCTGTTTGTTCTATAGGTTTTATTTGCTGTATTGCACCTTTGTTTGCTAATTCATTGCCCTAAAGTCCAACATGGGCTGGAATCCATTGTAGAGTGACATGATTCTTGTTTCAACTGCTTTAATTAGGCTTCTTATTTTTTTGATATTTCTTGTTTTATTATTGTAATTTACTATCACATCTATGGCTGATTTTGGATCTGATAAGATTATTATTTTTTGTTTTATGTATGGCCTCTATAGGATGTTCTGTTGTGCTGCTTTTATAGCTGCTAATTCTCCATCACAATGGTTTAAGGTTTCATTTAGTGTTAGATACTGTGCAAAGTGTTTACAGTATACTCCTGCACCAATGTTTTTTCTATTGACAAGGGATCCATTTGTATACATTTGGAGCCATTCTTTTTTTGGATATCTTTCATTTTCCATGGCTATTGCTATGGCTCTCATTTCATCTGATATATTGTTTTGTTGGTATACTGTATATATCAGGTAATTCCAATATTGTATGTCAATATATTCTATTGGACTTGTTACCTCTGTTGCTATTATATTTGGTGTAATTATGTTCTTGTGTTTTGAGTAACTAATATATCTTCTGAAGCTTACTTGAGTTTTTAGATTAGTGTCTGCTGTGTGATGCCACTTATGAATATATGCATATCTAATAACTTTAAATAAGCAATTCTTGTATACAGGGTGGAAGGGAAGTCATTACATTCCTTCTAATATGTGCTTCATAGAAGCATTACAAACAAAAAATCGAATGGCATTTTGTTTTTTGATCACCCGATTTCGAAAAAATAAGTAGTTGTTTTGTTCAAATTGGATGCGCAATTCCACAAGAATGTACGAAGATAACAGTTTGTTACTTCTAAGATGCTTACTTTTGACATAGCTTTGGTAGTAATTATGGGACATTGCACAAGGTTACAAAATAATTAATCACTTAAAAGACAAAGGATTACTCCAAGTTGCTCTCTCAGACATGAGTTAAGTTTGACAGCGTTGTGTTGAGGTTGATCAGGGAGTTGAACCAGTTTGTGAATGTAAACAGGTCAGGCACTTTCACTTTCATTTAATGTTTTGGGAGCTAATGCTTGTGATTGGCCTACACTCGCACAGTAAGCACGGAAGAACATGCTGGGTATGAGTTTGCTTTCAAGATGCACCGTTATGCTGTTTGTTTATGTACTGAGCTAGGGAAAGTGATCACCCACACAATCTACAGTGTTGCCAGGTTGTTTTCAACAAAACTAAAATATCTCCATAGGAAATGGTCAGAGACAAAAACTTACAAGATACAATATGTGTTCCAAGTACCAAGATCTACCACTGGTTCAAATTAAGTAATAACTTCCCTTCCATTTGGTATACTTGTGTTCTGTGCATCTTGGAAACAGCTCTAACAATTTGGATCAAATTTTGTATTCAGATAAGGTTTTGCTTTATAAGTTTATCTATACAGGTGTCTTTTCTGAAAAAACGCAATTGTATACAAAAAAGATAACATTTTTTATTCCCTCTTCTACCAAGCAATTTTTGTACATATATCGCTGTATCTCAGAAACAGCTTTAACGATTTGGTTCAAATTTTGTATACATATGTATAAGATTTTGCTTTTTAAGTTCACCTATGTAGATGTCTCCTGGAAAAATGTGGTTTTACACAAAAAATAACATTTTTTATTTCCTTTTATAGCAAGCAACTTTGCACATATTTTGTGTATCTTGGAAATGGTTCTATAGATTTTGATCAAATTTTGTTTTTGGATAAGGTTTTGGTTCTTAATTTTATCTACATATTTCCTGAAAAAAAGGCAATTTTATAAAAAAACATGTTTTTATTCCCTCTTCTCTAAATAATTTATACAATATTCTGTATGTCTGAAACATAAATCCTACATATTACATTCACACTATTTTCTCTACTCACTTTCAGGTAACACATTCAGATCTCTTTCTCTAATCACACATCTATGAACAATTCTCCTGAAAAAAATGTGATTTTACACACAAAAAACATTTTTATTCCCTCTTTCCAAATAAGTCATACAATTTTCTGTATGTTTGAAATGGAAATGCTACACATTACATTCAAACTGTCTTCTCTACTCACTTTTAAATAATGCATTCACATCTCTTTCTCTACTCACTCTTCTATAAACAATTTTACATAGAATATGTGATTTTGCAAAAAAAGAAGAAAAAACATTCTTTATCCTTGCTTTTAAAATAAGTCATACCATGTTCTGTATGTTTGAAATAGAAATGTTGTTACATTCACACTGTTTCCTCCACTGCTATGTAACATATTCACATCTCTTTCTCCACTCACTCTTCTACAAACAAGTCATATCATGTATACAGGATGGAAGTGAAGTCATTAAATTCCTTCTAAATATGCTTCGTAGAAGCATTACAAACAAAAAAGTCGAATGGCATTTTGTTCTTTGATCAGCTGATTTCAAAAAAATAGTTTTTTATCCAAATTAGATGCGTAATTCCACAAGAATGTACGAATATAACAGTTTGTTACTTGAAAGATGCATAGAGTAACTTATTTCTGACATAGATTTGGTAGTAATAATGGGACATCACACAGGGATACAAAATAATTGATCACTTAAAAGATACAAAGGAATATTCCGAGCTGCTCTTTCAGACATGCAGTAAGTCAACTATGCTGCATTGAGGTTTATCAGGGCCTAGTTTGTGGATGTAAACAGGTTGGGTGCTTTCATTTTGGTGTAATGTTTTGGGAACTAACACTTGTGATTGGCCATTACGGTGTTTGTTTCTATACTGAGCTAGGAAAAGTGACCACCTACACAATTTGCAGCATTGCCAGTTTGTTTTCGACAAAACTAAAATATCTCCATAGGAAATGTAAGATACAAAATGTGTTCCAAATACCAATATCTACCACTGGCTTAAATTAATGTAATGACTTTCCTTCCACCCGGTATATGCAAAATGGAATTTGTATATATGTAAATATAAATCTCAAAAACCCCTTAAATGATCACTGCAAAATTCAGCATGTATATGTATTTTTTCATGGAGAAAGTTTTTATCGTAACCATTTTACTACAAAATATATTACTTTAAAATGGTTTCCTACTTGCTTTTCTTGTACATAACACATTGATATATCCTCTGTTTGCCCTTTGACATACAATTCATACAATTTTTTATGATTAAAATATAAATGCAACCTATTACATTCACACAATTTCCTCTATTAATTCTTTCTTTACAAGACACAATCACTCTTCTCTACTTGCCCTTCAACATACAATTCATACAATTTCCTATATGTTTGAAATAGAACTACACGTATTACATTCACACTATTTTCTCTACTCACTTTTGTTTTATGTAACAATTTACATGTTATTCTCTATTGTTCAACTTCATACATACCAACGCCTATATATATTGTATGAATTGTATGTTGAAGAGTGAGTGAACTGCAAAACTGGTTGAGCAATTGCCATGAAAATTGGCACATCTAAGTGTTCTTTCATGGAGAAGCTTTTCATACAATCCATTTTACCATACAACATACTACATTCACATGGTTTTTTTCTCTACTCCCTTTCCTTTTACATAACACACTACTCCCTCTTCTGTTCAGTGGCGTTCTGATGTTTTAATAAAAATAAAGAAGTAGTTAAAAAGTGAAGTTGTCACAATTTGTCAGGAGTGTGATGAAAACCATGATATGGAGCAGTTCATGAAACAAATGTTAGCCAAGATGGACATAATGAGAAATGAAATGAATTCCAGATAGAAACAAATATGAAAGCCAAATTGAAAAATGTGAACTATGGAATGGAAAATATGGAAACAAAAATGGAAAAAGTGGAAACAAAAATGAAAGCTGAATTGAAAAATGTGAATTCTAGAATGGAAAAGATGAAAATGGGAATGTCCGACGTGAAGCTAGAGCTATTGGATAATACTAACAAGTGACTGACTAGGGTTAAGGAAGCTATGGAAGGACTCAGCGGAAACATGAAGGACCTTGGCCAACATGTTAGCACCCTGGAAGATAGTAGACCACAGCACCCAAGAACTGAACTCCATAGTGGTACAAATGCTCAAAAAAAACCTCTAACAAGGTAGATGTCTATGGGGGAGACCTGTGTTCAGCAGTAGACGTTTTACAGCTGAAATGATGATGCTTATGAAATATTTATGTCTCTTGTGTCTTGAAAATGACTCTTAACAATTGCAATAAAATTATTAAGTTAACGTTCTGCTTTTCAGATTTATCTAAATAAGTACCTTCTCCCAAAGAAACAAGCTTTCACAAAAAAGGGGGGAAAATGCAGAGCAAAGCTCAGTCACCCTGGCACTAGGCAAATGGATAGTAGAAAACAGTATAAAGTTATATATCATGGTAATGAGATATATTCACTATTCTTTATTTTATTACATTATTCAGACTCTTTAAATGCCAGCTACAAAATGTGACTTCCTCCCCATCCACTGCTCTTTTGGCAACCCTATCAGTTGCTAACGATGCTCCTGTAGATAAAGACCTTGCTAAAATGCTGTTAACAGCACTACATGAGAGTTTTGAGCCTGATCACTTGCCCAATTGCTTACATGACAGAATCACAACCTAAACTCTTAGCATTGATTAACAGAGATCAATAATCACTGTCATATCTGGATGAGGCAGCAAATTTGTACCTTATACCCAACCCACTAAATTTGCAGTTCTGTATCAGGCTAAGTCATACTGTTATAGTCAATATTCAAACTGCTACCTATGTAAAAATGTTCTCCACAGGAACAAGCATGGCTATATTTTTGAAATATGTTTTTTTATGACCTTACAGTGGTAATACACATGCGTTGTCCCTGACCGTCATATTGAAACCTAAAGTAATATTTTTACACACTTGAGTCAGTGATTGATGTGCAATCATTTCAGATTAAAAGAAATTGAGAAACTCTAGATTCCTTTCTTAGAAACCAGGAATTTGTTAACTGAATGCCATCCTAGTCAGTCTGTTTCATTTTATACATTGAATTAGCATAAAACAAGTTAAGTAATGGCATAATCTTCTTTGGTTTATGACATATTTTCCCCTTGTAATGAGTGGAGACATGTATTAGCTAGGATATGGCCCACAGTTATGAAAATAAAATCTCTTCCTCTCTCTCTCTCTCTCTCTCTCTCTCTCTCTCTCTCTCTCTCTCTCTCTCTCTCTCTCTCTCTCTCTCTCTCTCTCTCTTCTTTATTATATTTCCTTCCAAAGACAGCCAAAAACAATTTCACAAAGTGTATGGAAAAATATATTTTCATTGGAGCTTATATTGATGACATAACATGTAATTAAGAGCCCCATAAAATAAATGACAGGTGGATAGGAAGCTAGATTTCTAAAAGTGAAATTCTTAATGCCTTCTATGTTGATCTATAAACAGAGAAATTATAAAGTAGTGCAATTCAGCTATTAACATTGTTAAGAGAAGTTAAAATGTCCTATCTTGCCAGCATTAAATTTGCAAAAAGTTTAAGTGCCATTTGCTCTGAAAATACTAAAATACCAAGGTGAAATTATTTATAGATATATACTAATGCTGTATCACTTTCATTAATATGTGTATTTTAGTGACTAACATATAATTCCTCTTCAAAAAGCACTAAATAACTTCATATCTTTACTTGCACTAAAATACTATACAGCTTTAATGTGAAGTACGACTTAGCAATTGTAAGTCTATATTATCAACAATGTCCCATTAATAAGTGAAAGCCCACCTCTGCAGTATAGTGAACCCAAAAGATCCTGAGTTCATACCTCAGTTATCTAGATAAGGTTTTCTCCAAGGTTTTCTCTTATCCTGAGAAGACGAATATCTGGTAACTACAAGTTCTATGGACTTTGGGCTCATTTGAGCATAATTTCACCCATTTAATTAATTCATTGTCTGACATGACATTACACTGGAGGACCTTAATAAAAAAAAAAGGAATAAGTTAAGACATTTTCTATAATCAATTGATTAAGAAGTTAATTTCTTGGAAATTGCAGTTCAAAAAAATAATTATAGATAGCCAGGAGTAACCTTGGTGACAAACAAGCTCAAATCATTAAGAAACATAAATGAGATCTCACAAAAACATTGCTAATACATACAAAGGAGTTTCCTCTTAATTTTAACTGAATAAAAGCATCTAACAAATAATTTCTCAGGCAGAAATATTTGGTTAAACTAGTGCATAAGTAAACTTAAATCATAAAATGTGCACTAAGATTAATTAAAAGCATACTAAGTTACTTCCACTCAATCAGAACTAATAAATTATATATCAGGCAGGATAATCAGAGGGAAATAATGACATTTTTTGCATTTGTTATTTTAGCTAGGTGCTCTTGAGAATATTTTCTTGTCTTGTAATTCAGTGGCTGCAAAGTGAGATTCTTTAAGGGGAGGCATATGTGAAAATGACCAAAATCCACAATTTTTGTCACATGATGTGAAAATTTGTAAGTATGTGTGCCAAAGCATAACTAGAAGGTTTACCAAATTTCACTTTTCTATGTATGATAGTTTTAGCAAAAAAAGAAAGTTTTTTTTTTTGGCTGCAATTTTAGGGTAGTATAACAAACACTTCTTATAAAATATTATTTGTTCTAAATAAACTAAACTCTGGCCATCTGTTTCCCTAGATTATGTCTAAAAAAACTGGTATTTTTATTTGGCTATGTCAGTTTTGGAGAAAAAAAATATTGAATACCTCAATGTCCACTTTTTTTTTTCAAATTATTAATAATTTTCAAAATAAAAATTCAATAAAAATTAAACTACTCCATCTAGAGAATTTAAAATACTAAGTTTTATGAAGCAACTATCTAAGAACATGTGTGCAAAATTTAAAAGAAATCGATTAAGAACTGTATTAGAAGATGTATTTTGAAGATTGAAAAATGTGAAGAAATAATAAAGCAGAGAAAAATGACCTTAAAGTTTTAAATGTGTGACAACATACATTTACTGCTTTAGGATTCCCCTGGACCATACGAAGGTCCTTCAGGTAACTGTTTAGCTTTTTCTTCTTTAAGTTTTGCTACTCTTAACTGTTCTTTTTGCTGATCTGAATGTATTTAATGTACTCGGTGCACTAGGCTTTAATCTTTCCTTATCCCTAACATTACTAATTCTTTTGCAGACTGGACTTACTTTACTAGCTGTGACTCTTTCCTTTACATAGAGAGTAGCCTCACAACCCATATTAAATTCACTGATAGCTGAAGTCACTGCAATTTTTTACTACTTGAACCTGCTTCTTCAAGATCTATTGTAGATATAGTTATGTAGTTCTAGTTATGCTTTTTTTCCCCTGAGATTTGCCAGTTTGCCATCTAGACATATTTTTTCTTGCTGCAAGAGATTTCTTGGTTTACTTTTGCTTACCCATTGTACAATAATTTTATATCAATTAATAATAATTTAAAGAAAATCTGGTCCACCTAATGTACAATCTTTGCAACTTTACAATAAATTATAATAGTGAGAAGAGAATTACCTGGTTGTGTGTTTACAAACAGCTAAATAAAGAATTTAGATTCTCACTTACAGCAACAAAACAATAATTTAGTATTCCCTGCCTTTTCTTATTCTATATTATACTTATTCTTATTCTAAACTCTACTTATCTAAATGTAGACCACAATAAAGATGACTTCTCTCTTCTTCAGGCTGTGTAATCTTGAATGAAATTCAGAAAAATACAACCACATGGTTCACACATGCAAAAACAGGAAACAGTGGTCTATTTCACCAGCATGAAAGTTTGCAGAAAATCCCACAAGATGTTTCTGCTTACATCCACCAGAACTGAATCAGACCCCCTGATTTAAACTTCAAAATTGTACGCGATTTTGCTGCAATGGGGTAACGAATGCATTTTAGCAGCCATGTCCACCCGCACATGAGCATTTAAATCATGGCATAGCAGCCCTTTAAATGGCAATGGGGAGTAAATGATGGTAGATTCTGAAAGTACAAGGTACAGACATAATTTTAAGGCAAAAAACGAAAAATCACATTTTTTCGTCATTTTTGTCTAAATTTCACTGATGCCTCCCCTTAAGCATTGGCTCTGTATTTTGCTTTTGCAGTTCCTTTATTGGTCAGAAGAATATATAACAAAATGGCAGGTTATGAATGTTTATGAAAATCAAGATAACAGTACAAAAAATAAGCTTTTGGAAGTATTATGGGCCACATATTAAAAATTTGTACCACAAACAATAAAGTGCACCAATTTAAAAAAATTGGGAAACTCCTCAAATGCATCACACAGATTAAGGAACAAATGTTAGAGTGCTAAGGAAATTTGCAGAAACTATAAATTAAAAAGTCACAAGGAAAAGAAAAATTTGCTAAGAGAGAAACAAATCTTGAAATGTGGATTGTGAGTAATTAATGCACTACATAAGATGTAACCACCAAAAGTTACACTGTAACAGGATTTTTAATATCCATCGTATGTATCAATGTCTTGGCGTATTATTATGCCTTACAGCTTATCAGGGAGAGCCTGATGATTCTTATTTATAAATCTTATGAGTAGTATGGATTGGTGTTTGGGGTTTAGAGGAATATGTCGTAAATAATAACCGAAATCCTGAGCAACAACCAAGCACTATGAACAACCCTACAAGGTCTCTATCACAGTTCAAACTTGTAACAAGCAGCTAATTCAAATGACCACCACTTAAAACAGTTTTATTAGATTATTATATTTAAATCTTAGTCTCTTTTACATTACATTATACATTATATCTTCAATCATTGTACCATCAATCAATGACTTTTTTTCTTAGTCGTTTATATAACAAGTGAAGTGAGCATTTTGATGTCTCTGTTTTCCCCATTAGAATGATTTTAGAGGCCTTACACAAGATACTGCTTCAACATTGTTGGTTTTTCTGAAATTAAAGGAATTGTAATGTATTAAGATCTATGAATTATGTAAATAAATTAAATTCAGGAATATGTCAATAATTAAAAGAGTTTTTAAATTGGTAGAAAAGAAAGGAACTATTAATGAGTTATGCCTATAATCACTGTTAAATACAAGAGCTTTATATAAATACAACACCAATATGAAAATATGATAAAGTAATACAGGAATACTTCAAGAAAATGACAATGTAAACACAAGCATTTTCCAAAGCTATTCACTTGCAGTTTCTTTCACTCTTTGCTATAAAACCTTTATGATCTATTGCCCACCATGTGATTGAGCCTGAATAACCATGTAACTATCTTAATAAAACAGTATTTCCTCTGCAACTAGTGACTTATAGCTGTTTATTATATTTTAGTTGAAGATAATACAAAACTATTTTTCAAAAAAATCTTATGTGCTGCACTCACATGATTTTCTCTACTCTTGTACAAACCATTCTTACAAACTCTTACAATTCTTCTATCTCCTTCTTGTTAGTTGACATAAACATTTGCAGAAATTATCTTATTGTACGTTTTCTTGCATGTGCAATGGGAATATGGGTATACAGTAGGCTTTGAGCACTATTCAGATCTTTTAAAGCTTTCAAATTCCATTCTCTTTGCATGCCTAACATATGAAAAAGATGAATAGCGGTGTTCCATTTGACAGAAGTAGAAGTTCTCCAAAACTTATATAAATAACAAGGAATATCTCCAAAATGGTTCACCCTACAAAAAAATTTATTTGGACATAAATTGTTTTAGGAAGATCCACATTTTTTGTATCTCTTATGGTTTACACGCTACTCAAAAGTCATCCAGAGTAAATACAACTATAGGGGCTATAGCCAGAAAATTCAAAATATACATCTCATTTGTCATAAAAATATCTCAAACATGTGGCATTTTAATCAAAATCGTTAGAGCCATTTCCAAGAAAATCAAATTTTTGAAACATTTTCCATGTAGTAGTTTAGGGTAGTTTAGGGTGGAGGAATTTTCTTTAAGATCTTCGTGTCGCATCCTTGAAAGACATTACATTTAAATACCACCTTTGGTTTTTAACCAACTTTTCATTTTTGAGTTATGCTGTCCACAGATTGACACACGCACGCACGCGCACACAAGTACATGCACATACACACGCGCGCTCGTGTGCACTCACACAGACCTTTTTCTAAAAATACTGTTCAAGGTGCCTCAAAACATATATTTCTAGTGAAATCTCAGCATTGAATTTTTGGGTGGAATACAATACTTGCTCTACTTAGTAGTAGAGAAAGTAAAAAGTGTAAAAATTACTGCTCTAAAATGTCACTCTTAATGGGAGATGCTTAACTTTTCACTCTTTTTATGCACTGTATACACATTGTGACAAACGATACGTCTGGTTACTATTAACCTCATTTTATTTCTTTTAGAACTGAATCACAAAACACAGCTGTTTTATCATTAACACAATTAATAATTTGTTGTGATCTTGCAAACTCAGTCAGTCTATTGTATTGTACCCTCGACACAAACTTCACTAAGAGTGAACAAACAGCTCCAATGATTAACTCATTTAACTGACTCAACACTCTCACTTCAACCCTTTCAACACTGGCCCAACACTGACTATCCTGTACAGCAGTAGCATAAATAATTGCCCTGCAGACCCTTTGGCATGGGGAGACTCCTGATCTTAGGGGTCCCCAGACTGTCTTCAATAGTTTTCTTAAAAAGGACATTTTATATTAAATTTGACCATGGAAAATCGTGAGGAAGAAGTGCTGGAACAGATGCAGTTCACTGATGAAATACTGACAATGGAAGTGTGCCATGTAAGCATTTCCTACCCTTTCTTGCTTAAATGTGTGAAACAAGCTTACCTCCAAGTATGTATTCATTCACAATCATATAGTTGTTAGCTAATGCTGGATTTCTGACAATGAAGTCATTAATCCTCTTGCTCTCCAATATGTTCACAATCATATAGAGAAATTCATTAAAGTATGGCATTTTATTCAATACAGTTGTTATAAAAGCCAAATTACATAGTATGTACAACTATTACCTATGCAGAAATGTAGTCGATTGGCCAATAAATTGAATTATTTTAGAATTTGGTAATAAGGTATATACGTAAATCATTATGTATTGCTGTTCTAACCAGTTGTTCAGTGTTATTGCTTGCTTCTGAACGATATCTGAGCTACCACAAATAGAAGCATACTTGGCTTAATATCTTAGTTACCCAGAATATTGACAGGTAGCAATCTTGTTTCACCTATGCGCATTATGCATTTAGTAAGTGTATATTATTTATTTAGGAAAAATTTTATTTTAACAATTCATTAAGTTGTGAGTAGTCGGAACCTTTCACAGCTGGAGTTAGAATTAAAGCTAGAGATTTCTTTCGGGCTTAAAAGTTGTGGTCAGCTGGAGTTTAGAGGTCCAGATGTTTCATCCACACCTGCGGTGGACATCATCAGTGGCATGGTCTGAGTCTTCTCAGCAAAGGTTCAGTTACAAAAATCAATGGCTGGAGGTGCCATATTTATATCTGGGCCACTCACAGGGGATTGGCTGGGCTTGAGCAGGAGGTGTGTGTTGGGTGGGTGGAGCTTCTCTGCTCTGATTGTTGAATGGTTTATGTGATTTCTCTGTATTTTTGCTTCTTTTTTATGCTCAAGTATCGAATGCCAGGTTTTGTTCAGTAGTTTTAGAGCTTCTTCATTTCTGTTAAAATTATTGGGGTGTTTGTAAATTTCAATGGCTTCGTGTTGTAGTCTGGTGTGGTAGTATGGCATAGATGAAAGAACAATAGTCTCCTTATACAGAATTATGTGTTCTCCATTGGCCCATACTGCATGTTCCGCAACCACTGACTTGTCTGTCCCAGCTGGCAGTATCTCTTGTGTTCTGTGAGTCGAGTGTTGATGCTGTGTACCAGTACCACCCTCTGAAGTGCAGCCACCATCACACTGCAGATGTTTCTTCAGTAGTTTCATTCATCTATTCAATAGCTTAAATGTAAAACACAGGATAATGTACTCATTATTCCCCATTTACATTAGCTGAAAATATATTGCCACAAAATAAACAATGAACTGGCCTTGTATAGGCAAGAATTTCTAGGTGTGTTTACTGGCTGGAGGAGGGAATTTTTCTCTAGCCAAAGTTATTCCCTACCTTCCCTAGAGTCTGAAAGTATGAATGGGTATGTTAGGCAACATATTGCCTAACAATAGGCAATGTGTTCCAAAGGTAAAAAGCCAACAATATTACTGTTACAAGTAAATATGGGGTCAAATGGAACAAAAAGTTATAATTGAGTAAACATTTTTTTCTCATTAGAAGTCCAATTTTGGATAAGATTCTTCTTCACTGAATTCCTTCTGTTTTTATCATTTTCTTCCCTTTCCCAGTGAACAATTTCCTGGCTCCAAAACTGCACTTTCCACTTTAAGCTCCAGAATTTGATTTCTTCTTTTGCTAGCTTTTGCATAACTTTCTACTGAATATAGTTTTATCCAGAGAAAATATACCTACAGAAGTTCTATTTGAGGAATCTGTCCAACACCTCTATTCTCAAGAAAATAAGGACTTTCTAAAATTGAATTTATTTTAAGGATAAAACCTATTTCTCTGTATTAATTACATGGCTTTCATTAGTTTTGGGAAGCCCTAATACGTCAACATATGAGAATCTAGCAGTCATTACTAAGCAGCCTTTCGAAACAAATATGCTTTAAATAATTCCTTCTCAAAAATACTGTACCTATTAACCAAAGTACAATAATATCCCATAATATGATGTGTTAGCACTCAAGAAATTAATTTCTGCTTCTCAGCTGCTCATTGGCATAGATGAGAATTATTTATACCAACTCAAATTGCACATAATAGAAGAGAAAATAATGACTTTCATATTAGCTTAGGTCTCTACTAGCGCCTCTGTCCTACCCTAACACTAAATTTACATGCAAAAAAAATTTTACAGGCAACCGTACCAGATTAATGAATCCTTTTTAAAATAATTTGCATAAGGGTCAATAGAAGTATAGGATAATGATAAGGATAATTAGATGTCTAATAAAGTGAACTGCACTTGAGTTGTGCAAATAAGTTGATCTGTGTCATTTAGCAGTAATTTGTAAAGCATAATAAAGTAGTATAGATGATACTGTATGATAGGGATTCTAGTCATTTAATCACAACTTTTGCATTATTTCTTTTATGTCCTTTTTACGTAATATCTACATTTTAAATTGCTGAGATCCAATTGTATGTTTCCTTTATGGCTTGATTGAGGATGTCTATCTTTAGTTAGTTGTTTGCTATATACAAGCATACAAAAACATGTTTTAGGAGTGCAGTGTAGACTTCCTCCATCCAGGAGTGAAGATACACTGCTTATGAAGAAGCAGTCATCTGCTGTTCGAACCCACACCAGGTCACGATCATCTACCATTGCTTCTGGTGGAAGTGTATCTGCATCTACTTCCCCTTTGTTACCTGCTCGTGGAGCCTCTGGAAGTGGTAGTCTGCATTCTTTGTCCTCATCTGATGACCAGAACAGTCCTGGTACCTCCAGCAACTGCAAATCAACCTCTGCAGACAAAGAGGAAGAGGACCTCAATGCAGTGGCTACTGTTGTACCTACCCCTTCCCCTGGTATCTTACAGGTAAATATTTGTATGTTGCTTTCGCTGTGTCAGTTATTTTACTGGATGCTCATTTATTTATGGAATGCCATAGACTAGGTTACAAATGTAATGACTAGGAAGTAAGTTTTACAGAACCTAACATTTCAGAAATTTTGTTAACAGTGTCATGATAAAGTTCTGAACAATGTGCAGGACTTTTGGAAAAATCAGAGTTACGTTATAATGAGTCTTAACATTGTCAATATTGGTTCATAAAATAATTGTGCATTTTCCTTAAGTTTAATGAAAAAATTATTTGTTGTGTTATAATATGGACAAGTATATTAGACAAAAAAAAAAAATAAATAGCAATAAAAAATTAAAATAAAAACAAAAGTAAAAATAAAAGTAAAATCTGCATATATATATATATAGTCCTGCCATCTAGAGTCTGCTCCAGGACATAGTATCCAGCAATTTTATTTTAAATCAATTTATTTTCAATGTTATACATATGAGTACATTTGCAGATCAAATAACTGCTAGATTAGAAAAACAATTAAACAAAACAAAAATTAAATCTAGATAATTATTATTCATTTACATCAAGCTATGGTGATTCTTGAAATCAATCTCGAGCCTTTCTTCTTCTTCTTCTTCTTCTTCTTCTTCTTCTTCTTCTTCTTCTTCTTCTTCTTCTTCTTCTTCTTCTTCTTCTTCTTCTTCTTCTTCTTCTTCTTCTTCTTCTTCTTCTTCTTCTTCTTCTTCTTCTTCTTCTTCTTCTTCTTCTTCTTCTTCTCCTTCTCCTCCTCCTCCTCCTCCTCCTCCTCCTCCTTCTCCTTCTCCTTCTCCTTCTTCTCCTTCTCCTTCTCCTTCTCCTCCACCTCATCGTCCTTCTCCTCCTTGTTCTCCTTGTTCTCCTTGTTCTCCTTCTTCTCCTCCTTCTCCTCCTTGTTCTCCTTGTTCTCCTTCTTTCCCTTCTTCCCCTCCTTTCCCTTCTTCTCCTTCCCCTTCTTTCCCTCCTTCCCCTTCTTCTTCTTCTTCTTCTTCTCCTCCTCCTTCTCCTTCTTCTCCTTCTCCTTCTCCTCCACCTCCTCGTCCTTCTCCTCCTTGTTCTCCTTGTTCTCCTTCTTCTCCTCCTTCTCCTCCTTGTTCTTCTTGTTCTCCTTCTTTCCCTTCTTCCCCTCCTTTCCCTTCTTCTCCTTCCCCTTCTTTCCCTCCTTCCCCTTCTTCTTCTTCTTCTTCTTCTTCTTCTTCTTCTTCTTCTCCTTCTCCTCCTTCTCCTTGTTCTCCTTCTTCCCCATCTTCCCCTCCTTCCCCTTCTTCTCCTTCTCCTTTTTCTGCTTCTTCTCCTTCTCCTCGTTCTCCTGCTCCTTCTCCTTCTCCTTCTCCTGCTCCTTCTTGCTGCATCTAATCTTCCCATTGAAGTTCAGTATTCTCTTCTTCCTGTTCATTCTAGATGTTTCATCTTCTGGTGGTTCCATTTCTTGTCCAATTTTTAGCTTCTTCTACTTCTCTTATTCCTTGGAGTTAGGTATATTAGACAGGTGTAATTTGACTTCAGTAACTGGACTAGAGGTACAGTTGATATCAGTTGCATCATAGTAATGAATGAATCTTTGGTATTACCGGCCACTGAATTTTGATTATAAACTGTAAACTGACACTCTTATCTCCCCACTGTATCTCCCCACTGTATCTCCCCATTCTCTCTCCTTTTCTCTCTCTCTCTCTTACCCTCTCTCCCTCCTATCTCTTTCTCTTATATATAATATCAAGTGGTCTTTTTGTAGCCCAGCGATGATTGCACGTATGTATGTATGTATGTATGTATGTGTGCGTGTGTGTGTGCGTGCGTGTGTATGTGTTTGCGTGTGTATGTGTGTGTGTATGTGTGTGCGTCAGTAGGTGTGTGCGTGTGTAGGTGTGTGCGAGTGTATGTGTGTGCGTGTGTAGGTGTGTGCGTGTGTATGTGTGTGCGTGTGTATGTGTGTGCGTGTGTATGTGTGTGCGTGTGTATGTGTGTGCGTGTGTATGTGTGTATGTGTGATGCATTTGCACTGCAGTGACTTCAGTATGTACTGTTAGCTCACTAGATATGAATGACCTGCTCAAGACTATCCTTTATCAGCTGTCAGTTCAGTTACTACCTTCTGTTCATGCTGTAAAGATGAGTTTGTTCATTGTACATCTCTAAAGTGAAATTGTGTTCAAACCTCTGTGTTATGTGTGGATAATGTTAAAATATTCTTATTATTGGTATCTCCTTAGTGCGGTGGTAGTGCTATTGCTTACCAAGTGGGGGCGCAGGTTCAATTCCCAGTACTGGCGTGGGTATTTTCTTCCACTGGGAGACCTGGTCCAGGGTGTACTCAGCTTCATTAGGTCCCTGAGGGGCCAATTGAGGAGCTATTTGATTGAAAAGTAGCGGCCCTGGTCGAGAAGACCGCATAACTGGCCGGGAGGGATCAGGACACTGACCACGTACCACCAGTACTGCACTCCACCAATGATGCCTGTAGTGGGCCGAGGTGGGGGATGCAGCGGCTGGGCATAAGGCTTGGCTCTTCACGGGCTGTTGTGTTGGGACTTAGTTTTAGTTTTTTTTAGACATATTGCACAAGTGGATTTTTAAAAAACTTCTGCTAAACTTTCAAAACTGAAACCCTTCAGTGTTAATAAATTATAACCTCATGATGATGAATGCCAGGAATATCTCAGTATACATAGACATCACTTTTAACACCACTTATAACAAGGTTATTTTTCCCCCATTATGGTGCTGCCTGGTTGTATTTGGTGATATTCCATCTGTTAGGTTGCATTAGTAGTGCCAATTGTTTGTAAAATATAACCATGGTAAAGTTATGGCCATAGTTGGTGTTATTGCATCCATTATGTTACCACAGAAGCCCTTGTTTTTGAACCTGTGGCAGAGAAGTCAATTGATAGATTTTAAAACAAGATTCTGTTTAGATACCATATTAATTACCTAATTAATCTGTGGATGCCATTGTATTCCTCATGTTTGAGTGATTTTATCTTGAATTCTTGAGCAGTATATGCAATTACTGTTGTTATTTTTGTCTTCACAACACAGTATTGCATTAAATATATATTACAATATTTTGTATTCAGAAGTGATTTTATCCAAAAGTGTTATTGCAGAATAATATTTGCCAAAGATGAGTAGGTTCATGTGTTGTGTGGTAACAATTTTCAAGCATTATTATTGTTTGTAACTGTGTTACTTTAACCCTGTGATATTTGAGGTTAAAAGCAATACATTTATTATGTACATGTACTGCTTTTGTTGGGTAATGTCATCTGCATTTTAGTGTAATGTCAGTCATATTTAGTTCTAGGGAACTGCTGATAGGCTGTTTCCCCTATAGTACTCACTATAGTCAGCGAGAGCTAACCTGGCACTTGAGAGCTATGTGATTCACCTGCTTGTGAACAAGGCTGGCCCTATCTCGTCCAATTGTGTTACAAACTGAGACAGTGCACTCATCACCTCACACTACTGGGTGACAGTCAGGATGTGGATGGGAAGTATTAGCGAGTGATCTGTGTTCAGTGTCAGTTTGTGTTGGTATGACACCTTCTCTTTGTAATTTCAGGGTGTTGGTAGTTCCTGGATCCCTGCTGGCTGCTCAGATAAATTAATGCACTCCTTTCCATTTCATTGATAATGACCTTATCACTTTGTTTTGTCACTGCTTGTTTCTCCACTTGCCACTACATGAATGTGTTGCACAAAAGAGCAAGGTCCAACTGTCAACTTCACATCACTGTTCGGCTTATGAATCCGACTTCATTTGGGAATGACCTGCTGAGAATGATACTTGGTATTACTGATTGACCTGTTCAAGAAAAAGTTACTTTCACCATTTCACCAAACTTCCCCCTCCCTTCACGAATCTGTCCATTGATTAATCATATGATATTTTTCTTCACTTTTATTTCTACTCCAAAACATAATACTAATTCTGATTGGGAGATTTTGTACCTATTTCAAATTTTTGTACAGCTGGATTTCTTGCATTCCAATTTCTAGATCGAAGATAAGGCACACAGCCCACAAATCTAACAAAGTGACACTTTTTCTGCCTTTCACACCCAAAGCATTCTGCCTGCATTCTGCCTGGATTCACATGCATTCTGCATGTTTTTGTGGAGATCATAGCCTCAGTAATATGTATTTATTTTCATTATACAAGAAAATTTATTTTCCATTATTAATCAATATTTAGCTATATTTCATAGATATACTCAATAAAGACTTGCTACTATGATACACCCTTCAACATTCACAGGACTGAAAGGACAGTTTCAAAACACATCGTGCAACAATTAGTCGATTGGACGAGATAGGGCTGGCCTCATATGCAGGTGAGTGAATCAGCTATCTGTCAAGTGCCAGGTTAGCTCTCACCAGCTTTAGTTACTACTCAACAAAAGCCATTATTTACTTACTGCAGCGTAGTTCTTGTAACAGCAAACACAAAAAAGATTTAAATCTTTCAAAACCAAAGTCTGAGATTAATTACAGGTGCTATCAAAACCACACCAATAGCAGCTATGGAAATACTAACCAACCAATGCCCCATTGAATATGAAATAGAAAAAGCGACTCTTATTCAACACGAAAAGTTGATCAGACTCCCATTCAATACATGGCACAAGAGAAATTTTACACATACACTAAAGACTCAGGAGAGCTTTCTTTCCAAAATTCAAGACATCAAGAAGGATGTATACCTTCCTAATTCAAAGGAAAACTTCATATCTAAAGTCAATCCGACACAAGCATTAGACATCACATATTATTTACACCTGACAGAAGAAGTTAAGAAAAGTGATACTCCAACTAGTGTTCTAAAATTATTGGCATTAGAGACAATCCATACTAGATTTCCAGAACACGAATGGCTCCATATTTATACTGATGGATCATTGATATCAAACAAAGATGGAGCAGGTGCTGGAGTCACATGTCACCTCTTTTCCTATTACAAATCTTTAATTTATGGAACTACAAACTTTGATGGAGAAATTGAAGCCCTACAAAATCTTTTGTACAGAATTTCACATTTTCAGCAAGCAGTTATTCTCTCAGATTCCAGGGCAGCAATTATAGCCATTACTTCCAAGTTGTCACCAAAAAACCAAACAATTATAGAATGTTGGAAAATCCTTACCCATCTAACAGCACTTCAAAAACACCTAGTCTTCCAATGGATACCAGCTCACTGTGGACTGAGTGGTAATGAGAAAGCTAGTTTTCTTGCAAAAAAGGGTACCGGCAATGTGCAGAAATCAATAGTTAATTTACCATTTTATGCACCTAAAAGATTAGTCAACTCTGAATTCAAAAAAATTATTGAAAAATATTACTATGAAAAATCAAAGAATAAAAGATGGGAACTACCAAACATTCAAACAGTAATTCCTGAGTATCCTCGAAAAACAGCAGTTGCAACCTTCAGGTTGATTACCGGACATGATTGTCTGGCAAAACATTTAAACAGAATTGGGATATATTCTTCACCACTCTGTCCTCTATGTGATCTACAAGAGGAAATGGACCAAGACCACCTTCAAATATGCCCAGCCATTTCTAACACCCCATCCATCAGTGAAAAATATTGGAGAGCAAGAGGATTAATGACTTCATTGTCAGAAATCCAGCATTAGCTAACAACAACATATTATGCTCTATCAGGAAATTTTATATCATTTCTAGATAAACCAGAAACTGTGCTCAAAACTTTGAAAAGAAGTGCAAAAGCTATATTGATTTGCAGTGATTTAAATGTCAACTTTCTAAAGCTTATACAAGTTAAAACTACTAGAATCTTTCATCCTAGAAAATTCTATATATCCTATTATAGTAACTGACACCTCAAGCATATTTATCGATGTCATGATTCTTGATCAAACTACTGCAGATTTCAATACTGACAAAAGTTAACACTTGAGGCAATATTTTTTTTGCATAAGCCCCCTGAAGTGATTGAATGTAAAGTTATAGGGGCAGTGGAAAGGCCTCCTAAAATTGTGAATAGCTATTACAGTCAGCAAAGACTATAATTCAATTGTCTGTTTGTTCAACCGTTCTTTTTTGGCATGAGATGCAAATGGCGAAGTCCGTGTTCGAGTAGTGTGAATCCCGCAGGGGATGAAATAAAAGACGCCAATCCTGTATAATTGTGTTATTGTTTGTGATATAATGAACAATAAATACCTTTTTAAAAAGGAAATGAAATTTAATCATCCTTGCAAGGTGTTGACCCATACCGCGCCCTGAGGTACATTGAGAAAGTTGATAAACATTACTTTGAGTCTCATGCTACAAAATGGTGCTTACATGGGGTGAATGAAACAATATTTAAGGACTCGTCATGTTAGGATATGGTGGATCTCTCTCCCACCAGCCCCTGCTCCTACAAATAAATAATACAAAATAACTGTTACACACTGGATATTCAGATCGTAACAACTAGACCTGGTGTATGGAATTCAAGCAACTCATAAGGCCTTGCCCAAGATAGCTCGGAAAAGAAATTATTCCAATGAAAACATACATCACTTCAGTTCATGTTATCTAAAGAAAACTGGCAAGATATATTACGTAGCTCAATAACTATGCATTTGAAGTCCTAGAAATTCCTGACAACTTTCATGCATCATTTTAATACCACCTGTCCCCTTAAATCAACAAAAGAATGTCCATAATGGAAAAAATGGATCACCCAAGAAATTATAAACTGTTTGCTTTTCAAAATAAGTATAACAAATAAAGCAGATAGTTTCGCAGAACAATATAAGCAAATTTATAAGTAACAAAAGCTGCAAAAAAAACATTGCTTTGATGCATGTGTTTTTATATCTTCAGAAAAGAACAAAACAATATTGAATGGAATAAAAAGCAAAACTCACAGCTGTTGCTAGATATAATATATCCCTACCAGTAAATAATGCGGTTGTAAAAACATCCAACTGACATTGCTAACTTCCGCAACAATCAATTAAACACTGTTATGGACAGAATAACATTGCCACTAATTGGCACTAATAATAATATCCCCCATCCTAAATTGATCAGAAATGAAAATGGAATTTTCCTTAAACATGCGACTTGTGAAGAAATAATTAAAATCACAAAATCTAAAAGAAACTGCCTCTCAGTCAGTCCTTACGAAATATTGAAATGCATAGTTAAATATGCTATGAACTTTATTACTACCCCATTAATGGATATACGTAATAACTCAATCTGAGAATGTTCCCAAACAATCTGTTGTTGTTAGCTAATGCTGGATTTCTGACAATGAAGTCATTAATCCTCTTGCTCTCCAATATTTTTCACTTATATTGAAGAGAGCAATAGCAGTAATAGTAACTGCTTTTTAGAGAGCACCATATTTTTATTCCCAGACAATCTAAAATCAACCAGAATAGTCCCTATGTTCAAGAAAGATGACCCTAACCCCCCACCTCCCACGACAGAACAAGGGCCAAGGCCTACCACTCAGCCATTGTGTTCCCCACCCTTGCCCACCATAGGCATTATGAGTGGATGAAAGATGACCCACAAAATATAAATAAGTATAGGCCTAAATTCCCTACAATCCAGATTCTCACAAATATTACGAACAGTAATGTATAACCGAATTATACCTTTTCTGGAAAAACATATTCAACAACCAACAGAATGGGTTTAGAAAAAATAAGAGTATATCTAATACTCTATTCTGTCCTTAAAAGGCGCTCAACGGAGCAGATGAAGGCAAACTCATATTTGGTTTGTTTATGGATCTAATCAAAACATTTGACTTAGCAAATCACACTATCTTGCAATCCAAATTGGAAGTTTATGGTGAAAGGCATAAATTATATATGTTCAAATCATATCTACGAGAAATGACTGAAAACCAATGTACAGCATGTTAGTTTGCATTGTAAAAGGCGGTTCTTTAGGGCTTTAATCTTGCACCAATACTGTTTCTAGTGTACATTAATGATTTGCTACAAAATATACCTCAGGGAAAAATTATACTGTATGCTGATGATACAAGCTATATACTTTGGGAGATACTTGTGCAAAATTGCAGTAAAAGGATAATGGTATTATGGGAAAATTAATGCAATAAATATCATCAATAAACTTGCAAACTGTAATAAGCCCCAGTACACATGGGCACCATGAAGGGGTGAGGGGGGGAGAGAAGGGGGCCTCTGCCTCCCCTTGGAAATTAATAAATTTACTGTGCAGTCAATTACTGACTATTAAACTATTGTTTTAATTTTGATGCACAGAACAATTTTTCCTCAGGATATTTGTACGAAAGAGATACTCTTGTTTCATAGTATCTGTCTTACAAATGAGCTCACCAGTGAGGTTATCTATGTTTTTAATGTAACTAAGGGATGCATTATTTTCAGTTAGTAGCTGCATACCGTTACTTATTACTGCTGTTAACAATAGTTCCATTTTGACAGTTATAAATATGTAATTAATAACTACTGTCAGGAGTAATTCCTTGCTACAATGATAGTTATAAGAGCTTTATTTTTTACAAATTTTTACAGTTGAAGTCCATTAGAATTCTTACTGACAGAGATTGAAAACACAAAACATGTAATATAATTATGTAATCAAATCAATAATTTTTATTTAGCATAAATTAATATGCTTATTCTAACTTATTAGAACTTATTATAACTTATGTTTTACAATTTTTGACAAGAGAATAATGAATTAATACTGTTTGATCAAAAAAGAAGTTAAGAAAAGTCTGCCGATGCCCATGTCAGTGCATAAGTTTTGCAGTATCTAGTAGAGGGAATATCCATACAGAACCAGTAATCACTTACAATAGCAATATAATTCAACCTGTATCAGACACAAAATAATTAGGAATAATTATTGATAAATTGTTTAACAGGAAACTACACATACAACACATTACATCTAAAATTAACAGAAAACATAATCTCGGTACTAAAATACATTTGCAACCCTCAAACAACAAAAGTTATTTATTTTAAAAGGTGAGTTAATTAATAACACTGAACAACACTTACAACATATTTTTCCGGGACGCATTTCGAAGGTAACTTTCCTCCATTATCAACCGGTTATCAACCAACTACAACAACACTGTTTTCAAACTTCTATGAAAGGAAGATAACAAAAGTTATATTTTCCTATGTGCAGTTAGTTAGTGCTTGTCTATGGTATAATCCTATGGAGAAATTCTACATGTATAAATAAAGTATTTATACTATAAAAGAAAATCAAAGAAATATTTTACTTCAATTTTTCAGTCACTTGTTTTATATGCACGTCACTTCAAAATGTTGCAATAGAATGTTTTCGAGGTCTCTCAACCTCATCCTTAGCTGTTCGGTGACTGAAACTCTCTCCCTCTTGCTCTGTCTCTCTGCTGTGATGATCCTGTTGCCATCTGTTTTACAGGTGCAAAGTTTTAACATTTCATTCAATACCAGGAATTTGAAATGTATTACATTCTCACTATTTTTTACGGTGTATATTTTTTCCCAGATGTTCAATTCTGTTGATGAAGTAAGTGATTTAAACAAGTTTATATTTATATTTTATAATGTTGTGGTTTGCTATCCAAAAATGACATGACACATCAAACTTTTCCGTTTGTTTTAGTTTTGTTTCTTTTTTTTTTTTTTTTTTTTTTTTTTTTTTTACTCTGATTTCAAATTTCTTTTCCTTTTTGCCTATGTAGCTTTTCTCACATTCCTCACGCCATATCTGATGGATTCCGAATTTTAAAGTATTCAGGATTACATTTTTAAGAGGCTTGTTTAGTTGGTTCTTCAGATTGAATTTGTTTTGTGGTGCTAGTCTTATATTTAACTTTTTGAATATTTTGATGCGAAAAAAAAATGCTGTTGGTTCACGTTGGATCGCCATTTGTTGCGGAATATATGATGGTCACGTTGTGTCGCCCTTTGATGTGGAATGGATGTTGTTCGCTCCGGCTAGTTCAGCATGAAATCTCTTTAATCCCGGGTATGCGTAGGTATGTTTTATAGATTACCCCAGAAGAACTTTTGTATATTATTTATTTTTTTACTCTCTGACACTTTCGGGAGTTATGCCGACTTTCGATACATAGAGATACTCACAGAGCAATCGCACTCACGTGTGTACACCACAACGTCCACTACCGGTCTGGGGCGAGTGGTGACGCTTTCTGGCGTACCCACGCTAGGAAAACGTTCTTTCCGATTTAAATTTCATGACGTCATCCAAAAGAAAGCCTCGTATCCAAAATGCTATTTCATTCCTTTTCCCAATTTAGAAATGTCTCTTTCTATTATAACATGTTCTTTTTTGAATTCCAAATATATAGTTACCTTTTTATGATTAAACGATGTTTTCTTTATATTTTATTAAATATATCGCGCAACTTTTAAGGTTGGCAGACCTGAATTTTGACCGTGAATTTAAACTATGTGGTATGACGTCATGACTCGTTAATTTCAAACCAATAATGCATTTATCCTACAAATTTAACGACTATTATTTACTCATATCTTGTTCACCTTAAAACACTTCCTACTCTATTATCTACCTATGTTATTACTCAACACTTATCGCAAATCTCATATCCGGCAATTAAATTAAAACGTGTCTTTATCAAGCCCATTCGATTTGAAATCTAAATTTCGGTATCAATTTGTACAAAGTTCCTAAAAGCCTAAGGATAAGTGAATTTTCTAAACTTCCAATTTGTGTTTTAAAGTAGTGTCACTATAATAGTTTGTGAAGTTTTCTTAAGTTTTTCCTTCCTTTTTGACATACACATGATGACTGGGTGAATCCATTTAATACTGCTAACATATGCATCTCACCAGCCACAAACAGTTTTCCTTTATATTAACATATTGTTAAAACAATGCTATATAACTGACATTTTAATAGTTTTCATACCTTTGTATGTTGGTAACCTTGGAATTGCAAGAATAATTTATAATAAATGTAGACACCTACTTGATGTTTGCCATTTAAAACAATGAAAACATAAGTATAACTTCATAACTCAATTTCTTTACATCTGTATTATTAACAGCAAAGACTAATGCCACACAATTCATAATTCATCATAAATGCAAGTGAAATGTCATACAAGTTTTGCTTTGTTCATTTCTTGCTCATGGTTGAGCACTTATGGAATGTAGTTTATTTAAATATAGTATGCTACAGTACTTTAACTGTTTGTACAGGTGTATGCAGCATATGAAACTGGTCTAGCAAGTGGCACCAGTTTAAAGCTGCATGTTACTCCATGGACTACAGCTCGAGAAGTGGTGGACCTGGTGGTTAAAAAGCTCAATATGGCAGTGGTGCTACGTGGCAAGGATAGTCCCATCTACCCTAATGATAAGCTATCCAATTTTTGTCTGGTTGCTGTCATTGGTGCTCGGGAACGCTGCCTTCGAGATGACTTCAAGCCCTTGCAATTGCAGAATCCCTGGAAAAAGGGACGGCTCTATGTTCGGCAGAAACAGGATGTATTGGCTGCTCTTGAACAGAGTTCTCGACATTCAGCATACATTTAGCCATGCAGTAACTTTCATTGCTCTCACATTTAAATATAGCTTTCCTTCCAATTTGGCTCAAAGCCAAGCTCATCAGTACGGGTCTGAAAGGGTTTTAATTGTGATAAAATGAATGCTTGCTACCCTGATGGAGATTTGTATGATAAGAAGTAAAATTACAGATATGAAGTAGAGGATTAACAGATCTTTGTCTTTCAGTTAATGCAAAATAACTATTTATTTTTATGCAGTAGACTTTTTTGTTAAGGGAATTTAGAAAGGTTCAATTTGGTACATCATATGAAAAGCTGCAGTTTAATGTACCCTGGCATACATTGCTTCTGATTTAAAAACCAGTATTATGTGACTTACAAAAAGCATCAATAAATAATGAGAATCATGGACAAATTAAATAGAATTTACAGAATTATCCTGTTTATGTATTGCACTGTATAGCTCACAATAAATTTGAATTAATTCCTTACATGTTAGAACATTTGTTTATGGCAGGTACTCCTCCAGAATGAGCCAGCAAAAGGGATATAGATATTGCTCATACAAATCATTTTACTTTGGGACCAATTATAAAACATTTCTCAGCGTATTAAATAACTCATTTGCTTAGCTAAAATCCAGTAGCACCTGGGAAATGAGTGAGTCTTTTTTATCCCCTTTAGTGGTATAGGATTCTTCTTAGGTCAGCAAATCTGGAAAGGGCACCAGTATAAGGTCCTTGGAGACCAATTGAGGAGCTACTTCATAAGGAGGTAGCAACTCATGATCATAATATTGTGCATAAGTCCCATTCTGCCACATTCTTTCTGACCATGATGGAAGATGGCAGAGGATTCAGCAGCCTTGCCTTAGCCATGGCTCATTTCAGGCTACTGCACCACAGAGAAAACAGCAGTACCTTGAAAGAAGGCAGATATTACTTATAGAATAAATTAACATTTTGTAGTTCATTACTCCACAATCAGAACAATCAACATAGACATCATAGAAAACAACAAATGGTTTCTTTATTTCTTTTTCATCTATTTTCTAATAAACTGAGCGAAGATTTATGCTGCCATTAAGTGCAATCTGAACACTGATCTAATCAAAGGTATTTAGTAATTATTGAACTGCATATGCTGAAAGACAGTTGAAGGAAATGAGATTAATACTAGAAACTGTGGTTCCTACATTAATATAAAAAATAGTCTCTAAGGAGTATCATGATCATTTCTTTTTTTAATTTTGAGTGTAAAGATTTATCTGTTTGATAGAATGTGCACACCATATGTAAGGGTAGCAGAAGGATTTGTATGCTTGCAGTGCTGTTACACGCACATTTCCTCCAGCAAACTGTATCTCAAATACTGCTGGCTTAACTGATATTCTCATTAGTGTAATGCATATCTGTTATCGGTTTCAATAAAAACACTGAAGGAAAGCTTTATAGAAAACATTTCAGAGAGATGGATAGCCTATTAAAACCTTAATATAGGCATATTCCTGTTCTTCTGTTTTGTCAGAAGAGACTTAATTATGATCAATCTGTGATTCATGTCGGAAATTGGATATAACGGCTTTAAAAGCTGCAATGCCATATATATGCTACAAGAAAGTGTTATATTCATCTCTAGTCTCTTCATGTTTGGCAGCTAAGCAACTAGAATGCACCTCAACATCCTCCAGAAGAAATATGAGGTTACTGTGCAAGATTATGGTGTCATTTTGTGTTTAGTTTCACTCATTCACAACTTAAGTAAATGGACATTTCATACATTTGTGACAAATGGGTATGTGTTTCAATAATAACAGGTACTTGAAACAAAAAAGGATGTGATGAATTTGAAGTTATGACACCAATAAAACATGGAAGCATAGTAGGTAAAGAAAGTGATAATGTGCTTCTGTGAGGTACCTACCTACCTAATGCAAATATTTTTGCTACAATATTAAATACATTACTTAATGATTAGTTTACGGAAATGCATTTGGATACAACAGGTATTCCTAGTGGTGCTTTTTAAACTTTAAATGTTTAGGTTATGTGCTAAAAGCCAAGCATTATCATAAAATTATACATTTCGGATAGGTATAAGCAGCAGAATTTTATATACAAGTTTTATTTGGTGCAGGAGTTCTTAGAGAGTCAGACTCTTCATATGGCAATGGAATCTGCATCTGAAATTATATAAGATAAATTACTTTGTCTGTATCTCAAGAAATTATAACTGTGCCTTTTGATCATTGAATATAAAATGACTGAAATTAACATACCTATGTGCTTGATAATTAAACATGAGACTTCAGAAATGCTTATCTCCAGTAAAACAAAATAATTTGGAAAGTATAAAATAAATATAACAATAATATAAATTCTTATAATAGATACATTTAAATGCATTTTGTATTCCTTTGAGCACTACCTGTAGTTAAAATATTTGCTATACTGCAATAAAAAAGGTGTCAAAGGCACAGCTAAAATTTCTTTATTTTTTATGAGCTAAGCTGTGCTTTTCTTACAGTGCAATCTGACTTCGTCTTTAACACCAAATTTGCTTTCAAGAGAAATGCAATTTTATATCCCCAACTGTGATATAAGCATAAATAATGATATTGAGATTGAATGCATTCATGAATAATAATTTTCTCCTCTTCCTATTTGCATAGCATGGCTAATTTTTGAAAGAAATCAGCACTTACTGTAAGAGAATTACATAACTTTTTATAATACCATTCCATAATTCCATTCCTATAGTTTACCATAATTTTTGGAATTCACATATTTTAGGTTTAAACTCACAAGTTCTCAGTTATTATTCTCAATTATTATGCATAATTCTTCAGATGCAAAGGCAGCACATCACTGAAAGTAACTGAATATCCAGTTTACTGAAGCAAAAAAGGAAAAAAGACAACTATGACTTAAGTGACTAAGAAATGTCTGGAAAAGAATAATTGCTTCAAACACCCATTAGCTTGCCTATAAGAGTGTTTTGAGTTCATTGTTGAAAGCAGCCTAAACTCTGCATAAAATATTATGAAAAGAAACTTGGGAAGCCAACATACAAAAAACAAAGTGATGAAAGTTGCCAAAGGCTGAGAAGTTAGGTGCATATATATTTTAACTAACCTTTTTGAAGCTTTGTAACAGTGAATGCAAGTTTTAATATATGACAATTATGTAGTCAACTACATAATAGTCATATATTACATATATATTTTTTACTTAATTGCAATTTATCTGTGATCTCATAAGCATTATGCACCTCAGTTTCATTACCTGGCTGGAGACATTTATGCATGTAAGTGTAGGATAAAAGAAATTAATCAGTTTGAAATGACAAGAATGAACTTGGTGGATATTGATCCCTCTTCTTTGTTTTTCCATCTTCAAACGTGCTTCAAATTCATCAATTAGGCCTAATAAACCTCTTGCCTCAGTTCACTAAAATATTTAGAAGAGCCAGTGAAAATATGTGCATTAAATGAGCTTTTTACAGATATTTAATTGAAACTGGAAATTTTGGATCATCATTGAATATTGCATTAGTTATAAGCATAGAAAAACAAAAGAAATTCCAGATGGAAATTATCAATATTTTCTTGTTCAAATTCTTTACCCAAACAAGGTTATTTTGCTGCAAACTGACTTTTTTAAACATAAGCCTGGCTGCAGTGTTGTAAAGAAAGTGAATTATGTGACGAAGATCAGAGCAGCGAGTGGAACTAGGGCCACCCCTGACAAATTGCATTGACTGGCCTCCTGCTCATCTAAAGTCTGAGGCAGGCCCCCCTCCCCCCCATTAGTAACAAAGTCCCAAATAATTTGTGCAATAATATGAAGATAGTAATGACATATGGATGTGGAAGATAGCACAGAGCTTATACAGGCACTATTCTGATGTTTCATTATATGGGTCTTTCCAGGCCCACTAAAAGGCAGACCTCCAAATGCCTAGGTATCCATCCTGGCAGCCCTTTTGGAACTGATCACAGCTTTCATTATATTTTATTCAGCAGAAACTGAATCATCTCATTGAGACCATAACTTGTTTGCTTGATATAAATTATTGAAAACATTAAAACTTGAATTTATTGCAAATTAGCTGCATGATATAGGGGAAACAGCTTATTGGCAGTTCCCAAGAATTCAATATGGCCAACATTACATTAAACTGCAATGGACATTACACCAAAATGCAGTACTGCCAACCTACATAATAAAACATTATTTCTAACCTCAGATATCACAGGGTTAAAATAACATGATTTCAAAGGATAATAAGACTTGAACATCATTACCACACAACAGACTACTCACCTTTGGCAATTCTTGTTCTGTAATAGCATTTTAGGGTAAAGTCACTTCCAAATGCCCAATCTCATAATATATTTAGTACACTATTGGTTGCTAACACAAAAATAACAGTAGCAGCAACTGTAACTGCATATAATGCTCTAAAACAATTAAAGCCAAAACCACTCACACACAAACACTACAATGGTCTCCACCAATTAATACAGCATCTAAACAGAATCTTGTTTTAAATTCTACTGGATGCTTTTCCTGCAATGGGTCAAAAAAATCTGATGTGTTACACTCACATGACTTTCTCTACTCTTGTACTAACCATTCTTACAAACTCTTATTCCTATATCTTCTTCGTGTTAGTTGAGATAAACATTTGCACAAATTATCTTATTGCTTATGTCCTTGTAGGTGCAATATAGGGGAATATTAGAATACAGTAGCGAGTTAGATCTCTTAAAGTTTTGACATCCCATTCTCCTTGCATGCTTAATATATAAAAAAATGAACAAGAATGTTCCATTTCACGAAAGTTTTTCAGTTTTTCGAAACAAGTTTTTCACACAAATAACAAGGAATATCTCTGAAATGATTCACTCTACAAAAAAATTTATTTGGACATAAATTGTGTGTTTTAGCGAGATCAACATTTTTTATACAGTAAGATTTTGTCTATCTCTTATGGTTTACAAGTTATTCAAAAGTCATCCAGAGTAAATAGGACTCCATAGGCTATGCCTAGAAAATTCAAAATATATGTTTCATTTTTCATACAAATATCTTAAACATATGGCATTTTAATCGAAATTGTTAGGGCCATTTTCAAGAAAATCAAAATTTTCGAAAAGTTTTCCATGTAAAGGGTAGTTAGGGTGGGGTTGTTTTCTTCAAAATCTTTGTGCCGCATCGTTGAAAGACATTAAACTTATATATAAACTTTGGTTTTTAACCAACTTTTCATTTTTGAGTTATGCTGTCCACAGACTGACAGACACATACTGACACACACACACACACACGCGCGCGCGCGCACACACACACGCGCGCGCGCGCGCGCGCACACACACACACACACACACACACACACACACACATGGACTCTTTCTCAAAATGCTCTTTTTGGATTCAGAGGGTCTCAAAACATATATTTTCGGTGAAATCTGGACATCGAATTTTTGGGTGGAACACAATACTTCCTCTACTTGCCAGTAGAGAAAGTAATAAGGGCTTCTGTGACAACATAACAGATGCAATAACACCAACTATGGCTGTAGCTTTACCATGTTTATATCTTGGGAACAGCTGGCGGTACTAATGCAATGTAACATGGAATATAACCAGACCGTGCCATAATGAGGGGGAAATGTCACAGTTGGTTTTTAGGGTATTGCGATAAGCTATTTCCTTTGTGTGTATTATTGTGTTAGATATTCTATAAATGTGGAAATTTTACAAGATAGATCTTTATGAAATATTATAATATTGTGATGTCCTCTCAACCGTCAGGGTTTTCCAAATAAGAAACAGGTAGATAAAAACGATGATTACACTAATCATATCTGGATTAATTTAAAGATGCCTAGCAGTAAATTTTTCGCAGACAAAGCCTTATCAAACTGTGTCAGAAACAGAAACTGTGTCAAATTGTGTCACAAAAAAAATGAGCCTAGGTGCATCAGATAACAGGCAAACACATCAATGCTCTTGTCAAACTGGATTACATTACTCATAAAGTGCAGTTTTCAGGCTTGTGCCACTCAAGCTAATAGCTTAAATGCTATTAACTCTTACACCTTTCAGAGAAAGTTTATTAGGTTTTGAACTTTCAAGGAAGTTCATTTAGATAATTTATCTAGGCACTTGCTTTTTAAAGAAAGGAGGAAAAAGGGAAACCCTTGTCGGGAATAGTCGGCAGAATTTACATTTTTCATTGTGGAAAATAAACATTTTGTGCTTTTGACATAACACAGGCAAGCTTGTCATTTTTAAATAAATTTGAATGGTTATCCAAAACTTTTCTTTTTTTTTTTCTTATATGCATTCATTTATATGTGTTAGTAATACTACATATATACTGTTTTTACATTTACATACATTTATGGCTTATTTAGAATATCGAATAGAGACAAATACATTCCTACAAAGATAAACAGCAAAGCGTAACTGCTCCCTTAAGAAGTTCATTTGGCATAAGCATATCAAACTTACTTTGATTAAACTTGTTTCTAAGTTCTTTAAAAATGTTGTTAACACAGGCATCAAAGAAGCAAACTCGTCAGTCTGCGTAAAGCTGTTCCTCAATTTGGTGAATGATATATGCTTTACACTTTTCCAACTCTCTGGTTTGTTTAAGCATTTATTTCATTAAAAGCAAACGACCCATCATTGTATCTTTGTAGGTCGTTACAGTGCCAAAAACTTAATGCAACTTAATGCAAAATAAATATTCTGCATTTATATAAAGGAGGTGTTAATTACTGGGTGGCACCACTTAATAATGGTTGCCCATTCAAGTAAATAATTTTGATGTAAACAAGAGAGATAGTATTTTCATAACTAAAACATTCTTGTGGGGAAACACATTGTAACAAGAGAATTACTGGTATAAGAAGTAAGGGAGTAAAGGCATTAGTTTTAAAATTGTCTGGAGCTTCCTGATTTGATTCATAAACTGGTGGACAAGTTATAAAGTTTTATTGTATAGTGGTAAATAAGAAATAATAAAAAATTTAAAAAAACCTTGACTGTTGATAGGATTTTTACCAAGTATATTATATACAAAAACAGCAGATGTAAGAATGAAGAGTGAAGAAATATTGGTCAGTAGTTTTTTTTTTAAATTATTTTCATTTGTTACAAGATATGAAACAGTTTCTCACATGTTTTAAATTGTATTTCTGACATACATATTGAACTTCAATATTCAGTTAAATATGGTTCAAATAAATATTAAAAACACTTCAGAGGCATTGAATGCAGACATGTGCTAGAACTAATCATGTTGTGTAGACTTCATTACCTAATTATATCTCTCGTAGGTGCAAAAGACATTTTCCGTTGCTGTTCTTACTGCATCCAATCAGTTGTATAATAGTTATAAAAGCATATTGGACTATTGGGTTACAATAAACGTTTCATTTTCAAGAACAGTTATATACTTTTTCATTTGCCTTCAAGTGAAAAATGTAAAACAAATCTCTTAACACTAGTTCTATTGCCGCATTATTTTCCTGTAATATTGCTAAGCATTTGCAGGCATTTAATAGGTACTTATCTGAAATCAAAACAAACAGTTAGAAAAGATTGTTATAAAACTGGGCAATGAGTTGATTCACTTACTGCTATGTATAGGCACATAATGAGATTCTCAATTATAAATATTTATAAAAGCCATTATAATGGAATTATTTTTAGCTACTTTAAATAATAAAAGACAAATAATGTTAGCAATCAAGAAATTGAAGTTTTAACTGAACTAATGTAATATTAAGTGCATCTTTTGACACAGGGTAAAGATGATTTATTTTGAAGGATAAATATATATATGAGAAATTATTTATACCAAAATATTCATTAATTTTAAAGTTATAAAATTAGATAATTATTATTTCATGGAAACCTTGTAAGCCAGAGCTTTAAACCTATAAGGATAAAGTGAAAAGTACTGAATATGTCTGATAAGTGCAATTGATCTGAAAAGTTATAGCTACAAAGTAATTTTAGGCAAAAGGTATTTGTTGTTACATTAGTTTTAAAGTTCTGAACTTTGCAATTTTTCAGTAACTAGAGAAGTACACAGTACATCACTAAGAGAGCCAGAACAGCAGCTACCTAGCAGTGTATGTGGGGCTGGTGCATTCCACAGTTCCTTCACCTGTAGTAATAGTGTTACTAACCTATATTTTTAAGACAGAATTTCTCCATAAACGCTCTAAAGCTGTCCAAAAGAAATAAATAATTCTGACTCTTAAAAGAATAATTTTAAATTTCATGTTGAAATTGAAGGGCAAAATAAATGTGAACATTTCTCTGTAATTATGCTAGTGGGAAAAAGTGAGTAATTATAACCACCACAAAGTGGATAAACATGAAAGATATGGGATATGAATTAGGTACATGAAAGTAAAGTAAAAAGTGCACCACATATTTTGTTACATGCTTAACAATGTGTATAAATGATGAGTGCATGTTGTATTAATGTATAAGTGGTCTGTTACTGTTTTACTGTCCAACACTCATGATGTACAGTTTGTTAGAGGGCAATAAAATTTATGTTGCATAAACAGCTGTATTTATTTGTGTTAAATAATTATTTTTAGAACTTTTTCCAGGAAGAATATGTTTAACAGCAAGAACAATTTATTATGGTTTATAACTATGGTACTAAGGTATTGTCTGACTTCAATAAACTGATTTCTGGGGCTTTAGAAAATTTGCAGATTCTAACATTACAGTAAATGCAGCAATGCACTTTACTTCAGAAGATTGTAACTTATAATTGTGGTGCAAATAATTTTATTGCAGACTGAAACAGTCAAATTTTAAAACTCTTAAAATTTGTTGCTTTCTGTATTAATCTTGGTAACAAGAGAAAGTGAGTTTACTCTGCCTAAACATCTGATTTTGAAATTTTATTTCAAATACAAAGTTTGAGGTCACTTCAGTCCTGAAGAATATTGTACCTTAAAAATACTTTGAGAAGAAAGAGAACTAGAGAGGGAGGGAAAGAGAGAGATACAGTTGCTCAAAAAAAAAAAACTGTTGTAATACTTCTCATATGATCTACTATAACTTTTGGAAAAAGGTAGTCCTACCAAGCATTAAATGGATGCATTGATTCATTCAGGTACTCAATAGACAATGCCTGTTATCTTTGATAGCAGGTTGACAACGAGGATACCAATGGAATAAGGGGCCTAAAGTTTTTTTACCTTGAACTTCAAATCACCTTAGACCTTGGAAATATTTTACTTGATCTGGTGAGAAGTGAAGACATGGATAAGGGCAACTTAAAATCATTAGTTGGGAATCAAACCATGGAATCTAAGTATGATAGATGCAACTGAAACTACTGGGCTATTCTTGCACTTTTTTCTCAAAAATGCTTACGATAGTTCTGAGATCTGAGTCGTGAGAGAGCTGTGATAGGACCAACATGCATTGTTGTACAATAAGCTCCATGACAATGGGTATCCTGGACCAGGTTGAAGTGTACCATGAACTAATTATTTAATTATTATTTAATTGTTCAAAGTTAGTGATAAACGGAGTGAATAAAGGGAAATGTGGGACACCAATATATGCATTCAACAGCTTAAGCATCAGGGACTCTCAAGACTTAATTGACAAAATTGAAGCTGTGTAATCGTTGTGGCCTCCTAGTTATTGGATCGCCATTTGAAGCTGAAGTCGTTGGTGACGTGACGTTGCCCTTCGATGTAGCTCGCCCCAGCTAGTTCTGCAAAAGATCTCTTTATCTCGGGTTTGCGTAAGTGTAATGGACAACCCAAGAACAACTTTATATATTGTTTATTTATATTAAATATTTTCGGGAGATATGCCGAAAATATTTGTATATGTAGAGGAATCACCCCCACATCCGCGCAGCACGAACTCCCGTACTGGTCTCTCGTTGAGTAGTGACGCTTTCTCTCTTACCCACGCTAAGAAGACCGTTCTCTTCCCATTTGAATGTCATGACGTCATCCAAGAAAGCCTCGTATCCAAAATGCTATTTCCTTTTCCCGCAATTTAGAAATGTCCCTTTCTATTATAACATGTTCTTTTATGAATTTCGAATATATAATTACCTTTTTAGGATTAAACGATGTTTACTTTATATTTTATTAAATATATCGCGCGACTTTTAAGGTTTGTAGAACTGACTTTCGAACGTGTATTTAAACTATGTGGTATGACGTCATGACTCGTTAATTTCAAACCAATAATGTGTTTATCCTACAACTTTAACGACTATTATTTACTCATATCTTGCTCACCTTACAACACTTTCTGCTCTATTATCTATTTATGTTATTACTTAACACTTATCGCAAATCTCATATCCGGCAATTAAATTAAAACGTGTCTTTTTCAAAAGCCCATTCCATCGGAAATCTAAATTTCGGTATCAAATGCCCCCATTTATATTATTTTATTATTCCATAATAAAATAATGTAAATGTCTTGCCCGAAAGAAAAATTAAAAATTACTCCTGTATTTTGAATAATCGGCAACACTCCCATTATATACAATTTTCAATTACACTGTTTTTGAAATTGGTTATTAACACATTTTCTCATTAATCTTTTTAACATGACAAACAATTGTACACTTGACTAAACATTAATCCTTAAATACTAATTACAATATGTTATGGTTTCTTCTGTGAAGCTTCTATATAAAGGTTAAATTTCAAGAGTCTTTCTTTATACTTCCTTCTTTTAGTTCATGTTTGCTCACTTCGCTCTCACTATCACTTGCACTGTGATTTTTCACTTTTGTTATTGTAACACATATCCGTACTATATCCTTTAAGCACTAAAATGTACATATATTTATATAAATCCATTACACTCTTTAGACAAGTTCTTTCTTTGTCTTGCTGTGATAACTATCTATACATATAAATATTTTAACAAATGTTTACAGAGTAAATATTCTGTTTTCTCTCTATGCGGAGATGAACAATTTAACAATCTTTCTGAAGCTGTTATTGTGAGCTCTATACAATATATTTTTAAGCTCTTTGTAGTAGATAGCAATTCACATTCTGCATTTTTCATGAATATGTAAGTACCTGACCAATATATGGTTTTCAAGTAAGCTAACATTTACATTTTATCTCAAAGCTGATTGGGCGCCAATAGACAAATGACACTTCCAATTTTTCTTTTACATTAAATCAAGGTTCCAAGGCACCACACGGTTTCTTGTATGGTCGAAGGAGTTGTTTATGCCATCTTCCCAGACATTTTTCATTTTTAACATCTCTTAATTCATAGGTATGATAACCAAATTTTGATATAATTTCTGCAGGACCTTTATATAACAATTCCATCCTTTTGTTCCTGCCTCGCAATGCACTTGATAACTTATGGTCTTTAACTAGTACCCAATCGCCTATCTTAGGTTCCCATTTATGTTTTCTACTCTTTTTCTTTAATTTTCGCTTCTCTGCCTTTTTCTTGATTCGTTCAAAAGCAATTTTCGCTCTTTCTTCTTCACTTAACTGAATGTCATTAATTTTCAGTGTTTTTGGTTCCCCGATCAATATTGGTTCTGGTTCAATTCCTAACATTAATTTTATTGGTGCAAACCCAGTAGTTACATTAATGGTGTGATTGATAATCTTTTCTATCAATGGACAATATTTCACCCAATCCTTGTGATTATGATGTGTAAGTACACGTAAATAAATTCCTATATCTCGGAGGACACGTTCTGTTGGATTCCCTGATGGAAAGTATGAGGAACAATAATTTAGTTTTCTCGAGTCTAATGTCACCTTAATCTTTCATTGGCCTTATTTACAATACATAGGGGATTCACAAATTCTGAATTCGAAATCTCAATAACCTCATCTTCTAACATTGACTTTATAACTGCATCTACCTCTTCTCTTATTGTACTAGGGATAGCTCTCGCTTTATGTGTAAAAGGTTTGATGGGTATCATCTCAAACGAATGAGTATAAATATTACATTTACCAGGTTTCTCAGAGAATACTTCTTTATTTCGGATTAATATTTCAAACAGTTTATCCCTCTGTTGTTCATTTAGTTGATCAGCCTGAGTTACTTTTTCCCTCAACAATTCTTCTAAGTCTTCACTACTCTCCCTATCATAGTACCTAGTTGCATCAGAAACCCTCAAATTGTCTATGAAATCATTTTTATCCCATTCTACATTTTCTTTATTATCGACACTGTACTCTTTGACATTTACTTCAGTTAATTCCATAGCTCCTACTTTAACATATTCTACAAAGAATGTATCCCCTTGGATTTCTTCTTCCTCTTTTTCTCTTACAATAGTTTCTGAACTACTATCTTCCACAAAAGGCACTATAATGGTCTCATCTTCAACTTTCATTTCTAGAATCATGTTTTTAAAATTCACCACAGCTTCCCAGGCATAAAGACAATCACAACCTATTATAATATCTGTAACAAGTCTTCCTACAATCAGAAATAAAATTCCAAGTATTCTCCCATTTATTTCAATATTTATCATTGCTTGAAATTTTACTCTCTCTTTTCGTTTTCCCACAGCTAGCGAGCAATATATCCCATTAACTGGTAAAGACATTACTTTAAAGCCACTACTTTGTAAATTATCATAAAAATTTTGTGAGCATACTGTGCTATTTAATCCCGTATCTATAATTGCATTGTATTGTTTTCCATTTACTCCAATTTTGATTTTAGGTGGATCTCCTACTTTTTCGTTTTCGTCGTTTCTATTTTTCCATTCTCTTTTCTTTTGTATCATCATTTGCCTTCCAGGACTATTTATTTCCGAGTACTTATCACAATCATTACTAGGATACCCAGTTCTCACTGAAGGCGCGTTTGACCGGGTCTGGCGTTTCCCTGATTTTTATGTATGGCTCCTGTACTATTTCCCGAATTGTTACTTCTGTTTTCCTGCATTAAATCGGGGTTACTTCCTACCATGTTTTTGACCGTGTTAATGGCCTCAACCATTTCTGCATTTTCGGGGGAATTTCGTCCATTTGAATACCTTTCTCCCTGTCTTGGTGACCTCGGTCTAAACTCATTATCTCCGTTTGTCCAATACCCATCATTTGAATTTCTACTATGTCCAAAATAACGTCCCCGTCTACCTCGATCAAATCTATTTGTATTCATATAATTCACCCTTATATTTCTTCCCCTTAGATTACCATTTCTATTTTGGTGATGCCCTTCCTGGTTATATCTACCTTGATTTTCCCACCGGAATGATTCCATCCTTGGTACTGGTCCTTTATATCTTTCCCTAATCTCACTTCTATTCTGATAATACTGTGCCCCTTGCCCGAAAGAATTTACAGTTTCTTTTTCTTCATATTTATTTCCAAATGCGTGTTTTGGCTTATTGACTTCTAAGGCTGATAATAATTCGATCATAGCTGCAATGCTATCGGGTCGGGCTATGATTAGGTAGTGTTGAAGCGTTTCCGGAAAATGTGGAGTAACTATATTTATTAGATCTTTTTCATCCAGGGGAGGATCCAACATCTTCGATTTTCTCGCTATTCTCATAAAATAGTTGACCATCGATTCCTCCGATCTAGGATTAAATTTTCCATTGCTTAATTCAACTCTAATATTAGCCTGCCTACTAGCTCCCCAATATCTGGTTAAAAAGATGTTTCTAAAGGTCCTGTAATCATTATTGTTACCCATAGAAAGGCCTAGCCAATTAGCAGCATTACCCTTTAGGCATTTTCTTACTATCACCATCTTGTACTCCTCTGGTATACGTTTCACCGTGAAGTACTCTTGTAACCCTTCTAAAAAGGCTTTGGGATCATCTGAATCTTCATTTTCAAAAACTGGAGGTGTCATTTCATTTAAGACATGGTTAGGCCAATGTAAATTTGAATTGTCACCTATCCCTGAGCTATTTCCGAGATCAGAATGGGAATTACTGTTACCCCTATTTTGCATCGAAATGTCAGCTGATACACCTGGTATTGCCTCGTTTCTTGCAACTTCTTTACTAAGATTGTTGTGATTACATGCATTTTCACTTAATTTCAAATTTTCTAAGGCCTCTTTTACCTGAGTAATTTCTGTTACTACTCCTTTTATTTGGTCTGTAACATCCTTCAAATTTCTAGCCTGCCTTTCACTTTCTACATCAGATCTTTCTATTCTAACTTTACACCCCTGTAACTCTTCTCTAATTTCTTCCCTTTGTTTGTCTAATCTATATGTTACTTTTTCCCTTTCTTTATCTAATTTTTCACTCACTTGTTGACCTAATTTCTTTCCAGAATTCTTTACTTCTTGCCTTATTGTCTCTAATTCTCCCTTAACCTGTTCTCTATTTTCTTTTACTTCACTACTGACTTTATTAATTTCCTCCCTAACTTCTTCCCTAAAGGTTTCGAAAACTCTCCTCTGATTCTCCAATTGCATTCCCAATTCCTGTTGTCCCTTTTCTAATTTCTGTCCTAACTCTATACTAGTTTCGTCTATCTTACTCATCTTTTGACTTAACTCTGTTCTTAATTCTTTACTATTTTCATCTATCTTTTTACTTAACTCTGTATTCATCTTTTCCATTATCGTTTGAAACATATTCTCTATTTCTGACATAAATGCTGGCCTTTCTGAATTACTACTAAACATTTCTGAACTACCTCTAGGTGTTTCTCTAACGTTCTGATCTTCTACTTCTTGGCATATTCTGCTACCAATTACATTCTGATTAAATTCTTCCATCCTACTTACACTTTTCTCAATTTCCGGACTGTCAAAACCTAAAAAATCTGTGTCACTGTCTTCCATTTCTAAGCTATTTACATGTGTTTTTCTACTCACCAAAATTTTCAATATTTTCACTATTTCACTTTAACTGCACTTAAACTTGTTCACTACACGTTTCACAGATGTTGACACGCTGGGCACCTTCTTGTCTGCTGGCTCGATGCTGATCTGGTCGTCTTGGGGGTTTGGTCCATTCTTTCGGCGCCCCACGTTGGGCGCCAATTTGAAGCTGTGTAATCGTTGTGGCCTCCTAGTTATTGGATCGCCATTTGAAGCTGAAGTCGTTGGTGACGTGACGTTGCCCTTCGATGTAGCTCGCCCCAGCTAGTTCTGCAAAAGATCTCTTTATCTCGGGTTTGCGTAAGTGTAATGGACAACCCAAGAACAACTTTATATATTGTTTATTTATATTAAATATTTTCGGGAGATATGCCGAAAATATTTGTATATGTAGAGGAATCACCCCCACATCCGCGCAGCACGAACTCCCGTACTGGTCTCTCGTTGAGTAGTGACGCTTTCTCTCTTACCCACGCTAAGAAGACCGTTCTCTTCCCATTTGAATGTCATGACGTCATCCAAGAAAGCCTCGTATCCAAAATGCTATTTCCTTTTCCCGCAATTTAGAAATGTCCCTTTCTATTATAACATGTTCTTTTATGAATTTCAAATATATAATTACCTTTTTAGGATTAAACGATGTTTACTTTATATTTTATTAGATATATCTCGCGCGACTTTTAAGGTTTGTAGAACTGACTTTCGAACGTGTATTTTAAACTATGTGGTATGACGTCATGACTCGTTAATTTCAAACCAATAATGCGTTTATTCTACAAATTTAACGACTATTATTTACTCATATCTTGCTCACCTTACAACACTTCCTGCTATATTATCTATTTATGTTATTACTCAATATTTATCGCAAATCTCATATCCGGCAATTAAATTAAAACGTGTCTTTTTCAAAAGCCCATTCGATCGGAAATCTAAATTTCGGTATCAAAATCAGTAACCTAGAACTTAAATCAGAAGAAAAACTTGTATCTTTTGATGTATCTGTCCTTTTTTCAAGTATTCCAACAAATTAACTCTCACCCCAGTTAACGAAACTGGTGTAACAGCAGTGTCCACTTGCATCTGAACTAAAAATCATAATACAAATCCCACTCCTATACTACTTAAACAATTAACAAAGCAACAGGAGCTGAACACTTGGGAGCAAGTCTACTTTGGTAAGAAAAGAAGACAGAGTTTTCAATTTTTAAATCAAACTGAACAAATTTTTGATACCGAAATTTAGATTTCCGATCGAATGGGCTTTTGAAAAAGACACGTTTTAATTTAATTGCCGGATGTGAGATTTGCGATAAGTATTGAGTAATAACATAAAAAGATAATAGAGCAGGAAGTGTTGTAAGGTGAGCAAGATATGAGTAAATAATAGTCGTTAAATTTGTAGGATAAACACATTATTGGTGAGACGGAATATTGACTAATAGAAAGTTGTTCATGTAAATATTTTTGTAAGAGTGTGTAAATTTTTAATTCTTTTAATTTGGGTGTATCAGGGACTTATTTTTTTCAATATTCAGGATCCAATGTCTTCTCGTCACTTTGAGTCAACCAATGAGAACTGTTGCGCGGATGAATACATAAGAATGGCGGTGTTGCGTCATACCCACGCTCAAAAACTACTTTCATTAGCGTCTGTGAACTCAAAGTGGGAGGACGTATAATTGCTGATGGTGTGTGAACATGTAAATTACACCCAAACTTTTAACCAGCGTAGACGCTGTCGAAATTTAAAAGTTGTTAACTAATTGAAATTGTGATAAGAAGTGTAAATAACGAATAAATGTGTTTGTGATAAAAGAACGTTGGCTTTTGCATTCCATTCTTCGACCGTCGACCCTGCAGATAAGAGTAGCGTCTGCTATAACAAACTTTCCACCTTTTAGTAAAAACATTACTCCTGCTGCTATATTCACGCTAATATGTGTTGTCCATCATTTATAATAAAACCCCGCCTCAAATGGCTTGCCCAACGTGGAGCGCGAATTTAGAATGGAATGCAAAATTACGAGAACAAAGTGTTAACATCGAATGACGCTATCTCATCGTGCAGGAGAAAGACGCCATTAGACCATCGTCTGATATCAACAAAACATCGATACACGGAGAATCAACGTGGAAAAAACACCGGAGATCATCTAGCGAAGCCAACTACCCAGGAGACGTAAATAACTGGACGAAGAACCAACAGAAAAGAAAGTAGGATCAAAATTTTTTGTTTCTTTATACATTTTATTTCCATTGTACATGTTTTTGAGAAGTGGAAAAATATTGGGACTTTCAACATTAAGTGAATTAGATAAAGGAATTAAAATGTCGCGAAAAGAGATAGAAACAGGAGTGGGGGAAGGGGCAGATAGGCCTAGTTATCAGGAAGGATTAGAAGGTGAACAGGCGGAAATAAGCAAAGACCAAAGGTTAATGATGATGATGTTTGAAAGACTAGAACAGAATATGAAGGAAATAGGTCAGAAACTGGAACAAAACAAGGTAGAATTAGGTCAGAAAATGGAGCAAAATAATGCAGAATTAAAACAGGATATAGAACAAAGTTTAGGTCAGAGTATAGGTCAGAAAATAGAGGGAGTGAGAGAGGACTTGGAAAATAATAAAAAAGAAATAGAACAGAAAATGGAGGAAGTGAGAAAAGACTTAGAACAGAAAATGGAATTAGGTAGACAGAACCTAGAACAGAAAATAGAATTAGGAAGACAGGAGTGTAAAGAAAATATGAAAGTAATGGAAACTAATTTAAAATTAGTACATAAAAACTTAAATGAAACAAAGGAAGCCTTAGAAGCTAGGATAGAAATTGTAGGAGATAGGATGGGAAAGATAGAATCAGAGATGAGGGAGAATAAAATTGTGTTAGAAGGAGAAATTGCTAGATGTAGGGATGAAATAACAGAATGTAATACAAGTGTAGACTGTAAGATAACAAATGTAAAAGCAGAAATAACTGAGGAATTAAGGAAAGAGATTGAGGTAGTAAAGAAAGACATTATTAATGAAACTGTAGAACAAATTGTAATTCCTAAAATTAAGACAATGAATGATGTGATGCTTTCACAACAGGATGCTATAAATGATATGAAACAAAGCCACTTAAAAATAAAGAATGATTTAAAATCAATCTGTGAAGAAATGAAAAAAGGGAAAGAAAGTTTGGCTAATGTAAATGATGTTGTGAAGGCATTACAAAGACAAGATGATTTAGATGTAAGTAATGTACAAGATGAGAGTTATTTGAGTAATGTACAAAATGTTGACTCACCATACAGAGAAAGAGGTTCACAACCAAACAATGACACAACACATAACACATGTTACACCAACAGCATATTACATGAAATCACACCACCTACATTTGACGAGGAGAAGGGAGACGATCCAAAACTCTTTGTTAAAGAGATGGAAGAATATTTTAAAGTGAAAAGGATACCAAACGAGCTTAGGATGATGATAGTTAAGAAAAGCTTAAAAAACAAGGCATTAGAATGGCTCAGGTTAACACTAGCTGGTCATGAGTCTTATAGCTCATTCAGAAATTTATTCCTATCAAGGTATTGGGGCCCAGCTAAACAAAACCAAACTAGGGTAGAGCTAGCGACAGGTAGATACGATCCAACCAAAGGGTTGTCGTTAGTCGATTATTTTATGAAAGTAGCCAACAAAGGAAAGCTATTAGACCCCAACTTATCGGAGGCAGAACTAATTGCCAGCATAACGAGACATTTCCCAGACACAGTGAGAACAGGATTAATTGTTGCGAGGCCAGTAGATTTTGCAGATATGATAGAATTGCTGACAGCCTTCGAAACACAAAATGGTCGGCCTAATGAGCATAGACATAGGAACGGTCACCCAAACTCACCCATCCTAAACCGGAACACGACTACGAACAACCAGAGCGAAGGAGAACATAGAAATACTAGGAATACCCATGAAAGGGGGAGAGGGGCACACCATTTCCCACAACCACATAATCATGGCGAGAGGATGGAGAACACAAGACAGCGGTACCACGACACAATACCGAGGGGTGAATCGAGATACAGAACGCATAGATATGATCGTGGAAGACCAGGAGACCGTACCCATCAAGTGAATCATATACGATTCTGTAGGGAATACATGAACAGCCATAGGCCGTCGTACAATAGGGGTTCACGTCAAAGGGGCAGAGACCAATGGTACACCGGCAACATGAGACAGCAGGAAGTAGATGAAAATGTGCCAAATAGGGCAGATGCTGCACAAAATACAGAAACAACCACCACCAACACTCAGGGAAATTACAACAACTAAGTTCGTCCCAACTGGCTGGATGACAAACAACAGAATCTCAGCAACTTACAATTGACATCGACACCATGATGACTACACGAAGAGAGAGATGGAACCACTGGTCATAACAAAACAGCTGGGTGACCACACGTATGAGCTACAGAATGCAAATGGCAAGTTGGTAGGAAGATACCATAAAAATAAATTGAAGCCATACAAAGAAAGGACCAAATAGTCTTTGTCAACAAATGTGTAAGGCAGGAATAATAGAGATGAAAGAAGATAACAATTTTTGATGGGTTACTTATAGGAAATTATGTTCAGAATAGGATTACAACAAGGAAGAAAATCAACATAGTCATTGGCTATATCGACCACAAAGAGCATTGTCAACAAAGACAGATGAGGACACTGATTGTCATTAAATAAATGAATCATAGCGACGGAAGATAATATGTTTTTGACATAAGGATGTCAGGGACAAAAATAAAAATGAATCAATTATGATGAAAAAGATATAATATTTCGACACAAAGATGTCGAGGGTAAATTGAGAAGAAAAATAATACAATTACAGAATAATTGTAAGTATAGAAGTTTTCTCTTATAGAAATAAGAGACAAAGAAATGACAATTAGTGAAGTGAGGAAAACCATAACCAGAAAAACAATGCCCATGAATTGAGATAAATATAGCCAATGCTAAGCTCGAAGAAATGTTGAACCAAACAACAATGAATAATAACCCAATCAAGAAAATTAGTACTATTAGTAACATCAGAGTTTAAGAACCGACTCAACAACCTGCCTATACATAACAAGTTTATAAGACAAAGAAGGCAAAGAACTGAATAAAGTATTGCCATAAATAAGATCATAATCATTAGCTCAAAATTTGTATCCTGTTTTTCTCTCCTCATAGCAATGAATACAAGTCAAAAACCACATGATAAACCATGATACATTTAAATTATATTTGTGTCAATGTCAAATGTACAATAACTGAATATGTGTTGTATAAAAACTGAATGTGTGTTGTACAATAACTGAATATGTATTGTATGATAACTGGATATATTGTGTAATAACTGAATATGTTGAGTAATAACTAAATGCATTATGCAAAAACTGAATGTGTATTGTGTAATAACTGAATAAGTATTGCATAATAACAGAACACATATGTGTTATGATAGCAGGATATATTGTGCAATAACTGAATATGTATGGTGTAATAATTCGACATGTTGTGTAATAATCAAATGTGTTGTACAATAACTGAATATGTATTGTATAATGACTGAAGGTGTATTGTATAATAACAACATATATGATATGATAACTGGGTATATTGTACAATGACTGAATATGTATTGTGTAATAATTGGACATATTGTGTAATAACTAAATGTGTTGTACAATAACTGGATATGTATTGTATAATAACCGAATGCATTGTGTAGTAACCGAATATGTGAAACTTATAAAGACATGTTGTATTATGTCAAAACAAAGGACAAAGACAAACAGTGAAGAAGACTGTAAAAAAAAAAAAAAAAAAAAAATATTGTACAAAGTGATTGAATCATAGGAGTAGGGAGAAGTATTGTATTGTGTTTCAAGATTGTAAATAAGGTGACAACTTGAAAAACAAAACAAGGGGCATATGAGACGGAATATTGACTAATAGAAAGTTGTTCATGTAAATATTTTTGTAAGAGTGTGTAAATTTTTAATTCTTTTAATTTGGGTGTATCAGGGACTTATTTTTTTCAATATTCAGGATCCAATGTCTTCTCGTCACTTTGAGTCAACCAATGAGAACTGTTGCGCGGATGAATACATAAGAATGGCGGTGTTGCGTCATACCCACGCTCAGAAACTACTTTCATTAGCGTCTGTGAACTCAAAGTGGGAGGACGTATAATTGCTGATGGTGTGTGAACATGTAAATTACACCCAAACTTTTAACCAGCGTAGACGCTGTCGAAATTTAAAAGTTGTTAACTAATTGAAATTGTGATAAGAAGTGTAAATAACGAATAAATGTGTTTGTGATAAAAGAACGTTGGCTTTTGCATTCCATTCTTCGACCGTCGACCCTGCAGATAAGAGTAGCGTCTGCTATAACAAACTTTCCACCTTTTAGTAAAAACATTACTCCTGCTGCTATATTCACGCTGTTATGTGTTGTCCATCTTTTATAATAAAACCCCGTAACATTGGTTTGAAATTAGCGAGTCATGACGTCATACTACATAGTTTAAATACACGTTCGAAAGCCAGGTCTAACAACCTTAAAAGTCGCGCGATATATTTAATAAAATATAAAGTAAACATCGTTTAATCCTAAAAAGGTAATTATATATTCGAAATTCATAAAAGAACATGTTATAATAGAAAGGGACATTTCTAAATTGCGGGAAAAGGAAATAGCATTTTGGATACGAGGCTTTAATGGATGACGTCATGACATTCAAAATTGAAGTGAACGGTTTTCTCAGCGTGGGTACGCGAGAAAGCGTCTGGTCACTACCCAGACCAGTACGGCAGGTTGTGCTGTGCGGACGTGAGTGCGATTCCTCTATATATACAATCGGCATAGCTCCCGAAAGTATATAAGATGCAATAAATAGTATGCAAAGGTTTCTTGGGTTGTCTATCACACACCTACGCAGACCCGAGATAAAATAAAGAGATCTCAAGCTGAGCTAGCGGGAAAGAACCGAATCAACGGGCGACGAGAACCGAACAACGACTTCAACTTCAAATGGCGATACATCGAGAAGCGAGCAACGGCATATTAGCTTCAAATGGCAACCCAACGTGTGGCGTCGAAAGAATGGACCAACCCCAAGACGACCGAGCCAGCATCGAACCAGCAGACAAGAAGGTGCCCAGCGTGTGAACATCTGTGAAACGTGTAGTGAACAAGTTTAAGTGCAGTTAAAAAAAAAAAAATAGTGAAATAGTGAAAATATTGAAAATTTTGGTGAGTAGAAAAACACATGTAAATAGCTTAGAAATGGAAGACAGTGATAGCGATTTTCTAGGTTTTGAGAGTCCGGAAATTGAGAAAAGTGTAAGTAGGATGGAAGAATATAGTCAAAATATAATCGGTAGCAGAATATGCCAAGAAGTAGAAGATCAGAACGTTAGAGAAACACCTAGAGGTAGCTCAGAAATGTTTAGTACTAATTCAGAAAGGCCAGTGATTATGTCAGAAATAGAGAATATGTTTCAAAAGATAATGAAAAAGATGAGTACAGAGTTAAGTCAAAAGATAATAGATGAAACTAGTAAAGAATTAAGAACAGTGAAAATGATGAGTACAGAGTTAAGTCAAAAGATAGATGAAACTAGTATAGAGTTAGGACAGAAACTAGAGAAGGGACAACAGGAATTGGGAATGCAATTGGAAAATCAGAAGAGAGCTTTAGAAACCTTTAGGGAAGAAGTTAGGGAGGAAATTAATAAAGTTAGTAGTGAAGTAAAAGAAAATAGAGAACAGGTTAAGGGAGAATTAGAGACAATAAGGCAAGAAGTAAAGAATTCTGAAAAGAAATTAGGTCAACAAGTTAGTGAAAAATTAGAGAAAGAAAGGGAAAGAGTAACATATAAATTAGACAAACAAAGGGAAGAGGTAGTACAAAGGTTAGATAAAGACAGGGAAGAAATTAGAGAAGAGCTACAGGGGTGTAAAGTTAGAATGGAAAGATCTGATGTAGAAAGTGAAAGGCAGGCTAGAAATTTGGAGGATGTTACAGACCAAATAAAAGGAGTAGTAACAGAAATTACTCAGGTAAAAGAGGCCTTAGAAAATTTGAAATTAAATGAAAATGCATGTAATCACAACAATCTTAGTAATGAAGTTGCAAGAAACGAGGCAATACCAGGTGTATCAGCTGACATTTCGATGCAAAATAGAGGTAACAGTAATTCCCATTCTGATCTCAGAAATAGTTCAGGGACAGGTGACAATTCAAATTTACATTGGCCTAACCATGTCTTAAATGAAATGACACCTCCAGTTTTTGAAAATGAAGATTCAGATGATCCTAAAGCCTTTTTAGAAGGGTTACAAGAGTACTTCACGGTGAAACGTATACCAGAGGAGTACAAGATGGTGATAGTAAGAAAATGCCTAAAGGGTAATGCTGCTAATTGGCTAGGCCTTTCTATGGGTAACAATAATGATTACAGGACCTTTAGGAACATCTTTTTAACCAGATATTGGGGAGCTAGTAGGCAGGCTAATATTAGAGTTGAATTAAGCAATGGAAAGTTTAATCCTAGATCGGAGGAATCGATGGTCAACTATTTTATGAGAATAGCGAGAAAATCGAAGATGTTGGATCCTCCCTTAGATGAAAAAGATCTAATAAATATAGTTACTCCACATTTTCCGGAAACGCTTCAACACTACCTAATCATAGCCCGACCCGATAGCATTGCAGCTATGATCGAATTATTATCAGCCTTAGAAGTCAATAAGCCAAAACACGCATTTGGAAATAAATATGAAGGAAACGAAACTGTCAATTCTTTCGGGCAAGGGGCACAGTATTATCAGAATAGAAGTGAGATTAGGGAAAGATATAAAGGACCAGTACCAAGGATGGAATCGTTCCGGTGGGAAAATCAAGGTAGATATAACCAGGAAGGGCATCACCAAAATAGAAATGGTAATCTAAGGGGAAGAAATATAAGGGTGAATTATATGAATACAAATAGATTTGATCGAGGTAGACGGGGTCGTTATTTTGGGCATAGTAGAAATTCAAATGATGGGTATTGGACAAACGGAGATAATGAGTTTAGACCGAGGTCACCAAGACAGGGAGAAAGGTATTCTAATGGACGAAATTCCCCCGAAAATGCGGAAATGGTTGAGGCCATTAACACGGTCAAAAACATGGTAGGAAGTAACCCCGATTTAATGCAGGAAAACAGAAGTAACAATTCGGGAAATAGTACAGGAGCCATACCTAAAAATCAGGGAAACGCCAGACCCGGTCAAACGCGCCTTCAGTGAGAACTGGGTATCCTAGTAATGATTGTGATAAGTACTCGGAAATAAATAGTCCTGGAAGGCAAATGATGATACAAAAGAAAAGAGAATGGAAAAATAGAATCGACGAAAACGAAAAAGTAGGAGATCCACCTAAAATCAAAATTGGAGTAAATGGAAAAGAATACAATGCAATTATAGATACGGGATCAAATAGCACAGTATGCTCACAAAATTTTTATGATAATTTACAAAGTAGTGGTTTTAAAGTAATGTCTTTACCAGTTAATGGGATATATTGCTCGCTAGCTGTGGGAAAACGAAAAGAGAGAGTAAAATTTCAAGCAATGATAAATATTGAAATAAATGGGAGAATACTAGGAATTTTATTTCTGATTGTAGGAAGACTTGTGACAGATATTATAATAGGTTGTGATTGTCTTTATGCCTGGGAAGCTGTGGTGAATTTTAAAAACATGATTCTAGAAATGAAAGTTGAAGATGAGACCATTATAGTGCCTTTTGTGGAAGATAGTAGTTCAGAAACTATTGTAAGAGAAAAAGAGGAAGAAGAAATCCAAGGGGATACATTCTTTGTAGAATATGTTAAAGTAGGAGCTATGGAATTAACTGAAGTAAATGTCAAAGAGTACAGTGTCGATAATAAAGAAAATGTAGAATGGGATAAAAATGATTTCATAGACAATTTGAGGTTTTCTGACGCAACTAGGTACTATGATAGGGAGAGTAGTGAAGACTTAGAAGAATTGTTGAGGAAAAAAGTAACTCAGGCTGATCAACTAAATGAACAACAGAGGGATAAACTGTTTGAAATATTAATCCGAAATAAAGAAGTATTCTCTGAGAAACCTGGTAAATGTAATATTTATACTCATTCGTTTGAGATGATACCCATCAAACCTTTTACACATAAAGCGAGAGCTATCCCTAGTACCATAAGAGAAGAGGTAGATGCAGTTATAAAGTCAATGTTAGAAGATGAGGTTATTGAGATTTTGAATTCAGAATTTGTGAATCCCCTATGTATTGTAAATAAGGCCAATGGAAAGATTAGGGTGACATTAGACGCGAGAAAACTAAATCATCGTTCCTCATACTTTCCATCAGGGAATCCAACAGAACGTGTCCTCCGAGATATAGGAATTTATTTACGTGTACTTACACATCATAATCACAAGGATTGGGTGAAATATTGTCCATTGATAGAAAAGATTATCAATCACACCATTAATGTAACTACTGGGTTTGCATCAATAAAATTAATGTTAGGAATTGAACCAGAACCAATATTGATCGGGGTACCAAAAACACTGAAAATTAATGACATTCAGTTAAGTGAAGAAGAAAGAGCGAAAATTGCTTTTGAACGAATCAAGAAAAAGGCAGAGAAGCGAAAATTAAAGAAAAAGAGTAGAAAACATAAATGGGAACCTAAGATAGGCGATTGGGTACTAATTAAAGACCATAAGTTATCAAGTGCGTTGTGAGGTAGGAACAAAAGGATGGAATTGTTATATAAAGGTCCTGCAGAAATTATATCCAAATTTGGTTATCATACCTATGACTTAAAAGATGTTAAAAATGAAAAATGTCTGGGAAGATGGCATAAACAACTCCTTCGACCATACAAGAAACCGTGTGGTACCTTGGAACCTTGATTTAATGTAAAAAAAAAAAAAAAATTTCGAAGTGTCATTGTATATTGGCGCCCAATCAGCTTTGAGATAAAATGTAAATGTTAGCTTACTTGAAAATCATATATTGGTCAGGTACTTACATATTCATGAAAAATGCAGAATGTGAATTGCTATATACTACAAAGAGCTTAAAAATATATTGTATAGAGCTCACAATAACAGCTTCAAAAAGATTGTTAAAATGTTCATCTCCGCATGGAGAGAAAACAGAATATTTACTTTGTAAACATTTGTTAAAATATTTAGATGTATAGATAGTTATCACAGCAAGACAAAGAAAGAACTTGTCTGAAGAGTGTAATGGATTTATATAAATATATGTACATTTTAGTGCTTAAAGGATCTAGTACAGATATGTGTTACAATAACAAAAGTGAAAAATCACAGTGCAAGTGATAGTGAGAGCGAAGTGAGCAAACATGAACTAAAAGAAGGAAGTATAAAGAAAGACTCTTGAAATTTAACCTTTATATAAAAGCTTCACAGAAGAAACCATAACATATTGTAATTAGTATTTAAGGATTAATGTTTAGTCAAGTGTACAATTGTTTGTCATGTTAAAAAGATTAATGAGAAGATATGTTAATAACCAATTTCAAAACAGTGTAATTGAAAATTGTATATAATGGGAGTGTTGCCGATTATTCAAAAAAAAGGAGTAATTTTTAATTTTTCTTTCGGGCAAGACATTTACATTATTTTATTATGAAATAATAAAATAACATAAATGGGGGCATTTGATACCGAAATTTAGATTTCCGATCGAATGGGCTTTTGAAAAAGACACGTTTTAATTTAATTGCCGGATGTGAGATTTGCGATAAGTATTGAGTAATAACATAAAAAGATAATAGAGCAGGAAGTGTTGTAAGGTGAGCAAGATATGAGTAAATAATAGTCGTTAAATTTGTAGGATAAACACATTATTGGTTTGAAATTAGCGAGTCATGACGTCATACTACATAGTTTAAATACACGTTCGAAAGCCAGGTCTAACAACCTTAAAAGTCGCGCGATATATTTAATAAAATATAAAGTAAACATCGTTTAATCCTAAAAAGGTAATTATATATTCGAAATTCATAAAAGAACATGTTATAATAGAAAGGGACATTTCTAAATTGCGGGAAAAGGAAATAGCATTTTGGATACGAGGCTTTAATGGATGACGTCATGACATTCAAAATTGAAGTGAACGGTTTTCTCAGCATAGGTACGCGAGAAAGCGTCTGGTCACTACCCAGACCAGTACGGCAGGTTGTGCTGTGCGGACGTGAGTGCGATTCCTCTATATATACAATCGGCATAACTCCCGAAAGTATATAAGATGCAATAAATAGTATGCAAAGGTTTCTTGGGTTGTCTATCACACACCTACGCAGACCCGAGATAAAATAAAGAGATCTCAAGCTGAGCTAGCGGGAAAGAACCGAATCAACGGGCGACAACGAGAACCGAACAACGACTTCAACTTCAAATGGCGATACATCGAGAAGCGAGCAACGGCATATTAGCTTCATTTTAGTCAGTTCCTTTAGCCTCCCCAAGGGGGCTATAACTCATGTGGGGTTTAATAGTCACTGATCAACTCAAATACATCCCAAAAAAAAGATGTCAATGGAACTGAGAAAAGTTGAAGAAAAGGATAAGAGGTCTTTCATACTGGATAGGTGGGGAAAAAAAGAAAAAGCTTGCCTTAAAGTTACACTGACATTAGCAGAGGAAAAAGACTAGATAGTATGATCTGTATTATAGCATATGAAGGACACAGAGAGGTAAGGAGCAATGAATATCCTGGAATGGAACAGTTGTTATCATCTACAAGGCACGTGGATTTGTTGGTTTATCTCAGAGAAGAATCAAGGAGGTTAGCCAGTCTGGATGTATGGAGAAATCAAGATTTGAGCTTGTGTCATTGCCTGCTGAGGGTATAATGGAACTATAGATGGAAGTCAATAAGCAGAATTGCAAATAATAATATCACTTATCCACTACAATAAAGATATCAACTTTATGCTTTTCCAGTAGTTAGAAAACTCAGTTTTCTTTGAAGAAGACATTCTTTATGCATTCCATTGGAGTACTTTAAAGTGATTGAATATCACAGTGATTCCCAACCTAGAACCTGTCTGGAGATCTGACTAAGGGACAGCTTTACCTCCGGAAGTTTGATCATTGAGAAGATCCACGAGCTTTTTTTGTTTTTTTTTTTTTTGTAGACCATTTCCTGTTATCCAGAGTGTAGAGGTGGTCTACACTACACCCCTACCAGTTAAATATAGTAGTGTGATTACTTTATACATTTCCTGTGAGTAGTTCATCGGTAGAAAGATATTTTCACTGCTGAGGATAATCAAAATTTGCCCTCAAATTATACTGGAGAAGAGAGTAGCTTTCTCAAATTATTTCAATTGAAGCTTACATGCAACAACTCTAGGATGTGACAAGTCTACTTAGTTTACAAGATACATCAGTGGAATTTACAATAGAAACAGTGCCAATAATATTCTCAGCTTTCTTTGGCTTAGAAATTATGAGGAATCAGAATAAAATAAGTTTTGGCATCCCTCGAAAGGCTAACACACAGATAATGTATTAAAAACAACAGCTACCACCCAAGCAAACATAAATATGTACTAATATACTGAATGACCTTCAGCTTAGCATTCAGTTAACATTCCTATGAACACAAAAGAGTGCTATAAAATACCGGCAATCATACTCAAAAATAGCTTTACCAATGAGATTCTGGACAAGAAGCTAAAGACATTCAAGAAGATGAAAAACAAATAAAGAAAACCACCACACTAACTAGCATAAAACAAGCTAAAAGTTTAAAAATTTCACATTGTGTGCAATACCTACTGTATCTACTATGTATGTGGTAGAAAGTAAACAATTGTCTGGTAAAACATTTAAACAGAATTGGGATATATTCTTCACCACTCTGTCCTCTATGTGATCTACAAGAGGAAATGGATCAAGACCACCTTCAAATATGCCCGGCCATTTCTAACACCCCATCCATCAGTGAAAAATATTGGAGAGCAAGAGGATTAATGACTTCATTGTCAGAAATCCAGCATTAGCTAACAATAAAAACATTTATGCAATTCTGTAGAAACTAAGAACAATCCTTTTTGCACATTGTGCGTGATTCATATCATCATTGTCATCGTCATCATCATCACCATCAATCACCATTATCAACATTATTAACATTATTATCATTTATTATCATTATTTATCATTATTTATTATCATTATCATTTATTATCACTATCATTTATTATCACTATCATTTATTATCACCAGCATTTATTATCATCATCATTACCATTATTATTATTAAACTATTCTTACAAACACTTATTCCTTCCTCTACTTCATATTAGTTGAGATAAACATTTGCAGATATTATCCTACTGCTAATTTTCTTCTAGGTGCAAGGAGAATACAGGAATATAGTAGGCTTTAATTAGCAGTCAAATTTTATAAAGCTGCTTACCATGTGATGGCTTTGAAATTCCATTCTCTGTGCATGGCCAAAAGATAAAATCTTATGTGTTGCAGTACTAACCATTCTTGCAACTCTTATACATATATCTTCTTCATGTTAGTTGAGATAAGCATTTTCACAAATTATCTTATTGCCTATTTCCTTGTAGGTGTAAGGGGAATATTAGAATACAGTAGGCTGTGAGCGATAGTCATATCTTTTAAGGCTTTGAGATCCTGTTCTCTGTGCGCACTTAACATATAAAAAAAAGAACAACAATGTTCATTTCATGAGTTAGTTTTCCGAAACTGACACAAATAACAAGGAATATGTCCGAAACAGTTCACTCTACAAAAAAATGTACTCAGACACAAATTGTCTGTTTTAATGAGGTCTACATGTTTTGTACTGTAAAATTTTGTCTATCTCTTACAGTTTATGAGTTATTCAAAAGTCATATAGAGTAAACAGGACTACATAGGCTATAGTCAGAAAATTCAAAGTACACATTTCATTTTTCATGCAAATATCTTAAACTTATGACATTTTAATCAAAATTGTTAGAGCCATTTTCAAGAAAATCAAAATTTTTGAAACATTTTCCATATAAAGGGTAGTTTAGGGTAGGGCTATTTTCTTCAAGATCTTTTTGTCACATTCTTGAAAGACATAAAACTTAAATACCAACTTTGGTTTTTAACCAACTTTTCGTTTTTGAGTTATGCTGCCCACTGACAGACACACAAACTGACAGGCTGAAACACAGACTGACACATATAGACCTTTTTCTAAAAATGCTTTTTTTTTTATACAGGGCGTCTCAAAACATATACTTCCGGTGAAATCTCAACATAAAATTTTTGGGTGGAATACAATACTTTCTTCTACTTACCAGTAGAGAAAGTAAAACTGAACGATGCTCCATTTCACGAAGGTTTCAAGTTTTTTGAATCTGACACAAATAACAAGGAATATCTCCAAAATGGTTCACTCTACAAAAAAATTTATTCAGATGTAAATTGTGTGTTTTAGTGAAATCTATATTTTTTATATATTAAGAATTTGTCTATCTCTTATGGTTTATGAGTTATTCTAAAGTCATACAGAGTAAACAGGACTACATAGGCTATAGCCAGGAAATTAAAAATATACTTTTCATTTGTCATACAAATATCTTAAACTTACATTTTAATCAAAATCGTTAGAGCCATTTTCAAGAAAATCAAAATTTTTGAAACATTTTCCATGTAAAGGTAATTTAGTGTGGGCTATTTTCTTCAAAATCTTCATGTCGCATCCTTGAAAGACATTAAACTTAAATATCGACTTTAGTTCTTAACCGACTTTTTGTTTTTGAGTTATGCTGTCCACAGGCTGACAGACACACAGACTGACACACACACACACACGCGCGTGTGCATGCTCGCTTGTGTGCAGACCTTTTTCTAAAAATATTTTCTTTGAATTCATAGGGTCTCAAAACATATTTCCATTGAATTTTTGGGTGGAATACAATACTTCCTCTACTTACCAGTAGAGAAAGTAATAAAAATGAATAACATATTCCTTTATGCCAACAAACTTACTGTTGGTGTTTTTAAACACACAAGCTGTGTGTGGGCAAAGTTTAAGAGGTAGAACTGGAACTTAAAAATTCAATGCCACAACTGGGATTTGAACCACAGACCTTCCGCTTGCCGGGCGGACGCTCTAACCACTGAGCTATTGTGACAAACTGCCAGAATGGCATTAAATTCTCAAGTTAGTTCGTTAGGTTATTTTAATCCTGGGATATAAAGTACTTGCAATAGTAAGTCACCATTGGGGTAATTGTCTCTGATGTGAGACTGCCTTTGTGGTTTACCAGGAGAAATACGAACTAACTTGAGAATTTAATGCCATTCTGGCAGTTTGTTACAATAGCTCAGTGGTTAGAGCGTCTGCCCGGCAAGCAGAAGGTCTGTGGTTCAAATCCCAGTTGTGGCATTGAATTTTTAAGTTCCAGTTCTACCTCTTAAACATATTCCTATTTGAGAAAAGTATAACTAGTTGAAAATTTAATCAATAACCAGGATTATTATTTATTTATTACCAGGAGAAATACGAACTTGCCATTCTGGCAGTTTGTCAAAATAGCTCAGTGGTAGAGCAGCCGCCCGGCAAGCGGAAGGTCTGTGGTTCAAATCCCAGTTGTGGCATTGAATTTTTAAGTTCCAGTTCTACCTCTCAAACCAGGATTAATTCTGGCCTTTGCCATTATTACTTGTGTACACTTACTTTTACTTGTAGTTTTCCTAGGATTTTTACTTAGCATTAATCTTTATCAAGACTGCAAAAGCCCATGTGAAATGGAAAGCTCTCTTAAAAACTTTGACACTGCAAGGTACAAGAAAGTTGACTAAGTAAGTACTTAAGTAAATTAATCCCTATCCCTGGTTTTTGCCATGATTCACTTTATAAGAGCAGGGATGACCCTCGTAGCTTAGCGTCCTTAATTATACATCATTTACAACAAGGAATTGCTTGAAAATGACTTGTTCCACAAAAAATTTATTTGACATAAACTGTGTGCTTTTATAAAATCTACATTTTTTGGGCAGCAAAAGATTTTTTTCTATCGCTTACAGTTTACTAGTTATGCAAATGTAACCCAGAATACTTCCAAAAAAGTTCAAGATATACATTTTATTTGTCATGAAATATAATATTTTAACCAAAATTGTTGCAACCATTTTTAAGGAAAACAAAATCTTTGAAAAATGTTCCATGTAAAGGATAGTTTAGGATGGAGGGGGTTTCTTGAAAATCTTCATGTTGCATCCTTGGAAGATACTGAAATTAAATACTAAGTTTGTCTTTTTCCAAATTTTTGTTTCTGAGTTGTGCTGTGCACACACATCCACACACACATGCACACTCATATCCCTACCTGTCCACACCCATCCAGACCTCCCATACATACCCCACTCACACCCACAGACACTCCCACCCACACACACCTTTTTCTTTAAATGCTTCTTCTGGAGGTTCAGGAAGTCTCAAAACATACTTCTGGTGAAATTATTACACCAAAATTTTGGGTGAAATATAATTATAGATAACAAAGAAAGACAAATCTGATGTGTGCACTTATATAATTTTCCCTACTCACTCTTGTACAAACATTTCTTAAAAATGCTTATACTTCTAATTCATGTTAATCAAGATAAACATTTGTTGAAATGGTTCTATTGCATATAGGTACATTGGGAATAAGAGAATTTAGTAGCTTAAGTAACAGTCCAATATTTTAAGAGCTGGTCGCTATATGATGACTCTGACATTCCATTCTCTTTGCATGACTAGGACATAAAATTGAATAATGACTTCTTATTTCAGTAAGGTATTGTTGTTGTTGTTGTTGTTTTCTAGTGCCTTGCATCTGACAATGAAGCCATTAGCATTCGTGCTTTCCAATACTTTTGAACTGTAGTTTCTTCTGATCTTAATGCTTCACAGGTCTTCAAGTGGTCTTCGTTCATTTCTGCTGGATCGTTACACAGGACACATATTGGTGAGGCTGAGATACCTATTCTGTAGAGATGACTTGCCAAGCAGTCATGATTTGTCAATAGTCGGAAGGCTGCAACAGCTGTTTTCCTTGGTCTCTGGGGGATTATATCTGGATTGGAAAGTAGTGTAATCCATTTTTTATCTTTGGCATTTGTTTCTATTTCTTGTAGATATGAATGACAAAAATTTTTTATGATCAAGCGTTTTATTGAGGAATATGAGAAATTGAATTTAGACTTTTGTTTTATTGTTGTGCCTTTCTTTGCAAGTGAGTCTGCAGCTTCATTCCCCATGACTCCACAGTGTGCTGGAATCCATTGGAGATGAACAGTCTTATTAACTTTTTGGAGTTGTGTTAACATTTTGTAGCATTCTCTAATTTTTGTTGACTTCTTTGTAGTATTTGAACATATTCCCTGAATTGCAGCTTTAGAATCTGAAAGAATTACTGCCTTGTTAAATTTATTTAAGGGAAGATTTAATAATTGTCGGAGAGCAATGTATATAGCCTCTATTTCTCCATCATAATTTGTTGTGTCTCTGCCAACAGAATGATAAAAGGTATAAATGCCGCAAAATTTAAATGAAAAACAAGGAGTACCCATAAAATGGTTCTTTCCACAAAATAATTTGACATAAACTGTCCATTTTAATGAGACCTCATTTTCTATGTGGTAAAACTTCATTTAAGAATTAGGGTTTACCAGTTATGCAAAAGTCATTCAGAATAAAGAGGACTTCAGAGGTATATTTAAAAAATACAAATACATTTAGTTTATTGTAAATATATCTTAAATATGGTACTTTACTCAAAATCATTACATTCAAAAATTAAAATTTTAGAAAAATGTTCTACTCATATATAAAAGATAATTTGGGGACATTTTCATGAAAATCTTCAGGCCTCATTCTTGGAAGATGCTGAACTAAAATATCAAGTTTGGTTTTTAACTGGCTTTTCATTTTTGAGTTATGTTCTCTCTCTCTGTCTGTATGTCCGTCCATCCGTCCAGCCACCTCCCTCCCTCTCTCTCTCTCTCACACACACACATTCACATAGATACATTTAGACATCAAAGGGGCATTTGACACAGCCTCATGGCTTAACATTTTAAAGGTACTAAAAGAGTATGAATGGCCAAGCAGTCTATACCAGCCAACAACAAGCTATTTAATTGAGAGAAAAAGTATATTACAACTGAACATATTGCAGTGAAAAAGAAACCCTACAAAATGATGTCTGCTGGTTCATCCTGCAGTCCAGCACTATGGAATATCCAGTGTGATTCCTTGTTAAATCTGGCAGATAAACAATGCACAAAAGTAATCGCTTTTGCAGATGACCTCGTGGTCAGAGGACAATCAAGACTGGAGATTGAAAATAATATCAACATAGAAATGCAGAAAGACTTGAGATGGGCCACAAACAATAACATTGAGTTCAGCCAACAAAAATCAAAATTAATGATCCTAATGAGATGAAGTTGAGAAGATAAAACACCTTGAAGTAATCTTCAACAAGATACTTAGCTATAATCACTACACTGAGAAATGTCCAAAATTTATACATGCACTAGCAAGAACAGCCAGAATAAACTGGGGTCTATAAGCAGACATAACAAAAATTATATACAAAGGAACCATTCTCCTTGCAATGCATACAGAGTACCTGCATGGACTGACACATTAAATAAAAAGAATAATGTATATAAAATAAGAACAGCACACAGACTTATCAATCTAAAAATACCCAAAGAATATCACACAACTTCCAATGAAGTGCTTTATAAAATAACAGGTCTGACACCAATAAAATGCAACTCCAAGAAAAAGTTGTTGGCTAATGCTGGATTTCTGACAATGAAGTCATTAGTCCTCTTGCTCGCCAATATTTTTCACTGATGGATAGGGCACTAGAAGTGGTCAGGCATTTTTGAAGATGATCTTGCTCCATTTCCTCTTGCAGATCACATAGAGGATAGAGTGGTTAAGAATATATCCCAATTCTGTTCAAATGTTTTGCCAGACAATCATGTGTCGTAATCAAACTGAAGGTTGGAACTGCCATTTTTTGAGGATACTCAGGAATTACTGTTTGAATGTTTGGTAGTTCCCATCTTTTGTTTTTTGATTTTTCATAGTAATATTTTGCAATAATTTTTTTGATTTCAGAGTTGGCTAATCTTTTAGCTGCATAAAATGGTAGATTAACTATAGAAAATGAAATAACATGCAAGGATTGGTTATATCCAGCAAAACTAATGAAATAAGATAAAAGGATTGGTTATATCCAGCAAAACTATCATACATAGAAAGGAAAGATAATAATAAATATGCTATCACTATGTACACAGATGGTATCAAAACAGAAGAAGGGGTAGGCTTAGAAATAAGTTACAAGAATGATACTATTTTATATCAGCTACAGTTCAAGTTCAATAATAATTGCTCTAATAATCTAAAGGTGTAATTAGTCCTCCTGAAATCCCTAGAATGTAAACAATGCAGGAATTAAATTCTCAAGAAAACTCAGCATTAATCCACACAGACAGTGAGGTGATACTGCAACTACTTAAAACTCCAAAAAGGAAAGTAGACCCCTGATATAATTAGAGGAAGCTTGGTGATACTCAAAGACCAAGAATGGACCGTTAATCTCAGATGGGCTAAGGTACACACTGGTAATACAGGATACAAAACAGCATATCGTCTGCCCAAAGAAGCAGCAAACAGCAAAGATCTCCCATAAGGTTACAGCAACGTATCAAAATTGAAGTTAGTAGACAACTAAGAAAACTTAGTAAATAACTATGGGAAGCAGAATGGGAGAAAACAAGAAACAGAAAAACTGGAAAACAATATTTCAGAATGGTAAGGGAACAGCTGAAAATAAAATTAACACTAAGCCATAACTTAACTGCCATTCACAGGCCATGGTAAATTTTCAGAATATTTGTACTGATTCATGATTGTAGATGATCCTTCAAGTGTGTGGCAAAAATGCCCTATCAGTGCAACATATACAGTAAAACGTCATTAATCCAGACCCCTTTAAACCAGATTTTGCTTTATCTGGACAAACATTGTTAAAAAAATCTGAATCTGTAAATTGCTAACTTAATTATAGTACTGCACTAAGAGAAACTTAAGGAAATTGTCCATTTCAGTTTTGCACAGACTGTACAATAGGAATTCCTTAGAAATACCAGTACATTAGTGACAATGATACATTAGACTGCCCTCCTTCCCACACCTTTGCTGTACCTGCAATAGGGCTTGCAATTCTTGTCAAAAGGGTCTCAGTCATTAAGCTGAAGAAAAAAATCAAGTGCATCATGTCATTTGGTAAAACTACAATGTCATTGGGGAAACATAAGCATAAATCACTTACAGTACACAAGAAATTGAAAATTATTGAAAGGCTTGTTAGTCAAGATAAAATTTGCAGAAATTACCTTATTACTGATTTTCTTATAGGTGCTAGGGGAATATGGGAATACAGTAGGCTTTGGGCAATGGTCAAATCTTGTAAAGCTTTTAAATTCTGTTCTCTTTGCATGGCCAAGAGACAAAAATTTAAATAATGACCTTCAATTTGAGAAAAACTTTCACAAATGACAAGGAATATTTCTGAAATGGTTTACTCTACAAAAATGTGTGTTGGACATAACTTGTGTATTTTAATGAGATCTAAATTTTTTCTATAGTGAGATTTGATCTCTTACAGTTTACCAGTTATGCAAAAGTCAGCAAGAGTAAACAGCACTACATAGGTTATAGCCAGGAAATTCAAAATATGTGTTTCAATTGCCATAAAATATCTTAATATATGGCATTTTAATCAAAATAGTTAGAACCATTTTTGAGAAAATCAAAATTTTTGAAAAATGTTCCATGTAAAGGGTAGTTTGACCGCCTCCGTAGCGCAGTTGGTAGCACGCTTGCCTCTGGCACGGAGGACCCGGGTTCGACCCCCGGCACCAGCAGGGGGATTTTATCCCCTCTGGGAGGTCTGGCATGGGGTGCACTCAGCCTCGTTAGGTCCCGGGGGGACCAATTGAGGAGCTACTTGATGAAGAAGTAGCGGCCTCAGGTCTAGAAAACTGCATAACTGGCCGGGAGGGCTTGGGGCGCTGACCATGTCCCACCCTCCAGTACTGCACCTCACCAATGACGCCTGTAGTGGGCAGAGGTGGGGGACGCAGTGGCTGGGCGGTAGGCCTTGGCCCTTCATGGGCTGTCGCGCAGGGTTTACATTACAAAGGGTAGTTTAGGGTGGAGGAATTTTCTCCAAAATCTTTGTGTTGTATCCTTGAAGGATACTAAGCATAAATACCAACTTTGGTTTTTTATTTTACCGAGTTTTCGTTTTTGAGTTATGCCATTTGCAGACAGACACACAAATACCTTTTTCTAAAACTGTGGTTTTTTTTTTTGGATTCAGGAGGTCTCAAAACATATATTTCCAGTGAAATCTCAACAACAAAATTTTGTTTCAAATACAATATGTAATAGAGAAAACAAAAGAAGCACACACACACACACACACACACACACACACACACACACACACACACACACACACACACACACACACACACACTAGCACACAAACACACACCTTTTTTCTAAACCTTATATCTGTGCATCACATGACCTTCTCTACTCACACTTGTACAAACAATTCTTTAAGACTCTTATTTTTCTATCCAGTCCATGTTAATAGAGATAAAGATTTGAAGAAATGCTTTTATTACATATTTCCCTATAGGTGAAATGGGAATAGGAGAACAGAGTAAGCTCAAGCGATAGTTAAATCTTCTAAGAGTTGGTCACTATGTGATAGTTTTAAAAATCCATTCTTCTTGCATGGCCAGGATGTAAAAAAGCAAATGACTTCATATTTGACTAATAAATATTTGAAAGTTCAAACCAATGATAAAGAATATCTCAGAAAAAGTTATTTCCTTATAAAACTTTGGTGTAAATTGTGTGTTTTAATGAGTTCTACATTTTTTGTGCAAGGGGAAATGGATCGAGACCACCTTCAAATATGCCCGGCCACTTCTAGTGCCCCATCCATCAGTGAAAAATATTGGAGAGCAAGAGGATTAATGACTTCATTGTCAGAAATCCAGCATTAGCTAACAACAACAACAACATTTTTTGTGCAGTAAGACTTTGTCTAACTCTTATGGTTTACCAGTTGTATCCAGAATGAACAGTGCTTCAGAAAATTCAAGATAAATTATTTATTTATGCTAACAAATATGCTAACAATGATTGTAAGCTTCCCTTGGGATATGTATCTCTGATGTGAGGTTCCCTTTGTGGTCTACTGGGAAAAATACAAATTGGTTGAAGAATTTAATGTCATACTGACAAGTTGTCTCAGTAGCTCAGTAGTTAGAGCAGCCATGTGTGAAGCAAAAGGTCTATTTTTCAAATCCCGGCTGTGACATTGAATTTTTCATTCTGCTTCTACCTCTCATTCAACATATATATTGAATTTATCATGAACACATTTTAAACATATGGTACTTATTTTAATCAAAATTGTTATGAGCCAGTTTTAAGAAAATCAAAATTTTTGAACATTTTACCATGTAAAGGGTAGTTTGGCAAGGGGGATTTTTCTTTAAAATATTCATGTTGCATCCTTGAAAGATGCTGAACTTAAATACAAAGCTTTGTATTTCACTAACATTTTGTTTTTGAGTTATACTGTTCTTAGGTATACCAACATAGACACATGCATTTGCATGCACACATACATGTAGGGAATTTTTTCTAAAAAGCTTTTTTTTTTCTACTCAGGGGAACTCTAAATCAAAAATGAAGAAAAAAGACAAATAAAGTGGAGACACAAACTCGTTTACCTTTCACTTAAAAGCTAATGTCATAACCCTTGCAACAGAGGGAGTGCTCCGACTGTCTCTTCATTTTCATGTGTTGTGCACTCAAGTGGTATCGCGCTCGCCTACCACCTAGGCGGCCCGGGTTCGATCCCAGGGACCCGCATGTGGTATTCGTGGTGGACGAAGCGGCGTCAGGGCGGGTTTTCTCCGGGTACTCCGGTTTCCCCCGCCATCTCATTCCACCGGTGCTCCATCTTCATGTATCATCAGTGTCACCGCCTGCGGTGCCGTAGTAGTAAAAGCGGGCGTTAAACACTACAACAACAACAACTCAAGTGGTATCATCATTAGCAGTGGCGTGCTGGCACTTTAGAAACTGACAGCTGTAACTTCCACATTTGAACCAACAGGCCATACCCAAATTACTTGTTTCAGAGATCTCCACTTGTTCTGAAAATATTTCGTGTACTTCATTAACATCCGGTATTATATATATACTGTTTTCTCTAGTTCCTGCTAATCACAATAAACATATGTTGAATATGATTTCAATTTAGACAATATAATGATAATACACACATTTTATAGTGCTGAAACAACACTCATGCTTCAACAGGTGCCAAGTTTGAATCTCGGTCGGGGTAAGATTCTTTCCAGGGTTTTCCTTTATTCTGAAAGATGAATATTTAGTAACTCTAAGTGCTATGGACCACTCATTTGAATATCATTTTACCCATTCCATTCATCATTCAATATGACCTAACCAGTTAAAGGATATTACACTTTCAAGCAAGTTTGTAATTATATGTTTATTCTTCAATCATTGCCTGAGCTTACAAGAAACAAAAGAATGATAATTTATATTCAAAGTGTCACAGTTATGTCAAAAAATGCAAATAACACTGAATATTTTAGAAATGTTAATATTACAGATGTATTTTCATAGGTTATATAGTCATTAAACTATGTTTTTTCCTATTGAAGGTTCATTTTTTTAAGTTTGGCAATGATATAAAATTCAATAATTTTTAACATGACTTCATATATTACTTAAAGAAAATTTGAGATATGTATTTGTTACGGTACCTAATAACTAAAGCATTGGACATTTTAATCTAACCCTTTAAAAATTAACACATTTTTTTTCATTTGTGTTCACTGTTGGGTGCATTTTCTGAAAATATGAGACCTTACATCCTCAGAAGGTGTCCAACTTGCATATGAAATTTGGTACTTAACCCAACTTTCATCTTTTGGCAGTAATGTTCAGACACACAGATGGAACTTTTTCTACATTTTCTGTATTCAGAGTGCCTCAGTATGCATACTTCCCACCTCCTGAAATACTCATTGAATATTTTAGTTAAATTCTTACCTGAGGTATTTAAATGGTAGAGAAAGTAACAATGTGTTGGTGATATATAGAGGCCTACAAGATATTTAAAACAAGTCATAAAGATGGCCATGTCCAACATGTTCTGTGATGTCCATTGTTGCAGCTATGGATTCCAGAAAGGAAAGGAAAGATGAAACTATAATATCTAAAGATTAAATTTGTTAGGGATTAACTCTTTTGAGTTACTTATAGGAAAAATGGGTGATTCTGTAAAAGTTACGTTGGCCAATATGGTTGACCTGGCCCTCTGCACACCAGAGGTAAGAAATACAATTTATTAGTGGTAAAGACAACGATTAACTTGTATGCATCAAGCTTACAAAAGAATAATTTTGCTTAAAATGCATACATTTCTGAGATACATCATATCATATATCATATATATACACACACATAGATATACATATATACATATACACATACATATATATATATATATATATATATATATATATATATATATATATATACAGAGACAGACAAAAGTATTCAGCCACCAATAATTCAACTAAATATTTATCTGTATTCCGGTAATGGAAAAAGCTAGACATATCATTTATATAATACAATTATATCTTATTGAGGAGCACAAATATTAAATACATATTAACTTTGAATACATGTGATAAGCAATAAAAAACTAAACCTGTTTTTCCTTTGTGACAAAAGTATTCAGACACACAACTACACAAACTTAATGTTTCGATATAGTATGCCCGTTTCTTTGTATGATGGTCCTTAATATTTTAGGCATGGAGTTACATGCTTCCTGATGGCATCAAAGCTTAATTGCTTCCATTCTTCTAGAATTATCTGTTTAAGATGGTCTTTTTTGTCATTAACTGGTTGTTTAACCTATTATGTAATTTCTCCACATATTTTCAGGATTTACATTATATATGTATGCATAATTTATTTTAAGATTTCTGTCTGGTGACTGAGGTGTGTGTTCAGAATATGAAGGACATCCATTAGCTTGACTACACATGCAATGTGCTTGGGATTATTGTGCTGCTGAAAGTAGAAACTCCTACATAAACCTAACTTCTCAGCACTTAATTTCACATTTTGTTTCAGTATGTTCAAATAGACATACTTTTCCATGATCTCATAAATGATTACAAGTTTACTCACACCAAATGAAACCATATGTATCTAGACCAAAACTTATCGCCCCTGGGCATGGGCATCGCAAACGGGGGGCAAGGGGGGGCCGCGGCCCCCCCTTGGAAGTTGGTGAACTTAATGTGCAATCAATTACTGACTATTAAACTATTATTTTAATTAAGAACAATTGTTATTTAGCATAAATCAATACGGTTATATGGAACAAATATAAATTTTGACAATAAAATAATGAATTAATAATATATGATTGCAAACTTCCAACATGTGGCCCCCCCTGGAAAAAAGTCTGCCGACGCTCATGCCGCTGGGTTTGACCGTGGCTTGCATGTTCTTAACATCCCACTCTTTATTCTTCTATTGTCATACTTTCACTGAGGTACACATTGAATTTACTTTCATAAGACTACAATACCCTGTTCCAGAACTCTTCATCTTTTCCTCTGCAAACTGCTTGCTTTTCTGATTTGCTTTACTAATGTAGGGTTTTATCCGGGGCATTGAAACCAGCACTATTTAGCATTCTGGTGACAGTTCGGACATGGACCACTTTTCCTAGATTTTCTCTTAAAAGGGCTGTGATTTTGGATGCTGAAATTCGTGGATTTTTCTGCACCATTTTGACAACTGTCTTCCTATCCTCAGGGCTAAGTTTACATGGACATCCTTGTCTTGCACTGCTGATGACTGTTTTCCTTTCTTTGTAGTTTTTATGATGCTGAACATTGTTTCATGGGCTCTTTTAACAGCAAGAGCTATTTCTGCAGATGTTTTTCTTTGGTTATAAAGGTTAAGAATGGTTTTTCTTTCCGCAATCATAGTTTCCAGTCCTGTGTTCCCCATTGCGATTTAAATGTGGCAACTGCACATCTTAATGTTGTATGTGTATAGGACACTGCAAGTACAATACTGACCTAACAAGACCTGCATCTAGATACTGTTTACAGTGTTTGTACCATCAAATTGGGGTGCATCTGAATACTTATGTCCAAGCATAATAACAGATAATGGTAAAGAAATCATCATATTTTATCAAAGAAGAACATTTTTGTTGAAATACTAATACTAGTAGTCAAGAAGACAGAAGAGGGCATATATATACATATATGTAATATATCAATCTGTGGATCCTATAGTGAGTTAAGCCAGCTTGAGAGAGCTAGTCTAACCTAGGACATCGATTGTCAAAACTGCATAGAAACCTTGTGCACATCTGTAAAAGTAAATTATAACTCTTTGTAGAGTACATATATCAGAGCTAAAAATTACAAGTCAATGTAATTGATGTCTCTGCGCCCAACTATGCTTCACAGTAAAATGGGGCTGGTATCTTCCCATTTGGGGAGAAAATTTTGGGGCAGTTTTAAGAAAAATCCATATCTGTAATGTTACGGTTATTAATTCCATGATTAATGGGCTTGGTGAAGTAAGCCCGGTAGGAATTAAGTGTAGGTAGACCATTTTGGTAGAAAGGCTTTAAAGATTGTATTTTCAGATTGTTGGTATAAGGAGTTGAGATGTTGGTTTCATACATGTAGCAAGAATCAAGGTTTACTTGAACATTTTAAAGTGTTATAAATGTTTCATAATCACTGATTTATATAAATGTGTTCATGCCATAATTTTTAATTTTAAGAAGTGGTAAATAATTAAATTGGTGCAGTGGAAGAGAAAACTAATATTAAATATTCAACTCATACAGTTTAATGTAAAACTAAAAGGTGTTGTTTTATGAAGAAAGTAAAGGGTACAAGTTTGGTGGTATATTTTAAGGGGTTGTAAGCAAGAAACGAGAAATCTTGTCACTGATTGATCTAAATGTGCTTATGCAGGAAATTCTGATTTAACCAGGCGGAACCATTTAAGATGTGTAATTTAATTATACAAATATATGTTATTACTACACGAATCTGACTCTCTATTTGATATGCCTTCTCTATCCACACAGTCCTATGAGTTGGGCATAATTAGGGTGTAATAGAAAGGAATTAACATAAGCAAAAGGAAATTGTTGTTAGCTAATGCTGGATTTCTGACAATCAAGTCATTAATCCTCTTGCTCTCCAATATTTTTTTATAGCAAAAGGAAATTAAAGCTAACAAAAGGGTAACACAGTGCAGCTTTCAAAATTGGATCCTTTCAATGGCATCTTTAGTTTTGGAAACAACCAGAAGTTGCAAGGAGCCATGTCTGGAGAGTAGGGAGGTTGGTAAATGATGTTCATGTTTTGCCAAAGAAGTCAGGATCAGTTGTGTTGTCAGATGCAACTGCCAGGTTTTTGCCCTCCACAGGTCTGGTTTTTTCCACTGAACAGCATCATGAAAAATTGCATGTGTACAATATTTACAGATCCCAACATCTTCGGCAATCTCTCATACGGTCAAACATCAATCTCCAAATATCGTGTCTCTCACTTTCTCAACAACAGCAGCATTTTGAGTGGTTTGTGGCCTCCCAGGATTCTCATCACTCTCCACCAAAGTACAGCCATTTCTGAATCGATTGAACCACTCTTTAACTTGCGTTAGCCCCATAGCATCATCTCCAAACACCCGCTGAATTTTAAAAATTGTTTCTTTTTGATAATCACCTAGTTTTTGACCAAATTTGATGCAGTAACTTTGTTCAATTTGTTCAGTCGTCTTGCGAGAAAACTAAATCCAATGAACACTTGTAACAGCACCTCACCTGGCGACCTGCAGCCAGCGACTGACACATGTAAACGCAGTGAGAAAATTGAAGCATGTGCGTTAAAGTTCCTCCTTCTGCCATACACAGTGGCACTGCCATAGCAGTGGTACTTTGCACAGCAAAAATGACGGTTGGATACTTTTTAGACAGGTCCTGTACTAAGTGTCTTAGTTGTGTATTTGACTGGTTGTTCACATAGATGGGTGTTCATGAGTATTAACAACTAAACTGATATGTCTCTACCCAAGATGTTTCCATTCAAATAGGCCTGATTCCTTCAGGTGTATGAGTAGTATTAAGTTCACATTAGTTTACAGTACATTGTGTCCATCTAGCAATGATGGACCTTATTATATTACCTCCTATAATCTATTTGCTGTTAGAATAAAGTAAAGTATTCCTCCACATTCCACACTGAGCTCCACCTCTTGTATGCTATTGGTGAGCACAATATCTGCATGTATGCACTTCATAAAAGAATAACTTTTCAGCAGGATTTGATGAGGTACCTGAGTATGTAATTAAGCCTGTAAGAATTTGATGATCTAGTGAGAATTAATGGAACATTAAAAAAGGGAGGATATCACTGGATGTTGATCAAAAATGCAGTTTCATCTGGCAAGTGCCTTATAGGTCATAGGTTTGTTCAGCAGCAGGACAATGATCCCAAACATGTGTTTAAATTGTACAGAGGGTACGTCAATCGAAAAGGGAAATGTGGAGAAGTGCAGAATATGATTTGCTCAAGTCAAGTCAGTCTGACTTAAGTCTCATTGAACTCTTATGAAATAAACTTGAAAGAGAGATTAGAAAACTGAGGTCATCTAATTTTGAAGATCTATAGAATAATTTACAGATGTGTTGGACTGAAATTCTGCAAAAACACTACAAAATCTTATCTCCAGAAAGTCAAGAGTTTGTGGAGCTGTTCTAAGGGTAAAGGAAGTTAAAATAAAAACCTTATTGTATTTTACTTAATTGTGTATTTAGTTCTTGTCATGTGCTTGTACATTGAAATGAAGTGTATAGTGTTCTTAGTTGATCAAAAGCTTTTGAATGGTCATATGCGTATATAAGCTTAAGTTAATTAGCAATATGGAATAACCAGTTCTTAATATGGTTATGATTCAGTCCCTTAAGAAGAATAAAAACACTGCCAATTCAATGGATTTCATTTCTCATTTAGTTGGCAATCTCCATTATGAATATTCAGTAGCTGGAAGATGGCCATGTTTGTTGCCCTTAAATCTTTATTTTCCTATAAAGGAAAATGTCCTAAAAAAGTTGGGTGTGTGGTTTCCAGGCTGTGCAAGAGATAACATTGTTCCCAAACAGCGCTCTTAAGGAAGTTACATTATTATATTTCACCTTTATCACTGTTTAAATATGGGATTACAGGTGCTAAAATACAGCCATAATGCTAACTACTAATTGCTAATTAAACTTAACCAATATAATTATTATTTATTTATGCTCAATGGTTAGAGCAGCTGCCTGGTAAGTGGAAGGTCTGTGGTTCAAGTCCCAGCTGTGGCATTGAATTTTTAAGTTCCAGTTCTACCTCTCAAACTTTAACCAACATAAATTAAGACAATTCTGAAAGTTGTCATACCGTAATGCATTACACTAATTAACTTTATTTAATGACAAATAGGGGAAAGTGCCCTATTAAGAGGTATCATTTTTAAATTTAAGATTACAAATAAATTAGAAGTATTTAAATTATACAAAATGGCTATGTTGTTACTAGAGAATATTTAAACGTTACCCATTCCAAAAATCTTTGGAATACGTTCTCATTCAGAAATAGCAGGACAAAGAATTAAAACGTGTAATTTTTGCCACCAGAAAACATGGTTGCTAATTTCAGGTTTTTGGATTTCCTAATTTCGGGTTGGAAATAAACCTAATATTTAATGAGTTAGTAACACAGCCTTTATTTGCATAAAAAATTTTTGTCTCAAAAGTAAAGAGTGCTACATAATTGTTAGTTATTTTGCAGATGTTTAATACATAACAATAAAACATTCAATCTTTGTGATTTTTAATACAGGGTTAACATTTAAAATATTGCCAACTGTCATCTTCAACACCTGCACAAGGCGCATGACACCAGTGAAAGTAACTAGTGCAATTAATCCAGTTCTCTTTAGAAGTGTTGACCATAATTGATAGCAGTAAATGCACTCCTCATCCTCTTCATATTCAGATGTTGAGTCACTCAATACGACTTCATCAAGACCTGAGTCGGAGTCTGTATCACCATGATCCTGTGTTTTGTAGCTCTCTGCTTCTTTCTTTCAAACAGCTTTCTTTTAGTAACCCCAGATGTTGAAGGTTTTCAGAGGCTTTAAATGAAATTCCTGGAATAGGTTTTGATGAAGATGGTTTCTTTCCTGTAGCCTGGTATCTGCTTTCTTTTTCCCTTCAGTCAGGGACTGCTCTAAAGCCGTTTTAAAAGATGATGTTAACACTGCTGCTTTACCTGCTCTTGGTGTTGGGTTTGAGGGTGGAAGCAGAGGTGGCGGGCTGATTTCAAAGGTAGAAACTACTATTTCCTTCATTGCATTAACTTCAGGCAACATTTGCTCTACTGTAGCTTCTGAGGTATTATGAGTAGTTGCTGTAGATTGCTGTGGAGGAAAATACACAGATGAGAAACATGGGGGGTCATAAGGACAGATCGCACACTTTTTAAAGCCATTAGTACCCACTTCTATAGTTGCGGCTCTGCAATATACCCTACCAGTGGCGGCTTCTCAGAGGAGGGAAGGGAGGAACATCCTCCTCAAATTTTTTATGAATTTATAAATGCTACATTAGTCTTAAAATTCAAGCAATATTGAACAAATTTTGAATTCAAAGCTATTATATTAAGGTATGCTGGTTTATACTTCGCACGGTTTATACCACGTGGCACCTTACGGGTGTCCGCCAAGAACACCTGTGTCGGCGCAGCGGAGGAAACTTATCTCTTTCCTCCACTCCCATAGTAAATGTGCATAGAACATAGCACTACAGCGGCCAGAGAGAGAAACAGATTTTTAATGCAGCTTATGAACAGCTGAGGAGGAGTTCCTCCTCTTGAACTGCGCCTGCGCAAAGCCCCTGAAGGCTGGAGTGTTGTGGATAATTCCTCTCTGAGGTGCGAGATTGGAACCGGCAAAGGTATTAATACTATTGCTGCCATCTAGTGATTTTATTTTCAACCAGATCTATTAACAAGTCTTTTCCCTTCACGGATATGTTGATCATTGTGCATCGTAAACGTATTTTGTTGCTGCTCCTTTTTCAGTAATATTCTACTGTGTTTCTTCCAACGTGCGAGTAAGACGGTGAAGTTTTACTTTTTTAATTTGTTGTTATAACATTGAACAATGACTGACAGTGAAAGAGTTTTAGTTTTCGGAGAATTTAAAAGACTCACATTACAGGAACAAATAATTGTTATACAGAAGGGACGACCAACCCCACCATTGCCTGGACTCATGTGTGCTACTAGCAAAGGCGGGAAGTTAAACTTCTCCATAACATGGTATGAAAAAGCCAATTGGCTAACAGGTTGAGAAAAAAGGCAAATTCTCTTGTGTTTTCCTTGTGTTTTGTTCTCCAACTCGAAGGATGTTTGGACCTTTGTGGATTCAGTGATGTTAAGAATCTGGGCCGAGGAATTCAGAGGCATGAAAAATCTCAAGAGCATCTTGACAATGCACTAAAATTAACAATCTTCAGTAAAACTGAATATCGCATTGATCTAGCAGCTAGGATTTCTCGCGCCAAACACAATGAACAAGTGAAGTAAAATGGACACATATTATCAAGTTTAATGGATGTTGTGTGTCTGTTAGGAAGGCAAGAACTAGCTTTCAGAGGACATGATGAAAGTGAATTATCATCAAACCAAGGGAACTATCGCGAGCTTTCCAAATTAATGAAACGCGACGAAGTTCTTCAGACACATTTAAATAATTCTAAAGCATTCATCGGCTTGTCAAAAACCATTCAAAATGATTTAATTGAATCTGTTGCAGGCCTTGTAAGGAAAGAAATAGAGGATGAAATTCATAAAGCTGCCTTCTTTGCAGTGGAGGCTGATGAAACTTCAGACGTGTCTCTCACAGAGCAGTGCTCAATAATTTTAAGATATGTAGATCCATGTGGCTACATCCAAGAACGATTTTTTGGTTTCCACAGTGTTAGTGGAGGTAGAACAGCCAATGCCCTATACAAATTACTGGATCAGCAGTTAGAGCCATTTAATTATGACAGAAAACTTGTTGCGCAGTCTTATGATGGCGTTGCTGTTATGGCCGGAGAATTAAACGGCTTGCAGACGAACATCAAGCAGAAAGGAAAGCAGGCATTATTTGTACACTGTCATCCACACATGCTTAACCTTGTGCTATCACATAGCTGTAGTAGCATTGCTCAGTGCAGGGTCTTCTTTGCTAGTATCAGTGATTTGCCCACATTTTTTCATCAATCCTCAAAACGAATGGAGGTTCTTACCAATATGACCAAACTTTGACTGCCTAAAGATGCTCAAACCAGATGGAACTTCAAATCTCATTTGGTAGAATCTGTAAAATTGCTCAGGGAAGGTCTCCTGGCAATGTTTTCCGAAATGCTGGAAGAAACAAAAAACTGGGATGATGCTACAATTAGAGAAGCAAATGGCTACATTCGTCTATTGGAAGACTTTGAATTCAACTTCTTGCTTTCGGTTTTCAGTGGAGTATTTTCTAAAACTGCCATTCTTTTCGATATACTCCAGGTTAAAACCAATGATATTGATTTCTGCTGTAGGAGAGTTCTTGAAATGATTCATTTCCTGCATAAATCTAGAAATGACGCAGCCTATAATGAACACTTCAAATCGGCTGCTAATGAAACTGGTGACGAGTTTCCTAAAATTAAGAAAAGGCGCCTTGCAGCTGTTGATCCCAAAACTCATTCCCGCCAGTTGTATTTCAATATAATTGATACACTAGCAACGCAAATGGAAGTCAGGTTCGAAGATTTGAAGAAATTATTATTTATTAATTTGCTTGACGCTTCGAAATTTGAACATTTTTCCAAGACGTTCCCAGATGTTGAATTTTCATCCTTATTGAACTGTTTCCTGGAACAATTTGATAGTGAGTTGCTTAAAAACGAACTTGTGGTGTTTTACAACTGTGATTTGCAGCAGAACTGTACCAAAGTCCAGGAGTTAACAGTTCTCTTCGTTAAGGAAGGCATTCATAAATGTCTTCCCAACGTCTACAAATTGCCATGCTTAATTGCTATGATACCTGTGTCGACAGCAAGTGTTGAAAGAAGCTTTTCTACACTGAAAAGAATAAAAGCTTACTGTAGAAACACTATGGGTCAAGACAGACTATGTTCTCTTGCTCTCATGTCTATCGAAAAAGACTTGTTGTTGCAGCTGGAAAAAGATCCAAAATGGCATGATAGAGTAATGGAAGATTTTGCGACAGCGAAACAGCAAAAGGCAGAGTTCTTCTATCAATAAAAGGTATTGCATTTTACCCTTACAAATGCATGAATTATTATTTAAGGTTTCATAATTTTATGCAGTTAAATTCTTTCCTCCTCTAAACAAATGTGCACAAGCCGCCACTGTACCCTACCCATCAATGGTCCAATGTCTTTGTCTCTCATACACTGGAATAGATGCATGGCGAGCAGTTTTCTATCTCTTGAGAATAGAAACACTGAATGGTGCCAATAAAGATACATCAGAGGTTATAGGTGGTGTGTTGTGTGAGGTGGCAGGCAGGTGGTGCATGATCAACAGCATCAATGTTACAAGTAAAAGAGTGGTGACCATCAAAAATAAGCATCACTAGATCTTCAGCTGTAGGTTTTACAATGTTTATTAAATGTTCAAATCACTCAGTAAAAAATTAATGCTGAATACAACCAAATTTATGCCAATCACTGAGCCTACATGAGCTCTATTGCCAAGGTTAGGGTGTTTGTTCTTGCGTGGAAAGATAATAAATGAAGGTACAAAATGGCCAGTGGGACTCATACATGTAACAACAGTCATAAGAGCTCCTCTTTTTGCTGCAGATATTTTTGAGACACACTTTTTGCCTTTCAAACTTATAATCTACCCTGTACAACTGTGATTCCAGTCTCATCACAATTGAAAATTCTTTGAGGAGAAGATTGCAGGATTTTTGCATCATCTTTCAATTGTTGAAAGAAACAGTCTACTACTACCTCCTTTGTGAAACCTTTAGCTCTGGCTGCAGAAAGCTTCTCAGGTGTCCAAACCCTCAGTTGTGGATGTCATTTCAGGAATGCTCTCTTCTATTTTTTACCCATAGAAGTAGTATCCTTATTGAAAGCACTTGGCAGTTTATTACTTAATGCAAGCTGGAAGGCAAGAGATCTAATGTCCCTAATCCTAAGTCCATAATATTTCTGGTCCATAATATGGCAATAGTGTGCAAGATCTTCTATTTGTACCAGAAGCACCGGCTTTCTGCCAATGCTTTGTTTAAGTACTGCATCTATATCTTGTTCTTTGCACTTCTTCACATAGTCTTCAAGGTTGGCTGAGGTATGTTGAAGCTTTTAGAAGCTTAGAAGTAGTCCATTTCTTTCTTCTGGACAGCTTCCACTGCTTTCCGCATAGATTCCACTTCCCATGAATGTTGCTTTTTTGCAGGCATCTGGAATAAATACAGAACATCTATTTATATAAACCTATTATTACCTGATATTAGGGGTCATTACTTACTTTTATTTATACACAACCTAACCCTTAAGTGAATGGCAAAAGACATGCTTTGTCAATTAGATACGGAAGATCACACTTCAAACTACTTTCTCAAATTAAACACTTTGAAATAACATCTTACCTGGCTTGAGAATGACTTCCAAATGAACTCCGTGAACATTTACCATCTTGAGCTAGATACAAAAATGGCTGCAGAGGACATATTAACAGAGCCAGCACCAAACTCACAATGGTGCATCAGAATGACCTTCGCTGGTGATTGTTCAAGCAAACTACAGAGTGTAGCACTAAGCATGGGAGATATTCAACTACCCAGAATTAGGCAACCTCCCAAAATTAGGGTACTTTACCCTACTGAATGCAAGAGTTGCTCCATAGTACTTGGTAAGGTAAAGTAACTGGTAAGTACAGCATACTCATTCAATAATAAGGGGTTTATTGATAGTGAAGCAACACGAATAAGTGAAGTTTTGTTACAAATATCTATTATATTTGTTAAATAAGAGATTTTGCTTATAATAGATATGCTGAAACATTTAGGTACCTATGTGTTTTGTTTCTAAAACATATGGTACAACTGTTACTTAAGCTCTTAGTAAATTAGTGATACTCTTAGTTATGCAAATGAATC
>CM060969.1:86818893-86971393 GCA_030765045.1 Tenodera sinensis | reverse complement strand
CAACCATAATGCTTTTTGTTCTTGTCATCTATTTGATTAATGGGGGTAGGTACAGCTTAACATTTAGACAAATATATTTTTGTAGTAAGGGGTAGTGATGCGCCTCCTATAGCCTCTCCTACCCAATTCCCATCCTCATCCTGCCCGTGGTGCACCCTGCATTTAACAGATGAGGCTCTGGGGACCGAATCACAGCGGTATAACTGTTTCATCTAAAATGGAGGAAATGTCATTTACATATGTGCTGGCCTATCACAGCACAACAACGTCCCTCAGAGGCACATGAGGGGAAGGTCGGTGGATCTAAATATCATCTATTTAGTCCTCCCGGCTAGGTCCGATGGACCCGTTGACCAACGATAGGTGTGGTCCCCCTTGCAAAATGGGGGTTTAAGTCGGGTGATGTAACTGCCACATTGTAAAACTGGTGCCCGTTAAGAAAACAGTTACATGAAAGCCACGACCTGTGAAGCATTAAGATCAGAAGAAACTACAGTTCAAAAGTATTGGAAAGCACGAATGCTAATGGCTTCATTGCCAGATGCAAGGCACTAGAAAACAACAACAACAACATTTGGAACATCAACCAGTAAAAATATATCATCTGAACAAGTCTCAAAATTTCATCTTCCTTTTATAGAAGTTTGAAAACAGTGTTGTTATAGTTAATTTAATTTAAAATGTGGAATTAGGAAGGTCTACATTCTTCTTGATGTCTTGAATTTTGCAAAGAAAGCTCTCCTGAGTCTTTAGTGTATGTGTACAATTTCTCTTTTTCCATGTATTGAATTGGAGTCTGACCAACTTTTCGTGTTGAATAAGAGCCGCTTTTTCTATTTCATATTCAATGGGGTATTGGTTGGTTAATATTTCCATAGCTGCTATTGGTGTGGTTTTGATAGCACCTGTAATTAATCTCAGACTTTGGTTTTGAAAGATTTGAATCTTTTTTGTGTTTGCTGTTACAAGAAAATTTGCTGCAGTAAGTAAATAATGGCTTTATATATACACATTGTATGTTGTGTTAAGAGTTGCTCTGGAACATCCCCACTTCATTCCTGTTAGACGTTTTAACAGTGAAAGGTGCTTCTCTGCTCTTTGTATTACATTTTCTATTTGTTTGGTCCATGTAAGTTTAGTATCAAATGTAACTCCTAAATACTTTGCTTCCTTTGTTTCTGGTAATTGTTGAACCTCAAAATTTAGTTTTATTTTTAGTGGCTTTTTTCTTAGTGAAAAGATTTGGTAGTTTGATTTTTTTGTATTAACAGTCATTAAATTTTCTTTGGTCCACCTTTGTAATTTGGTTAAGGATTGTTGTATGGTTTTTTCTAGTTCTCTACTTTTGCTTTTTGGTTTTGAAGTCCACATTACTAAGTCATCAGCAAATAGTGCACACTTCACACCTGATTCTTGTATTTGTTGTGGCAGATCATTAATAAATATATTAAAAAGTGTTGTGCTGAGCACTGCGCCTTGTGGTGAGCCACGGTGTACTTGTTTGTATTTAGATATGTTTCTTCCATGTCTGGTTGCAATAAAGCGTTGTGTTAGGAAATGCCATGAAAACATTGGACCTTGTATCCCTATTTTTTTTTTACTTTCTTTAGTAGTTTTGTTCTGCATATAGAACACACAAAACTTCAATGCTACAAAAACCCTCAGTAGTTTCGCCTTTTAATTTTGTATTTTTAAAAATGAATTATATATCACCATTAACATTTGGAACATCAACCAGTAAAAATATATCATCTGAACAAGTCTCAAAATTTCATCTTCCTTTTATAGAAGTTTGAAAACAGTGTTGTTATAATTAATTTAATTTAAAATGTGAGTCAATTAATAACACTAAACAATACTTGATAATGGAGGAAAGTTAACCTTCAAAACGCATTCCAAAAAATTATGTTGTAAGTGTTGTTTAGTGTTATTAATTGACTCACCTTTTAAATTAAACTCAAAATTTCAGTTAACAGACATTTATTACAAACTTGAAAACCAATTGGTCACTGAAATAGCACTTAATAGTAGTGAATGAACTCAGGCATCATTATTTAATATTCAAAGTGAGTCAATAAAACATAAAATTATTTACTAAGTCCTATTCAGATTCACAATTGTGACACACATATAATACAGATTGTCAAAAAAGGCATTCACGTTTGTTGGATTAAAGTTTGTTGTTCTAGCAAGACTTGCGGGTTGAAGTCACCAAATAGACAACTGAGGATTCCTCTTCATGAATGCTGCAATTTTGTTATCTACCTAAGTCGATGGCATTGGTATATTGCTTATAGTTGTCAGTTCATAACCTAATTTGCAGATATCCTTAGGACAAAGTCCATAAAATGTCACAGACACATTAATAATATATTGAGCTATTATTTTGTCTTGTTCTTTAGAGAACACACGTTTAACACTTCTATAACCGATGTGAGGCATCTGTGTGCTGCCATCACTCACACACTTCTCCATTTTAATGTACCGATGCAGTGTCACATGACATACATGTGCCTCTTTGCTGCTGCTCTAACACTTAAGTAATAATTGCAACATCATTTACCACAATTTGATGAACAGAGGTATCAGATAGTCCTCTTGTAGTCATCCTAACTCGTGTTCTTGCATAATTTCCCGTAATGAAATAACTAAGTAAAAACAGATTTGTTGACTCACAGGTGGCTAAGTCTTAACAATATTATACCCAATTTATTGACAGCTAATGATAAATAACAGACAATCTGAGATTAATACTATTTTCTCAATGTTACTTTCATCCCCAGCTCAGCTGCAATGTTACTTTTGTCTCCAACCACGCCTTTCAGTTTAATTTGTATTTCTGGCACAATTTATAACAGTATTTAGAAACATTGATAATGGCAGCATAAAACTAAAACATTTTTAAATCATGTTAACAGATTTATGTTTACAATGTTCCCTTACCATTATTACAAAATTAAGAGAGTTAAGTTACTTGAGGCACAGAAAAAACGTTTTACTGCGTCACACACAACAATTCCTCTCCAATACTGACAAGAGACTGTTGGCCAGTGGAGGACCTTAAAGGGCATGCACTCTTTGAATCATGTGACTTCTAGTGCAAAATACAAAGACAGAGAGGGAATGTTACTTTTATCCCATGTTACTCTTGTGCTCAGTCTCCCCTACTCCAAATTTTTGGTACTTAATTAATGTAGGCATCCAAGAAGGAAAGTTTTGCATGCAATTGGTTGAATGTATAAGTACTCTTATTTTATGGTCAATGATTATTCTATTATATTTCAGGCTATACAAGATGTACACATAGAGAAGGGAGAAGCTACAGAAGCACCTGCAACGGAGAAAAAGGTAAACTATTATAGCCTAAAAGTACTGAAATTTTGCCAGATATACTAATTTTGAGATTCCCTGAATCCCTCTAAGGATAAATTCTAGAGTAGCCCTAGCTGAAACTGGAAAGGGTAATTGTAAGACATAATTGGTAGAAAAACATTTAATGAAGTATTATCACAGAATCCTGTCACTGGAAGAGGGAAATATTCTCAAAGACATAGTACGAAAGAAAGCAAAATGGTTGGGAAGTTTGGCACTTCAAGTAAAAGGTAATGTGATAGTTTAAGTAATAATCAATAAAACATTTATAGAATAAGATGAAATCTGGAATAGATAACAACAAAGGACATAAAATATAGTCAATATAAATATATTCAGTGATAATACACTGATCTGATATTAGAATTTCTCATAAAGTAAACTCAGACAGAAAAGCTGGACACATGTATTTCATTATATTTTGTTGTCAATTCTTGTATTTTGATCTCCATTATTGTAAAATGAAAAAAAAAACTCATTTAAACAAAAGATTTTTTTTATTAAGAACCTTAAATTACATTAAATATAGATAAAAACTTAGCTCTGGGCAGGGCTTTATTTGGGCTGGTATTCAGTACCAGTACCGGGAGTTCTGAAATGTGCAATGCACATGGCTCTTACAAGACTATCAGTAGGGCTCAGAAGTTCATGCCCTAAAAAACACTGAAATATGCATGCAAATATGCTCTTAAAAACTTGAAAATATGCCAAGAAATAAGCACTATTTGATTAAAACAATCAATGTCCCTTTGCAATAGAGAATACCAGCTAGTATAAATAATAAATAAAGTTACCTTATTTCTTAGAGGTTGAAGCAGAAGTGGTCCCACTGCTAGTATTAACTGCTAAATTGTAGTTCACAATCTACACTATGTACAAATTTTCAACTGTAAAACATTGTCTGTTGTCTTGTAAAACACTTTTGTAACATGAAAAACTTCTCTCCACATCACACGATGTTATTGGGGCATATTTAAATGATAACTGCTTCACAGAGAGAGTGAAGTCTCTTGGTGTGACAGATGGTTTTCTTTCGAGGATATCTTGAATATCGCACATCTGTTTATTACCTGAATTTTTTGAAATTACATCATTCACTTTCTCTTTCACCTTTTGTCCTATGCTACCAGGAACCGAACTTAGATCACATATTGTTTTCTCAAAGACAAAAAGTGATTAATGCAAAGGAGATCCTACAGCTTCCAAAGCCGTTATGGCTGTTGGTAAGAAAGGAAAATGGGCAGATTTGAAACTAAGATTCTCTTTTAACCCAGTGCCTGACAGAATATTTTGCTCAGTTTCTGTTGATGAAGCATCTTTCGAGTCCAATGAATTAACTTCTTCAACTATTTCTATGTGTTCAGCATAATATAAAACTGCATCGACCCATGTTCCCCATCGAGTTAACACTGGTGCAGAAGGAAGTCGGATATTAGGTGCTGTTGATCTAAAAAACTTAACTATTTTAGGAGATTTAACAAAAATTCTCTTTGTACTGGACACAAATCTATCTACCAATGGGAAAGAATCATGTATTGTCTCAAAATTGTGATGAAGAGCATGTGCCAAATAAGTTAGGAAAAATACTTTTCAGAGTTTGTCCTGATTTTACCATATAAGGAGCTGCATCAGTAACAAATAAAAGCAACCAGTCTATTTCGTTCCACATGGCCATAGTAATTTCAAAGGGTCCATCAAAAACAGGGTTACAGTTACATTGTCAGTGGCCAACAATTTGCACACATTAAGAGGATCAGGTGTAGTCTTTTGTTCATTATTTAAAGCACCCACGATTATATTAGCAACAGACAACCTCACAAACTGATCCACTAGCTCATTTTGTATATTTGACAATATGTTATTGTAACAATGATCTTACATAAGTCTTACACAGTGTACTTTCTTCAGCCACATGTTGTCGAGTGTGCTTGGCAAGAAAGTTTTTAAATGTCGGATTAATTTTAAACAAGGGAATATCAGCAGCTAAAAATACTTGGCACAAGTCATAGGAAAATTCAGTAACCCTACTTCCTAAACACTCTTCTAGCTGTTTTTGAACAGGTTCTTTGTTTTCAAGTTTTCTGATTAAATTCTCCTTATGTTTTGCTGTGCTTATGTGCTGAACTATTTGAAACCTTTTCTCACTCCCTACATTTTTCTCACACGCTCCACAAAACAGCACCCTATTTGTAGATATTAAATTACCCGAAAACTCTTTCTGTAAATTAATTAATCTAGCACTCGAAGTTGGTTTTATTTTTGGCATTTGAAGAGCTTTTTAACATTTTATACGCATAATTTAATTTGGTGGCATCCAGTTCACAAAAGTTAGGTTTGAAAACCACGACACAACTACTAGTGGGCAGGCAAGTGTTTCCATAATTGTGCTGCTCAAAACGTTGACCTGCACTTTATCTTTATTAATATAAACCTCTCAGATAAGGCACCGATTATTCTTTATGCACATGCATATAATGAAAGGATGGAAACGGGATTCACCGCATTTAAAAAATTAAAATTATTTTGTTGTTTAACGATGCTGTCAATTGCCAGGATCACATCAGCATCGCCCATGTGCTGGAATTTTGTCCTGCAGGAGTTATTTTACATGCCAGTAAATCTACTGACATGGAGCTGTCATTTTTAAGCACACTTAAAAACCATTGGCCTGGGCTGGCTTTGAACCCGCGACCTTGGGAACAGTAGGCCAGCGTCTAACCAACTGAGCCACCCAGACCGACGGATTCACTGCATGACAATATGACTCAGCGTTAGTTCTTGCCACATCTCGAGCTGCATCATCATGTGCAATACTACCAATATGAAAAATATTATACAGATGGAAAAAATAATTAAAGAAAACATAAAAATCATTAAAATATGTAATATAGGGGCCATAATATTGAAATCTTCTTGAGTTGCATCATCATGTGTAATACTACCAATATGAAAAATATTATCCAAATGGAAAAAAAAATAATAAAAAACCATTAAAAATTCATTAAAATATGCAATATAGGGGCTACAATATTGAAATATTATGCATTTATCAAAATCAAGAAAATATGCACTTATATGCACCATAAACTCATGTCCAAATAACTGAAAATTCCATAATTCGTGCATATAATGCAAAATCATACATTTTTAACCTCTATGAAATAATATGCATATGCATGAACTTCCTAGCCCTAACCATCAGTGTTTACTTGTTTGGATAAAATTCTAATAACTTGAGAGGTAGAACTGGAGCTTAAAAATTCAATGCTACGACTGGGCTTTGAACCACAGACCCTCCACTTACTAGGTGTGTGCTCTACCTATTAAGCTACTGTGACATCCTGTCAGAATGACATTGAATTTTTAAGTTCCAGTTCTACCTCTCAAACATTGCCCACACACTGCTTGTGTGTTTAAAATAAGTTTGTTGGCATAAATAAATAATAATTCTAATAACTTACTGATCACAAAATAACCTTATAGTGCCTAATGGAGAGGAGACAATAATATTGAAGAAAGTTTTGTTTTTGCCACATGCATTATGTAAAAGAATAGAAAGAACATTAATGAGTTAAGGTTTCCCAACTGAATGAACAATCATTGTCAGCTGCTTGGACAAACCAAGTTAAGTGTAAAATTTTATGTTGAAGTATATAAAAAAAAAAGTCTCATGTATTTGTCATGTAACAGTACCTCAATAATAGTAGGCAGAATTGTAAGGGTGAAACTTAATTTGTTATGCCTATCACAATTTGGGATTGCTGTAACCATAAACCAATGCTTGCTGAGAATTATTCCATATAATAAATTACTTCCAGATGTTCTTAGAAAATTGATCTCCAAAGAACCAAAGAACATCTGCCCAAAAGTTTTAGGTAAACTCACTCAATCTAACTGGATTTCCTCTTTCTGAATTTGATTCAGTGCTATATTATGCAACATTGTGGCTCTCAATTGGAATATGATCAACAAAAGGAATAAAAGAAAAGTGACTGCAGGATAACATCCTTTCAAGCCAACCTGGAAAAATTTAAAGAGTTAGTTGAGTACTGGAAGTTCTAATTTTCCAATCAAAACCCTAGTTCTGGGGAGAAAACTTCACATACAATATAGAACAATGACAACCTTTGTTAAAATTTGGTGTGGTTTTAAATATGGTGGGTTGTAGAGATTTTGATTCTTTGCAATCTCAGGTCATGGTACAGGGTGAAATAATTGTGGACTCAGGGTTAAGTTTTTATAAGTAGTTTTGTTCGCACTTTGTTCACAATATTTAGATTATATCACAATATTAATTCATTTATTTTAGTGGATTGACTTTCTTAGCATCATTGCAAGCTAATATCTGAATTATTTAGCAATATTTCGCTAAATGTATTTTCCATCACTTTGCGCTTCATCAATCTTATGTCCTTTTATTTAATCACACACTTCGCGTAGATTAATGTATTATGGCTAATCAATATTTCACTTAATCATTTCACTTTTACTATCGTATAACACGCACATATCAAAATGCATCCATACACAACTGATGCTATTGGCGAAGAGAAAGACTGATCTAGCCATATTGTTTTAGTAATGCACATGCATCCAACCATATATATGCACGTTTAGTACCGTCCCACTATGACATCATTTTCCATAAATTTCCCTAACCCCAAAAATGCTAAGATACATCTTAACGTTTTTGGCATTAAATATTTAAAATGACCCTTCAAATGTTATAAATAAAATCAAAATATGATAGTTAACAATTATGATATTAATAAACAGACAATATTTTCAATAATTGTAGAATGATGTAACACAAAGTTAATTATAAACAGAAAATAAGTAAAATTCATAATATATTTAATATATTTTGGGGACATACCATATATACTGTTTCAAATTGTAAGCACATCTTTAGGTCATTATTATTTATTTATTCCAACGAACTTACTGTTGGTGTTTTTTAAACACACAACAGTGTGTGGGCAATGTTTGAGAGGTAGAACTGGAACTTAAAAATTCAATGCCACAGCTGGGATATAAATCACAGACCCTCTGCTTCCTAGGTGGGTGCTCTAACAATTAAGCTACTGTGGCAATCTGCCAGAATGACATTGAATTCTCAAACCAGTTTGTGACATTGAATTTTTAAGTCCCAGTTCTATCTCTCACATGTCTTACGTGCTTGAAACATAAAATCTACATTTTTACAATGGCTGTTGTCTCCTCTGGTATTCATATGTCTTGGCATGCTTTCAATGAGGTTAGCAATAACTTCTTGAGGAATATTATCCCATTCTTTAAAAAGTGATTAGTTATGCATTGTCACTGCACATTGAATGGAAGAAATACTATAACTGAGCATCATTTCAACCATTTCTTCCATTCAATGTTAGACATTTTTGATTTTACATCCACAGAACCATTTATTTTTCATGTAAATGTCCTACTTAATTCCTACGTAGTCAACTATCACTTATAGTGAATGCTCCCAGGAACTCCCAAAATATCACTAAAAATACTGCAAAGGAGAATAAACTGACAAAAACCACCAGAGGTATGATTGAGGAAATAGAGAGATTGAAAACAGCAATGGCAAACAATGAATGGAGAAGGATAGAACTCATAGAGATGAACAAAAGCACAAAAAGGGCAATCTGGAGAGACCTCAGAGACTACAATACTAGAATGGCCAGGGAAATAATGGAAAGATCCAAATCAGTAAGGAAGATCAGGAAAGAAATTACATACCACAGACATTGGATAACTGCGGTGAAAGCTGAAAATGGAAAAAGAATGACATCAAAGGAAGAAATAGTGCATCACACTACCATATTTTACAAGAAGTCGTACTCAAGTATTCTGAAGGATTATTCTATTCAAAATTTCCAAATTCTCGAAAGAAATCACATGCACAAGGTTCCTCCTACTATCCCCAGTGATAAATCAGCAATAAAAGAAAGAAAAAATCTGATGTGTTTCTCTACTCTTGTGCTAACCATTCTTACAAACTCTCATTCCTGTATCTTCTTCGTGTTAGTTGCGATAAACATTCGTACAAACTATCTTATTGTTTATTTGATGATGATTTGTGGGTTTAAGGGCGCTCAACTTCTAGGTCATCAGCACAATTATACAATTCATGGCAATAGCCAGATATAAACTTAAATAAAAAAAAATCTGATGTGTTGAACTCACATGTCTTTCTCTACTCTTGTACTAACCATTCTTACAAACTCTTATTCCTATATCTTCTTCGTGTTAGTTAAGATAAACATTTGTACAACTCATCTTATTGCTTATTTCCTTGTAGGTGCAAGGGGAATGTTAGAATACAGTAGGCTTTGTGCAATAGTCAAATCTTTTAAAGCTTTGAGATTCTGTTGTCTTTGCACACTTCACATATAAAAAATGAACAACGATGATCCATTTCACGAAAGTTCTAAGTTTTTGTGACACTCACATACATAACAAGGAATATCTCCAAAATGGTGCCTCACTAAAAAAAGAAATTAATACTGCTAAAAGGAATCACTTTAATAATTTCTTAGAAAAAATGGATTATAGGACAGATGGTAACAAAGCTCATAAGTTCATAAAAAATTTCAAGGAAAGGAAAGAAAGCAACAGCACACCTATCACACACAACAATAAAATGTTAGTAAATGATGCAGTCATAGCCGAAACATTCAATAAATATTATGCTAATTCACATAAAGTAACAAGAACTAATAAAAAGGAACGTAAACAATTTAAGAAAGATTTGAAACAAGATAGAGAATGTGATCCTTACACTCAGTGCAATATCTTTTTTCAAAATTTTAATATGCAAGAACTGAACATTTCAATAAATAATCTAAAAAACAAAAAGTCTCCTGGACCAGATCACATACATCCAGAGTTCATAAAAAACCTTGGAAAAACAGCAAAACAACAACTACTAAAACTCTACAATCTATGCTGGAAGACCACTGTACCTGCTGAATGGCGAAAAGCAATAATTATCCCACTCTTGAAGAAAGATAAAACAGCACCAGAAATAAAAAATTATAGACCAATAGCTCTTACTAGCATAATAGCAAAAGTGATGGAAAGAATGGTGTCAAACAGGTTAAATTGGTTTCTAGAATCACAAAATTTAATATCCCCATGTCAAGCTGGATTCAGAGAGTTCCACTCTACAAATGAACAAGTCTTACTTCTCAGTCAAGAAATCAAAGACTCCTTCAATAGAAAAGAAGATAATTTATCAGTTTTTATTGATTTTCAAAGTGCATATGATTCTATATGCAGAACAAAACTACTAAAGAAGGTAAAAAAAATAGGGATACAAGGTCCAATGTTTTCATGGCTATGTCATTTCCTAACATAACGCTTTATTGCAACCAGATATGGAAGAAGTATATATAAATACAAACAAGTACACCGTGGCTTACCACAAGGCACAGTGCTCAGCACAACACTTTTTAATATATTTATTAACGATCTGCCACAACAAATACAAGAATCAGGTGTGAAGTGTGCACTATTTGTTGATGACTTAGTAATGTGGACTTCAAAACCAAAAAGCAGAAGTACAGAACTAGAAAAAACCTTGCAGCAATCCTTAACCAACTTACAAAGGTGGACCAAAGAAAATTTAATGACTGTTAATACAATAAAATCAAACTACCAAATCTTTTCACTAAGAAAAGAACCACTAAAAATAAAACTAAATTTTGAGGGTCAACAATTACCAGAAACAAAGGAAGGAAAGTATTTAGGAGCTACATTTGATACCAAACTTACATGGACCAAACAAATAGAAAATGGAATACAAAGAGCAGAGAGGTGCCTTTCACTATTAAAACGTCTAACAGGAATGAAGTGGGGATGTTCCAGAGCAACTCTTAACACAACATACAATGTATATATATAAAGCCATTATTTACTTACTGCAGCGAAGTTCTTGTAACAGCAAACACAAAAAAAATTCAAATCTTTCAAAACCAAAGTCTGAGATTAATTACAGGTGCTATCAAAACCACACCAAAAGCAGCTATGGAAATACTAACCAACCAATACCCCATTGAATATGAAATAGAAAAAGCGGCTCTTATTCAACACGAAAAGTTGATCAGACTCCCATTCAATACATGGCACAAGAGAAATTTTACACACACACTAAAGACTCAGGAGAGCTTTCTTTCCAAAATTCAAGACATCAAGAAGGATGTACACCTTCCTAATTCAAAGGAAAACTTCATATCTAAAGTCAATCCAACACATACATTAGACATCACATATTATTTACACCTGACAGAAGAAGTTAAAAAAAGTGATACTCCAACTAGTGTTCTAAAATTATTGGCATTAGAGACAATCCATACTAGATTTCCAGAACATGAGTGGCTCCATATTTATACTGATGGATCATTGATATCAAACCAAGATGGAGCAGGTGCTGGAGTCACGTGTCACCTCTTTTCCTATTACAAATCTTTAAGTTATGGAACTACTAACTTTGATGGAGAAATTGAAGCAATTCAAATGGCCCTACAAAATGTTTTGTACAGAATTTCACATTTTCAGCAAGCAGTTATTCTCTCAGATTCCAGGGCAGCAATTATAGCAATTACTTCCAAGTTGTCACCAAAAAACCAAACTATTATAGAATGTTGGAAGATGCTTAGCCATCTAACAGCACTTCAAAAACACCTAGTCTTCCAATGGATACCGGCTCACTGTGGACTGAGTGGTAATGAGAAAGCTGATTTTCTTGCAAAAAAGGGTACCAGCAGTGTACAAAAATCTATAGTTAATCTACCATTTTATGCAGCTAAAAGATTAGTCAACTCTGAATTCAAAAAAATTATTGCAAAATATTACTATGAAAAATCAAAGAATAAAAGATGGGAACTACCAAACATTCAAACAGTAATTCCTGAGTATCCTCAAAAGACATGTCCGGCCACTTCTAGCACCCCATCCATCAGTAAAAAATATTGGAGAGCAAGAGGATTAATGACTTCATTGCCAGAAATTGAGCATTAGCTAACAACAACAAGAAAATTTATTCAGACATAAGTTGTGTATTTTAGCAAGATCTACATTTTTTGTATAGTATGATTTGGTCTATCTCTAACGGTTTACCAGTTATGCAAAAATCGTCCAGAGTAAATACGACTACAGGGGCTATAGCCAGAAAGTTCTTCATAAATTCGTCTATTATCTGTGTCAATATTGACAACAGTTGAACGGCGTCGTCGAAAATCACACTGGATGTTAGTCAGTACTAGGTTAGGATTTTCTAACCACCATACCAATCGTCCATTGATCATGCGTTCCATCACCTTGCAAACGCAACTGGTGAGGGAAATAGGATGATAGCTGGAGGGAAGATGAGGATCCTTTCCAGTCTTCAAGATGGGAATAAAGGTGGCCTCCGCCAATTTTCTGGGAGTATACTATCACCCAAACACGATTATAGACCTCGAGCAGGAATGCCTTACCTTCAGGAGAGAGCTGTTGTAACATTTTTACATGAATACCATCCGGTCCTGGTGCTGATAATCGCGAAGATTTAAGAGAATGTTCTAGCTCCGCCGTGGTGAAAATGCGATTGTAATCTATTACGTTTCTAGACCGAAACGCGAAGCCTTGAGATTCCACCTGAGTTTTAGTTAGAAGGAACTCAGGGGAGTAGTTTTCCGAGCTAGATGCTTGAGCGAAAGCACTGTCAAACGTATTGGCCACTTCAAATGAATCAACAACAGCTCCTGTGGCTGTTTTTAGTCTCGCAATTGGTATATGGGTCGTTTTAGCTGTAACACGCCTTAACGTATCCTACACAACAGAGGAAGGTGTGTGTTGTTTAAATCAAGCTACAAATTTTCTCCAAGGTGACTTTTTACTATCCTTAATGACTTGTCTGGACCTGGCGCACATTTTCTTGTATCCGATTAGGTTGTCCAAAGTAGGGTGACGTTGGAAAACCCTAAGAGCACGCCTTCGAGCACGAATGGCATTCCGACATTCTTCCGTCCACCAGGGGATGGGAAATCAACGAGGGTGTGTAGTCAACCGCGGAATTGATTGTTCAGCAGCAGAGAGAATTATCTCCGTGAGATCCTGTGCCAAATCATTCGCTGAGTCGTGCTCGTTGTACGTAAAGAAAATGTAAAGGTGTAAAGGTTCCAGTTGGCATGGTCCAAACGCCATCTGGACATATGTGTGGAACATGTATCTTGCGTCAAGACACTAATAAGACATGGGAAGTGGTCACTAGAGTGTAAATCAGAGATGACATTCCATTGTAAGGAGACTGCCAACTGAGGTGAACAAACAGCAAGATCAAGGTGCGAGAAACTATTGTAAGAGTCCGAAATGTATGTAGGCTCTCCAGTGTTGAGGAGAGTCAGGTTGCAAGTGTCCAGGAAATCAGCGAGGGGATAACCTCTCGCACAAGTGCGACTGGAGCCCCAAAGTGGATGGTGCGCATTGAAGTCTCCCACCAACAGAAACGGTGTTAGCAACTGGGAATCTAGATCTTCTAAATCAATGTGCGAGAAGTCATGGAACGGAGGCAAATATAGATTACAAATGGTGAAATGGATGTCTGGCAGCAGGATCCTTATTGCAACTGATTGGATATCAGACTGTATTGGCACAGATTGCATATACATGTCATCTCTCACAAGTATCATAGCACTGCCATGTGCCGGAACACCCTCTTCTGGTGTAACATCACACCGTACTGGGGAGTATTGCCATAGATGGAAAGCATCTTGAGGACGCAGCTTAGTCTCTTGCAAACATGCAACCAGAGGTTCGTTTTCTTTGAGCAAAAGCTCAAGTTCTGGCCGTTGAGTTCTAATACCACGTATGTTCCATTGTAGGATAGCCATATTGCATTGTGTATGGGACAGGTATTCCAAAGTAACTCTTCATTACTTTGGAATAGGCGGTTGTCGAATTAATTTGCCCTTTTCTTCTGTCTTGGGCTTACATTTTTATCTGAGGCTTTTTCGCACCTCTTTTCCTGGGGGTCTCCCAGGGTAGGCATATTCTTCTAAATCTATGTTCTCTGCTGAGGACATCTGTGTTCCCATAGTGAATTTTGGTTCGAGAGCTTTGAAACGATTGTACACGGAGACCGGTGAAGATGACATTCGCCGGTCTGTAACCACCCCAGAGGATTCCTCTGAAGAGGATCTGCTAGAAGATGACTTTGGACTTTTCTTTCCCTTTGATGCCTTGGGAGAAATCTTACTCTCTTTGAGGAAATCTGATCTTTTATACTGAGTCTTAAACTTAATCTGTGAAGCATCGTATACTATTGGTCTACTTGTCGAGGTCGACTTCTTTGTGGGCAACCTTCCTGATCTGCTGGATTGAACTACGGTGCTTGTAGATGCTGTAAGGGACTTAGGTGATGTCAAACGCTTTGGATGTGACTTAGCTACGAGAATTTTGTCTGAAATTGTTGCCCCATATATATCGCTAGTGTGAGTTGCGATTTCCGGATGCAATACTGGTTTATCTGCAACCAAGCAATAGGTACCGGAGTTCCGGATAGTGGGCTGGCACAAACGTAAGAGTTCTTGGGCTTCTGAGAACACCTTCTCTCTAACCCGGATCTCCTGGATGGCTCTTTACTCCATATAACGGGGGCATCCTCGGGAGTTTGCTGGATGTTCTCCTCTGCAGTTAATACAATTGGGAGGCGATGTACAGTCATCGTCATGAGCGATGCCTCCACAGTTCACGCAGGTAGCTCTACCACTGCACGTGTCACTTGTATGACCAAAGCGCTGGCATTTGTAACATCTAAGCCGGTTCGGAATATAAGGTCTTACTTCAATGGCCTTTCTCCTTTGCAGGAGATCTACCCTATTAAAGGTAAGGAAAAGGTTGTGGGTAGGCAAATATTCACCTCCATCTTTTCTCTGAACCCGATAAACAGATATTACACCTTGATCTACTAGGTTCTCCTTAATTTCATCATTGGACATATCGTCCAATGTGCGTGTGTTCACAACACGGCCAGAGGAGTTCAGCATTCTGTGCATCTCTACATGCACCGGATAGCTGGCTAACATGTTGGCTTTTAAAATAGTAGCTGCCTGTGCTGTTGAAATAGATTCAACCAGCAGCGTGCCGTTCTGAGATCTTGTGCAGTTCTTCAATGGGCCAGCTATCTTATCGAGACCCTTTTTTATCACGAAAGGATTCACCAACCTAAATGTTTTACCTTCCTTATTTCTTATTATAACTAAGTAGCGAGGACCACTCAACTGTGCAACTTCCTTTTCACTAACTTTGGCTTATTTGGTTTTTTGAGTTTTAAAAGAACTCACGGCAATTATATCCTCCACCATTGCAAATGTCTCAGATGGCATGCTCACTTCATGAGCCCCACCCCTGCTTAGGTGAGAGTCCTGGCCTGGACCTTGCTCACCTCCCAATGTATAGATAGAGGGACATGATCGCCTTCAGGAGTGCATCAGCTCATGCAATGTCCCCTCCCCAGGGCTGACCTTCATCAGCAGATATGTACACAGATCCTACATGATAACCGGGGGCTGGGAATTACGTGGTTACCCAGTCAACCTTGTATCTCCCCGTCCTCCTACAACCCGTGCGTAGGTTATCCATCAGACTGTGTACAGGGAGGTATCAGGTGGGAGGTCAAACACAAAAGTGGACCAAAGTTGATTGGCATGTGCCCTCTCACCTCTTAGAGGAACCCAATCGAGAGTATGGCTCAGAGCCCTGGGTACGCCAAACTCATACCTACTGCAGTAGGACTCACTGACGGAGCTTGATTTTAGAGTCCTCTTCTCCTAGATGAGTCGTTGACCAAGACTACCGAGCCTCATCCACCCGTTTCGGAATGCTCTTTGCTTCCCTTCACTGGTCTAAAATGACACTTAGTAGGCTGTCTGGATTGGTTACTGAGCCCCTCTGCCACGTCAAGGCGACATTCCTTCAGAGTAGTATTGTTTATTTCCTTGTAGGTGCAAGGGGAACATTAGAATACAGTAGGCTTATTGCGACAGTCAAATCGTTTAAAGCTTTGAGATTCCATTCTCTTTGCACGCTTAACACATAACAAAATGAACAATGATAATCCATTTCAAGAAAATCATAAGTTTTCAGAAACTCACACACATAACAAGGAATATCTCCAAAATAGTTCACCCTAAAAGAAAATTTATTTAGACATAAACTGTATTTTAGCAAGATCTACATTTTTGTATAGTATGATTTGGTCTATCTCTAACGGATTACCAGTTATGCAAAAGTTGTAGAGAATAAATATGACTACAGGGGCTATAGCCAGAAAATTTAAGATAGACATTTCATTTGGCATAAAAATATCTCAAATATGTGACATTTTAATCAAAATCGTTAGAGCCATTTTCAAGAAAATCAAAATTTTCGAAAAAGTTTCCATATAAAAGGTAGTTTATGTTGGGGCTATTTTCTTAAAACTCTTAGTGTTGCATCATTGAAAGACATTAAACTTAGCTGACTTTCTGTTTTTGAGTTATGTTGTCCACAGACACACAGACACACACACACACACACAGACCTTTTTCTAAAAATGCTTTTTTTCTTTTCAGGGGGTCTCAAAACATATATTTCCAGTGAAATCTCAACATCGAATTTTTAGGTGGAATACAATACTTCCCCTACTTATCAGTAGAGAAAGTAAAAATGGAAAATGCCCAGGGGAAGTTTAACAAATACTTAAAACTAGATGAGGAACTTGTAGTAACCATCACAGGCCTGTTCAACATAATATTGGGATCAGAGGAGATACCACTGAAATGGAAGCAAAGTATGATAATTTTACTTCACAAGAAAGGTACAAAAGATGATAATAATTATAGACCCATCAGTTACCATTTGGTAACCCAAATTTATATAAATTATTCACGAAAATCATAACCAAGAGAATGACAAAAATTCTTGATGAAAATCAGCCTGTGGAGCAAGCAGGATTTAGATCAGGCTTCAGCATTCATTCATTCGTTCGTTCGTTCGTTCGTTCGTTCGTTCGTTCGTTCGTTCGTTCGTTCCTTCATTCATTCATTCATTCATTCACTCATTCACTCATTCACTCACTCACTCACTCACTCACCCACTCACTCACCCACTCACTCACCCACTCACCCACTCACTCACTCACTCACTCACTCACTCACTCACTCATTCATTCATTCTGCAAGCAGCAAAGCAACTTTTTGAAAAAATGCAAGAATTCCATCTCACGGTGTTCGCCTTTGTTGACTATAACAAAGTATTTGACTCTGCAGAACATAAATATGTCGTACAAGCTTTAGAAAATCAAGGCATTCTGAAAACTTATATCAGACTTATAGTGCAGGCTTATGATGGGAACAGTGCAAAAATAAGGACTAAGATAGAAGGCAAAAACTTTGAGCTAAGTAAGGGAATAAATCAAGGAGACCCATTCTCCCCAAAGCTCTTCAAAACTTGCTAGAAAACCAATTAACAACAAATTTTACAGACAAACAAAAGGACTAGCAATGGGGAGCCCACTATCACCGTTTTTAGCAAATATGTACATGAGTTTTTTTGAATCTCATTTAGTTAAAGCCTTTCAAAATATATTCAAATTTTGGAGAAGATACGTGGATGACATTTTCGCTATAATCCCCCAGAAACTAAAAGACGACTCTCTAAAATTACTGAATCTACAGGACAGCCATATAAAATTTACAATTGAAATAGAAGACAACAACACATTACCTTTCCTGGAGCTCAAAATTACTAGAAATATAGATGGTATAAAATTTGGTATACATAGAAAACCCACACATGTAGACAATTACATTAGAGAAAAACAATTGCAATCCAATTTCACACCAACTGGCAGCATTTCGAAGCTTGATACATCGTTTATATAATGTCCCGTTAAGTAAAGAGGAATTTCTGAAAGAACAACACATAGAAGAAATTGCAATATTAAATGGATTCAACCACAGTTAGAAACATGTCAAAAAATGCAGAAAAGCTCAAGATAATTTCGCAAACCTCTACATTAACACCACTCACAAACAACTGGAAATTTAGGAAATTCATGTACCATCCCTGGGCTTTCAAGAAATTTGAAAAAAATCTTCAAGAAACTAAACATAAAACTAGCACCGCAAAACCAATACAGTTTAAAAACCTGCTTAGTAAGCCACTAAACAATACCATCCCATACAATAAAAAATCGGGGATTTACCAGATCAACTGTAATAGTTGTGACAAAAACTACATGGGAAAACAAGGAGAAATTTGGATATAAGACCTAAGGAACACCAAAGAAACATAAAATTAAAACAACTTGAAAAGTCTGCTGTGGCACATCATTTTTGGACTGAAAACCACAACATCGGCCTTAATATAAACCTGTTAAAATCTATTAATTCACCAATAGAACTGAATATTTGGGAAAAAATATACATAATCAAGAACAGTAATAAAGTTATTAATTTCAAAATACCAGCATTGAATGAAGTGCTGAAGCTCTGTGCCCCTAACACCAGATGGCAGCAGAATAGAGACAGCAGAGAAAAGGAACAAGTGGATAATGTCAGTTACCCAACGGCTGATGATGGGATCGAATGGTCCTGAAAACGTTTCCACTTTAAAAAAGCAGTTTAGTAGTGAAGGTAAGTGTAAATAAGTGACTCAAAATAACCTCAAATTGAAGAATACTTCACTGTCAATAGTGCTTCTATTTTTAATATTCATTAAATATTTGGTTATTTATTGTAATAAAATTGATATGCTGACTGCTTAGCAAGTCATCTCTACAGAATAGGTATCTCAGCCTCACCAATATGTGTCCTGTGTAACGATCCAGCAGAAATGAACGAGGACCACTTGAAGACCTGTGAAGCATTAAGATCAGAAGAAACTACAGTTCAAAAGTATTGGAAAGCATGAATGCTAATGGCTTCATTGCCAGATGCAAGACACTAGAAAACAACAACAACATAAAATTGATATATGATTGAACGTTAAATGATTGTTGATTTATATTTCACACTAATTAGTTAACAAGATTAATGAGAATGACAATATAAAATATAATTATTAACTGAAATTAGGAGCAAAAAATAAGAATATTACAATTAATTGTTTCATAAAATAAAATGATGTGAGGAAATAGTGTATTTTACTATTAGAAAAAATTCATTTTGTGCATATATTTTAATTTTAAGAGCATATTTTCAACTTTTCTGCTGCATAGTACCATGCATATATTTATAGTTTTTAGTGTATATAAATCAGCCCTCTAGTTATGTCTAATGTTCGTATCGGATTGACTTAGATATGAAGTTTTTCTTTGAACTAGGAAGGTATATATTTTTCTTGATTTGTTGAATTTTGGAAAGAAAGCTCTCTTGAGTCTTTAGTGTATGTGTAAAATTTCTCTTATTCCATGTATTGAATGGGAGACTGATCAACTTTTCGTGTTGAATAAGAGCTGCTTTCTCTGCTTCATATTCAATGGGGTATTGGTTGGTTAGTATTTTTTTTTTTTTTTTTTTTTTTTTTTTTTTTTTTTTTTTTTTTTTTTTTTTGTGTATTTGCTGTTACAAGAACTTCACTGCAGTAAGTAAATAATGGCTTTATATATACATTGATCGTTGTGTTAAGAGTTGCTCTGGAACATCCCCACTTCATTCCTGTTAGACGTTTTAACAGTGAAAGGTGCCTTTCTGCTCTTTGTATTACATTTTCTATTTGTTTGGTCCATGTAAGTTTGGTATCAAATGTAACTCCTGAATACTTTGCTTCCTTTGTTTCTGGTAATTGTTGACCCTCGAAATTTATTTTTATTTTTAATGGTTTTTTCTTAGATCCCAGTGCAGCAATTGAACCACAGACCCTCAGCACAGGGGCCATGAATGAAATCATTGAGCTGAACCAGCACCACATATTTAAATGTCACAACAGATGAGTCACTCAGATGAGTGTGTGCTGCCAGATGTTAAAGAATTATATTACTGCCGTTTGGTTCAGTTATTTGAAAGGGAGAGAGGCATGTCATTAATTTAGCAAATCATGGCAGATGTAACCCTCCAGCATGCTTAAAAGAAAAGGACTGCAGGAGTAGAAAATAGCTTGTGAAAAAAGAAAGGGACCTTAGTCACTTTAGAGTGATAGGCAACTTAAAAGATGAGCAAAGGGAAGCTAATCTCATTATCATAAGAATATGAAAAATGGAGAAAATGTGAACAGACCTTTGTTGATATGATTTGTTGAGTACAAAAGAGAATAGTGACAGAGGGTGTCCTTGTTACACACCTCTTTTTATTTGGAACCAAAGTTATTTACAAGCATGCTGGAACATCAATTCAGAAAAATGAAATGGAAATGCAAACAAAGAATAGATATAGATGGTTAGAAACTGACACATCTCAGATTTGCGGATGACATAACTCTAATAGCAAAGTCAGCAAAAATGCTAGAGGAAATGAGCAGGGAGCTGGACAGGAAAAGCAGGACTCACAATGAATCTCACAAAAACAAAATTAATGACCAATGGACCAAAAGACTCTATCCAAATATCTCAATCACCACTCAAGTATGTGCTGCAGTATGTATACTTTGAACAAAGACACAGAGAGTGAAATGAAACAGAATGAGACTAGGATATAACAAATTTTGGTTGCTTAAGCTCCTACTCTCAAACAAGAGACTAAAAGCAAGCACAGAAGAAGACATCCCAGATGAATGTGTTATGCCAACACTACTTTATGGCTGTCAGACATGGTTCCTGACACAAAGACTGAAAAACCAGCTGCAGGTGTATCAAAGGAGAATGCAACATAGGATCTTAAATGTTTCACTAAGAGACCAAATCTATACCAGTTAGTATCTGTCACAGCTATTGTTGGCAGCATATGTCAATCAAAACCACCTACTTTTACATACACATTTGCTGATGATTTAGTAATGTGGACTTCAAAACCAAAAAGCAAAAGTACAGAACTAGAAAAAACCATGCAACAATCCTTAAACAACCTACAAAAGTGGACCAAAGAAAATTTAATGACTGTTAATACAATAAAATCAAACTACCAAATCTTTTCACTAAGAAAAAAACCACTAAAAATAAAACTAAATTTTGAGGGTCAACAATTACCAGAAACAAAGGAAGCAAAGTATTTAGGAGTTACATTTGATACCAAACTTACATGGACCAAACAAATAGAAAATGTAATACAAAGAGCAGAGAGGCGCCTTTCACTGTTAAAAGTCTCACAGGAATGAAGTGGGGATGTTCCAGAGCAACGCTTAACACAACATACAATGTATATACAAAACCATTATTTACTTACTGCAGCGAAGTTCTTGTAACAGCAAACACAAAAAAAAAAATTTAAATCTTTCAAAACCAAAGTCTGAGATTAATTACAGGTGCTATCAAAACCACACCAAAAGCAGCTATGGAAATACTAACCAACCAATACCCCATTGAATATGAAATAGAAAAAGCGGCTCTTATTCAACACGAAAAGTTGATCAGACTCCCATTCAATACATGGCACAAGAGAAATTTTACACACACACTAAAGACTCAGGAGAGCTTTCTTTCCAAAATTCAAGACATCAAGAAGGATGTACACCTTCCTAATTCAAAGGAAAACTTCATATCTAAAGTCAATCCAACACATACATTAGACATCACATATTATTTACACCTGACAGAAGAAGTTAAAAAAAGTGATACTCCAACTAGTGTTCTAAAATTATTGGCATTAGAGACAATCCATACTAGATTTCCAGAACATGAGTGGCTCCATATTTATACTGATGGATCATTGATATCAAACCAAGATGGAGCAGGTGCTGGAGTCACGTGTCACCTCTTTTCCTATTACAAATCTTTAAGTTATGGAACTACTAACTTTGATGGAGAAATTGAAGCAATTCAAATGGCCCTACAAAATGTTTTGTACAGAATTTCACATTTTCAGCAAGCAGTTATTCTCTCAGATTCCAGGGCAGCAATTATAGCAATTACTTCCAAGTTGTCACCAAAAAACCAAACTATTATAGAATGTTGGAAGATGCTTAGCCATCTAACAGCACTTCAAAAACACCTAGTCTTCCAATGGATACCGGCTCACTGTGGACTGAGTGGTAATGAGAAAGCTGATTTTCTTGCAAAAAAGGGTACCAGCAGTGTACAAAAATCTATAGTTAATCTACCATTTTATGCAGCTAAAAGATTAGTCAACTCTGAATTCAAAAAAATTATTGCAAAATATTACTATGAAAAATCAAAGAATAAAAGATGGGAACTACCAAACATTCAAACAGTGATTCCTGAGTATCCTCGAAAAACAGCAGTTGCAACCTTCAGGTTGATTACAGGACATGATTGTCTGGCAAAACATTTAAACAGAATTGGCATATATTCTTCACCACTCTGTCCTCTATGTGATCTGCAAGAGGAAATGGATCGAGACCACCTTCAAATATGCCCGGCCACTTCTAGTGCCCCATCCATCAGTGAAAAATTTTGGAGAGCAAGAGGATTAATGACTTCATTGTCAGAAATCCAGCATTAGCTAACAACAACAACAACAACAAACTAATATTGTAACATTAAATGGACAAAAAACTGTAATATATGCACCCATATGCCCATATTAGTGAAATATGCACTAATCCCATGAATATGCATTTCTATGCACTATAAAACTTTGTGCCAATTGATTCCAAATAACATGAAACGTATTTTCCTCTTCCATGCATATGTTTGTATCTGAAGGAATAAAACATGCAAATATGCAGAAATCTGCCCTCTAGACATCACATATTATTTACACGTGACAGAAGAAGTTAAGAAAAGTGATACTCCAACTAGTGTTCTAAAATTATTGGCATTAAAGACAATCCATACTAGGTTTCTGGAACCCGAGTGGCTTCATATTTATACTGATGGATCATTGATATCAAACTGACATGAAGCAGGGACTGGAGTTATGTGCTTTTTCTGTTACAAATCTTTAGGTTATGGAACTACAAACTCTGATGGAGAAATTGAAGGAATTTGAATGGCCCTACAAAATCTTTTGTATAGAATTTCACATTTTCACCAAGCAGTTATTCTCTCAGATTCCAGGGCTGCAATTATAGCAATTACTTCCAAGTCACCAAAACAAAAATCAAACAATTATAAAATGTTGGAAAATGCTTACCCATCTAACAGCACTTCAAAAACACCTAGTCTTCCAATGGATACTAGCTCACTGTGAACTGAGTGGTATCAACAAAGCTGATTTTCTTGCTAAAAAGGGTATCAGCAGTGAATTCCAAAAAAATTATTGCAAAATAATACTATGAAAAAACAAAAAATAAAAGATGAGCACTACCATACATTCAAACAAGTAATTCCTGAGTATCCTCGAAAAATGGCAGTTTCAACCTTCAGGTTGATTACGGGACATGATTGTCTGGTAAAACTTTTCAACAGAATTGAGATGTATTCTCTCTACCACTCTTTCCTCTATATGATTTGCAAGAGAAAATGGACCAATAGCACTTTCAAATATGCCTGGCTACTTCTAGCGCCCTATCCATCAGTGAAAAATATTGGAGAGCAAGAGGATTAATGAATTCATTGTCTGAAATCCAGCATTAGCCAACAACAACATTGAATATAAAATTTCATTTTTAAGATAACTATCAAAGGCAGCCTCCCCCCCACACCACAGGGTCTGCAGAGCCAATATTTACGCCACTGATCAGAGGTTACAGATACTGCATGCTGGGTGTCTCCTGCCTCCTGTTAATAAATGAGTTCAATCACCACTTGTTGGAAGGAGGTCCCAAAAGATCATTCAACATATGGAACATTAAAACAACAGCCGCAACAATATTTAAATACAAGTTGAAAAGGAGTAAAATATTAATGAAATTTCAGCATATCTTTATATTCTAATTTTATTAAATGATTTTCATATGATTTTCTTGATTTATTATTTGCTGACTCTTTTGTTTAATTGTTATTTGTTTGAGAGGTAGAACTGGAACTTAAAAATTCAATGCCACAGCTGGGATTTGAACCACAGACCCTCTGCTTACTAGGCAGGTGCTCTAACCATTAAGCTAAATAATAATTACTATCTGTAGGTTATTTAATCCCGGGACATAAAGTACTTACAATAGTAAGTCACCATTGGGGTAATTGTCTCTGATGTGAGACCACCTTTATGGTTTACCGGGAGAAATATGAACTGGTTTGAGAATTCAGTGCCATTGTGACAGGTTGTCACAGTAGCTTAATGGTTAGGGCACCTGCCTAGTAAACGGAGGGTTTGTGGTTCAAATCCCAGCTGTGGCATTGAATTTTTAAGTTCTAGTTCTACCTCTCAAACATTGCCCACACACGGCTTGTGTGCTTAAAAACACCAACAGTAAGTTTGTTGGCATAAATGAATCATGTTATTTGTTTGTTTATTTTGTACTTTGAAATTCATGAAACAAAGGACCAAAGGCCAATTCCTATTTTATTTCTTCCTTGTTATGTGATTATGAATTAATCTAGCATAAGGAATTGTTGTTTAAATAAAAAGCTCCTGTCTTTGTCTTGCTTATTCCAGGTTCGTGTCACAGAAAGCAAAGAATCGGATGCGAAAGCAAAAGGTACAAAAGCTGAAAGACGTTCCAGAAGTTCATCAAAAAGTCCAACACCATCAAAAAGTCTATCAGCACGACCAGCAACACCAAAAAGTCCAACACCTGGTGCAACAGGTGCAACAGGTGCAAAAGATTCAACAGGTGCAAAAGCTGCAACAGTTGCAAAAGGTGCAACAGGTGCAAAAGATTCAACAGGTGCAAAAGGTGATGCCGCTGGCACAAGAAGGGGTGCCTCAGAGGATTCTGCTCGTAAGGTATATTCCAAAAATGATTATTAACAACAATCTTGAATTATTATATTTTCTAAAAACTGCTGATGCAAGTTTTGAGCAATGATCAGTCAGTTGGTAGAGCTATATAAATTCATATTCTTGGATTGTGGTACAGAATAAGGTGATCAAAAAATTCCTTTGAAATATACTGATATTTATTTGTGCCTTTTATTTTATTTGAATCATTACAATCAATATCTTTCTATGAACTCGTCACTTATCTTCCTGTTTCACAATATATTGCCATGTCTGAGATAATTTACATTATAATCTCTTTAGGCATTACTTAGAGACATGTCTATTTATTCTAAACTCATTGAAGATGTAGTTCAAATTGCTTAATTTGTATCTTCTCGCAACACTTGTGAGAAGTCGCATCTCTACCATTTGAAAACTTTATTGCAAGAGAGATCGGAAAATTATTTCTCTCTCTTGCCAAGACAACAGTACTACTCTTTCATGATGTTAATTATGTCATGTATTGTGTATAATATTTAATTCCATTATTATCTCAAATATACCAAGAAATTTATATTATTAATCTACATTATAAAGACTTTCAACACAAAAAATTGTTAATTACTCAAACAGCTGAAATGTTGAAATTCACAATAACTAATACACTACATAAACTGATAATGTACTAATTAACAAAAGAATAACATTAAATGAATGAAGTCAATTTTGAATTTGAAAATATTTCTCTGGGCACACCATACTGTTTTGCTACTTACAGGCTTATATTAATGTTGTCGTTATGCAGAACAGAAAAGGAATTAAGTGATAAAACTTATAGTTTCAATGTGATATTAGCAAGTCTGTCTTCTGAAGCCTTGCATATTGTCTTACCAAAAAAAAATAAAGAAGACAACAATAACAGTCTTGAAGCTAGGGCATGGTGGAAGACAATGACCAAAACTAGTGATTTTTGCTTTAACAATTACTATCAAAGTTTAACTTACCAAATATACCTTAATTTCATTCCTCCTCTATCACTTAAAGTTCTTGACTGAATATTCATATTTATTCCTTGCTTTCTTGCATTTAACATTTTCAAAATGTGTTTTGTTGAAAAACTATAATGGCAAAAGTTAAGTAACTGATGATATATTGTTCTTGAATGTGTAATGGAAAAAATAAATTACATACCTGTGCCTCTTATACAGAAATTTCAATAACCTATTAAAATAAGTAACATTTTATGAAAGCATGTAATGCATCTTGTATCTTGTCAATTCTGCTTTTGAAATGAGGAAACAGAATTTTAAATACTTTGTTGTATCTGATACAACTTAGTTTATCAAAATGTCTGATTCATTTTATAAAGCTTCGATTATTATGACAATTTTTATAAATCACTGAATTAATTAAGATAATGAATTAAGTAAGGGCTATTCAAGAGGAAACTTGCTGTGCTTTTCAAATGGGAAGGAGTTTGTCCTTGAGCGTCTCCAGGCCGGTAACCAATCGGAGTCCTGCTGTGTTGTCATATTGCTTTCCCCTTAAGTGGGGTTTGATGCGCGCCAAGAAATATGAGGAGTGGGGGTATGAGCTTGCAATGCTGTGCAAGTAAATGTATCTCATTGGCTGCAGATCAGAACTCTTCCCATTTGAAAAGCACAGTAAAACTGAGAGTGGTTAACTATACATATATGGTAAAGAACATCCAAAAATTATTGGAAACCATGGGCATTGCAAAGGGGGCGTTAAGGGGGGCCGCGGCCTCCCCCTGGAAGTTGGTCAACCCAATGTGCAATCAATTACTTAATTACTAATTAAACTACTATTTTTATTTTGATGTAAAAATCTATTTTTATTTAGCACAAATTAATATGGTTGTATGCAACAAATATTATAAATTTTGACAGTAAAATTAATGAATTAATATTATCTGATTGCAAATTTCAAACATGTGGCCCCCACTGGAAAAATGTCTGCCGATGCTCATGTTGGAAACTTGGTATAAACTTAGTGGACAATAAAAGGTTTACCATTCCCTTGCCTTAAGTATTTGAAAGAATTTGAAATCATAATTGCATCGCACCTTACACTTCACAGCACTGCTGTAGTAAGAAACAATGATTTTTGTTAGACAACAATGAATGAAGACTTACAAAGCTTCATAAGCCTTTGACTTAATCTTAGCTGGGATTGACCACCCATTTTTTAGCCATGTTCTATAGAAGACTCTTCCTAGTTTTCATGTATCTGGTAATGAGATTTCATATTGAGTTCATAGAAGTGTCAAAGTATCAGAATGTCAAAATCTTGATCGCTGTTCCAAAAGCTTAAAACTTTATATTGCTAACATGCTGAAATAAAGATGTAACGTGAAACTTCTTTTTTATTTCTAGCCATCCAGGGAGGACGATTACAGGGATTACAGGGACAGTGCATCAGGTCCAGAGAGCGTGGATGAAGAACCAGCAATGTAAGATCAAATAAATATCTCCTTTTTCTTGAAATCCACACATCTTAGTACCTACAAGTTTATGGTTAACATACTGGCTGTCCACCAGGAAAGCCAAATAATCATAACATGGCAGTATATCAGGCTAACAGAATGGAATTTTGATCAGCTTATTAACTAAATTAACTTTAACTGAATTGAGATGTAAAAAAAGGAATCTGAAAGGTATCAGTTACTATAATGGACAAGATGTAACTTCGGCACTTGCTTGTTAGAAAAAGAGATACTCACCATCTCTTTCTAAGCCATCTCTCTTTTAGGGCAAACAGGCAGGGTGGACACACCAGTGGTAAGAATCTTTATATTTATCTTTAGTAGTCATTTGGTAATTACAATAATTACCATAGTACTAATTTAGTTTTAGTTTGCTTTGCATTAGTTTTAGTCACCTGTTCTGCTACCTATTCCTCAGCACCTTCACTGTATCACTGTCTTCCTCTAACTCGCCAAACCAAGATTCATCGCAGCTACTTTTGCTATCTAATTCCTCATAAACTGCTGCAAGTATTTCCTCATACATAAATTTCCTCAGACATAAATGGTGTATTTTAGCGGGATCTACGTTTTTTCTATAGTAAGATTTGCTCTATCTCATGCAGTTTGTGAAAGGGTCATCCAGAGTGAAAATGACTGTCAGGGAGTTCAAGGTGTACATTTCTTTTGTCATGGGGATATCTCAAACATATGGCATTTTAATCAAAATTGTTGGAGCCATTTTCGAGAACATCAAAATTTTCGAAAAATTTTCCATGTGAACGATGGTTTGGGGTGGGGCGGTTTTCTTCGGGATCTTTGTGTCGCATCCTTGAAGGGCATTGGGCTTGAATACCAATTTTGGTTTTTAACCGACTTTTCGCTTTTGAGTTATGCTGTCCACAGGCACACGGACACACGGACATGCACGCTGACCTTTTTCTGAAGATGCCTTTTTTGGATTCAGGGGGCCTCAAAACATTTATTTCCGGTGAAATCTCGACATCAAATTTTCGGGTGGAATACAATGCTTCCTCTACTAATAGTAGTAGAGAAAATAATAAAAACGAATATTTGGTGAAAACTTAACATTATTTAAAAAGAACCTTTGCCCACACCATTTTAACTTTATGTTCCCACTACATACAACCCTAAACCAAGATTTCATGCTTAATTTAACTTCTACAGATCTGAGAATATTTTAGCTTCATAAACTGCTGTTAATTTTGCATCGACTTCAGACAAACTGAAGCGTGACAGAAAATATATGTCAAAAGCCCGAATTATACTAAACTTCCTCATTAGCAGCTGAATCTTACAGCTTCACACATTTACGCTCCTTCAGTTTATAGTAGTTTACATTACTAATAGACTCAGAGGTCTCCGTCTAGGGGATATGTGAATAGTGACCACAAGGTACCCAAGCTGAGCAGAATATTACTTCCACTTACTGGTGTTTTGCTCCTCAGTGTAACTTTTCTATCTGACCTTACCTTGGTCATCTCTTGTTCTCTTCCGACCCCAATGCTATTAGGGTTCCCGAGGGCTAGGGAGTTTATTTTTCCAACCTCTCCATTTCTCTAATTTCTCTATAAAATATTAACCCCTAACATGCTGACCTGTCATGGCATGTAATACGTCCTCTGATTGGTAATCAGAGGATATGGTCGGTGAATTTATTTGATAACTCACCCGGTCAGGTCGGTGAGACCCATAAACCAACAACAGGTGTGGTCCTCCAGACATTCTGGGGGTTGTGAGAGAGCGATGTGACTGCCAAAACATAAAAATATGATGTTCTCTAAAAAGCGGTTACTGTTACTGCTATTGCTCTCTTCAATATCATCAGTAAAAAATATTGGAGAGCAAGAGGATTAATGACTTCATTGTCAGAAATCCAGCATTAGCTAACAACAACATAATTACCATAGACTTCTTCAAAACAAACTTAATATACTCATTCTACAGGGGCAGTGTGTCCTATGTGATCAGTGGTTCAGTGAACCCCTGGAAAAAGATTGTTCAAATTATAAATGTATATATTTAAACAATCATTATTTGTTTCTTTCTCATGTTAGATAATTTAATGTGCATTTTCAAGGTATTTTATCGTATGGAAAACTTTTAAGTTGTTCAGATAGCCCGCATATGTGCCAAAGCTTGCCCAGATGTTTCCGAGGTTCAATTTCTGTTATGAACTTCCGAGTGTAAGCTTATGGATGCTCTTTTGGCAGGGAGAGGCAAGAGAAGAGGTCGCTAGGTATACATGAATGTGCGCTGGTCGGGGAACCAGCTTCAGCTCCAAGTCGGACTAGCGGAAACGCATGAATCAAACCGAACTAAAAATGACCCAACCAGAATTAGCACGTGTGTTTTCACTGTATCAATGGAGTGATTGTCTACTATAGTTTGACTATATTATACTGTATTCAGTTATTTACTTCTGCTTTAGTGTTTATATGCTATTCATTTGTTCTTCGAGTTATTTTCCAAGAAGAATGAATAGTTTTCAAATCTTTTAGAAACAGATTTCTCAACTTTGAGCTTGAAAGAGAAGTGTGGAATTAAGAAGCTCAGTAGGCCGATACCTCCTATCAAATTAATACAGATGCAAACAATCTGCGGTAAGACATGTTGCAGGTCTTTTAATGTAAATATAAATAAAAGAAATAGTTGGATTTGCGGTTGCATTTCCACAAATAAGCTAATTTGTTTTCCGTGCTTGCTGTTTGCTAAGGGTAAATATACAAGCTGGGCATGCACTGGTGTGTCAGATCTAAGTCATCTAAAACAGAAGGTTAAGAAGCACGAAGAATCCATTTCATATAAGAATGCTTATTTGGATATATTCAGTCCGTGGAAAAAAGAGAAATTATGCAACAGTTTAGCTCAACCTTCAGTCAGAATATAGAAAGACACAATGACAACGTGAGGAAAAATTGATACAGTTCTTCTAAAATAATTGACTGTATTAACTTCTGCGGTGAATTTGAACTTGCCTAGACATGATGAAGCTGCAGAATCTAACAATCCTGGAATATTCAGTGCGATAATAAATTTCACTTCAGCTTTGGATGCAGCTGTAAAAGAGCACATGAATAATGCAACATGGTACAGCCATGGAAAAAATGATTGAGCACTTTAGGAGAGTAGAATATTTCTACATCCCACGTCGTGTTAAAGTGCAGTTTACACAAGTCGACATTTCCAAGATGCAGCTTGAGTTTATTGATAGTCTGTGTTCCATATGTTATCGACTGTTGGACACACAAAAAGACTATACCTCGAATCACCACTTGCATTTGTATCGCTCCTGATAAAGAAAGGGACAGTGTAGCAAACTGCCAATGGATGAATGTAGCAGCAAAGGAAGTATGTCACATAATACATCAGAGCCAACAGAGGTTTGAATTCTCCAGTCACTTATTGGCCACTAATTTACTTGACCAGCACTTCTTTCCTTCGTTGAAAAATTAATTTCCAGAAAAAAATCCTTTCTGACGTGCAGTTCTATCCATTTTTAAAGAAATCTAAGTTAAAAACAGAACTACGGATCATTTATTCTCGAAACAATTTTAAAGAAATTAAAAGTGCAATACCCCTTCTAAAGTTTTTAATTGAAAATAACCTGCAAGAACTCTTTGGTGATGTTATGAAATTGTTGAGATTAGTGGCTGCTATTCCAATGGCAACGTGTGAAGCAGTGAGATGTTTCTCCACTTTGTCATGGATCAAAGCATTTCTTAGAAGTACCATGGATGAAATTAGCTGTCTGCTCTTGCCATGCTGTCTATTAATAAGGAAATGATCAACAGTCTTCCAGATTTCAACCAGTCATAGACACATTCGCCACGCAAAAGGAAAGGAGTTTGAGTTCCTCTACAAATATACCCTTACAGGAGATTCAACCCCATCAATGTCATCAGGCTGGTTTAAGGTAATTTCAGAGCTACTGAAATACTTTATGCAATTTAGAAAATCAAACTATTTAGAAAAGTAAACTGCATAATACACTAAAAGTAGTGAACCCCTGTTTTTTTAGGCACCAGCCACCACTGTCATTCTATAAATACATCAAACATTGCTAACTTAAGAATAACACTTAACATGTGAGACAGAATATTAGAAGACCCCAAAAGAAAATCGTTTATGTGAATATTTGTTAAAAGTGTAATTTGTTTTTTGATGTTGGTATGAGATGGTTAAATGACAAAAACGTGTTAATAATGTTCATTGTTACGAACAACTAAGTTTGTTTAAAGACGTCATAAATATTTCCATATTTAATTTTAATATATATGTATAAATATTAGAATTATATGTGTTCAGTCTTGATAGCAAAGGGAGAATGCTTAGGGATCGCTTCCCTAACAAGAAGGAACTATTTGATGGATGCATACGCGGATGTATACAAAAAAGGCAGTATCACGTGAGGTGACGTCAGACTCTTCCCACTAGCGTGTGTATATTCAAGGTAAAAAGACGTGTTGAGGTAACGTGTGAACATTGTAGAACGTTTACCAGACTTTCATCAAGCATTTGTTCCACTTTTTGAAAAAGTGGTAAGACTTAAATCATTTAAAATGGTGCTAAGAGGATTTATGTTAATGTAAAATATAGAAAAAGTGTTAATAAAATAATACATTGTGGTGAAGAAACATCGTGTGCTTTTTCATTCCATCCGTTACCACGCCCTGAGAGAAATAAGAGCCTCATCACTCAAAATTGAAACATCTCTTCGATAAAAACTGCACCACATGTTTACAAACTAAGATTTATATAAGTTCACAATCCAGTCTTATTTTGTTCATAAAATTCTTGCACACTATAAAAGGGAGTTTCTAAAAGCCATATTATACAGTCTGTTCTTAAATGTTTGATATTTCAGACTTCTTCTTCTTCTTCTTCTTCTTCTTCTTCTTCTTCTTCTTCTTCTTCTTCTTCTTCTTCTTCTTCTTCTTCTTCTTCTTCTTCTTCTTCTTCTTCTTCTTCTTCTTCTTCTTCTTCTTCTTCTTCTTCTTCTTCTTCTTCTTCTTCTTCTTCTTCTTCTTCTTCTTCTTCTTCTTCTTCTTCTTCTTCTTCTTCTTCTTCTTCTTCTTCTTCTTCTTCTTCTTCTTCTTCTTCTTCTTCTTCTTCTTCTTCTTCTTCTTCTTCTTCTTCTTCTTCTTCTTCTTCTTCTTCTTCTTCTTCTTCTTCTTCTTCTTCTTCTTCTTCTTCTTCTTCTTCTTCTTCTTCTTCTTCTTCTTCTTCTTCTTCTTCTTCTTCTTCTTCTTCTTCTTCTTCTTCTTCTTCTTCTTCTTCTTCTTCTTCTTCTTCTTCTTCTTCTTCTTCTTCTTCTTCTTCTTCTTCTTCTTCTTCTTCTTCTTCTTCTTCTTCTTCTTCTTCTTCTTCTTCTCTTCTTCTTCTTCTTCTTCTTCTTCTTCTTCTTCTTCTTCTTCTTCTTCTTCTTCTTCTTCTTCTTCTTCTTCTTCTTCTTCTTCTTCTTCTTATTATTATTATTATTATTATTATTATTATTATTATTATTATTATTGTTGTTTTTGTTGTTCTTGTTGTCCTTCGTCTTCTTCTTCCTCCTCCTCCTTTCTTCTTCTTCCTCCTCCTCTTCTTCTTGTTTTTGTTGTTTTTGTTCTTGTTCTTGTTGTTCTTATTCTTCTTGTTATTGTTTTTATTGTTGTCGTTCTTCTTCTTCTCATCATCATCATCATCATCATCATCATCATCAGTTATTTAGTAATTTTGACTTAATCAAAAATCACTTACTATACTCATTCTATAAATACATACGTACAAACATTGCTAACTTAAGATTCACACTTAACATATTCACTAATTAAGATTTATATAAGTTTACAGTTCCCTTCTTCAACTCTTTGTTCATTTTCCCAATTCAGTTCTTGCTCCCCTTCCTCTTCACTGTCAGAGATTTCAAAATGTTGATGTTCACTATTTAAATCATCTTCTAAATTAATTATGAACCCATCTAATTTCATCCATTAAATCATCTCTCTCTCTCAATAAAACTGCTTTATCTTTTGAACACGTTCACAAGTTTGCTGCCAGTTTTGCTCAGCCACTTTGTCTACTCAGTATCAAGCAACACATTTACATTATTATGCTTGATTGATAAGTTGTGTTTTGAAACATCATTCTTTATCTGTATCCATAAAAATTCCAAAAATGTTAATCGCAATGGTATGGAGGTAGTCATATTACAGTGTGAACATGCATTTGAGCTATGTAATTTATATCATACAGTTTGAGACCCTTTTTCAGCTTTATTAGTTCATATAGTGCAGCTTTAGTAGAATACAGGCGATATTCTATATTATTGTCATAGAGCCATGATTGCATTACTGATTTAAGTAATGATATTGGAGCATTGTTGACTTGAGTGCAATAATAAGATGCATTATCAATAACTAAAGCACCATTGGCAGAAATAGGAGCTTAATGGTTAGAGCACCTGCCTGGTAAGTGGAGGGAATTTTAGGGTATTAAATTTAAGTTCTAGTAGTGGTCATTTTCCCTTGATAATAGATCTAAGAATAAATATAGAGCAAGTGGATTATAATCAATGTGAGGGAAGGGGCTAAATTGAAAAATATAATAGATATAAGTGGAAGGAAGAGTATTGCAATGAATTTAGACAGATAATAAATTCTAGGTATGGCCATAGATGTCAGTGTGGAATAAGTGTTATGACAAAAGAGCAAAGAATTGAAAATGCCATGGATATTTTAAATAGCCTTATGGTAAGAGCAGGGGAGGGAATGAAAATGAAAAGGAGGCTAATTAAGATGGATGTTTGATGATGAATGTAGAGTAGCTAGAAGGCAAGTTAAACAGTTGCTCATAAAGTGGAGGGAGTTAGGATATCTAGAATTAAAGAAAGAGTACATGCAAGGGAGAAACTTATATAATTCTATGCTAGAACAAAAGAAAATAAATTGGAGGAAAAAACGTGAAATTAATTTCATAAACATCTTAAATAATAATAATAATGTAAAGAGGTATGGAAGGCAATAAAATCAATGTATTATAAATTTGTAACAAAACCCAGTATACAATCAAGAGAGTGGATGGAATATTTTAGAGATTTGTATGGGGGAATAAGACAAATAGATAGGAATTTTGAAAATAGATAATAATTACATAGACATGCTGGATGATGAAATAAGAACTGAAGTAATTTTACAACAGGTTAGATTAATGAAGAGGGATAAAGCAACTGGAATTGATGGTATCCCAACAGTGTTCCTTAAGGAATGGTGTAATGAAATAAATGGACTTAAGGTTCTTGGAGACTTATTTGACACAATTAAAGTGAAGGGATATATACCAGAATTATGGACAAAAGCATAATTCATCCAATTTATAAAGGCAAGGGTAGTGTGTGCAAACCAAACAACTACAGAGGTATTTGCTATCAAATATGGAAAAATCTTTACGGGTATCATGGCAAGTAGGGTACAAGCATGGGTTGAAGAATACAATATTCTTTTCAGAATTGCAGATGGGCTTTAGACGAGCGAGAAGAACAATTGATAATTTATTTATTATAAAAACATTGGTAGACAAATACTTGAATGATAAGAGAGAAAAGTTATATATGGCTTTTGTGGATCTCAAGAAAGTGTTTGATAGGATTGAGCTCCAGTTGTTGTGGCATAAGTTGTTCATAAAGGGATGAGTAAACAAATGGTGGATACCATTAGAGCATTGTATAAGGAGAATACGTTTTGTATAAGAGTGGAGGAAGGGGTTGTTACAAGAGGAGTCAAACAACAAAAAGGTCTTAGGCAAGGGTGTATGTTAAGTCCGGTGCTATTTAATTTATGTATAGATGATGTATTAAGGGAATTTGGGAGATGTAACTACTTTATGCCAGTAATTAATAATTCACCAATCTCAGGACTACTTTTTGCAGATGACCTAGTTGTTGGTGCAATAACAGCCTTGCAAGCAGTATATAATTATTGTAAAGAATGGAACTTAAACGTAAACCAGGATAAGACACAGATTTTAGTGTTCAAAAAAGGAGGGAAATTGAGTAAATATGAAAGATGGTTAAATGAAAACAAAAAAGAGTATAGGGTGGTTAGAAATTATATTTATTTAGGAGTAAAAATGGATAGCAGTGGGTAAAAAGCATGATGTTTGTTGTATGTTTCAGCAGCCACATTCCAAAAATGAGGTGTATATAACATGTATTGGAGAAAGTTGTTCAAGGTTACAGGGATTGCAGATTTTAGATTACTTCTGTGTATGTTTGTGACAGGGCAGTTGAAGAGGATATGTTCCAAAAGAAATTGTAGTATAGTATAATAGAAATTATAGTTTCAAAAATTGTTCAAAATATCAGGAAAATGTAAAATGTCAGCAACAATGTGAGGAGGATAAGAGAGAAATACCAGTGGGAACTTATTGAGGAAAAAGAAAACATTAGTAATATAAGAGAGGGCTGGAGAAAAATTTATAGGAATGAGTAGAAAAGGAAAGAAAAGAATAAACGAATTAGGATCACTGTAGGTATTGAAGAACAAGATAAGGATAGGATCCACTATACACAAATAGCCAGGATGTTTAGGCACATAGAATTCAAAAAAAGCAATTCCATGTAAGGTAGTATGTACATATTGTAAATGTTATGTAGCTGTGAAATACGAAATAAACTTTAATTAAGGAAAAATTGCTATTGACAGTGAAGCAACAGAATCTAAAATAAGAACAAATTAGAAATTAATTGGTTTGTATAGCTTTGAAAATAAGTTGGATACAACTTGAAATATGTCAGTTCTGAAAGATCTTGCAATATTACTAAAATAAGCGAAGCTTTTAGTTTCTATTTTGTTCTTATTTTTGAAATAAACCTGTTCATATGTCTGTCCATCCATAGGGGGATGGAATTACTGCAAGGGTGCACACCAACCAGCAACTGCAACATGTATCTGCCCCTATCTATACTAGGCTATCAGCCACACTCATGCTGCCATCTCTTTAAAACCATTCATCTGACAATCCTGTACTATCACACAGTGCTATCAGTCATTAATGACATTATTGTACTACAACATATGAAGTATTTCTAAGATAAGCAATAAGAAAGTGCTTGGGAATGAAAATACAAATGAAAATCAGGCCTTATTTTAAAAGCATGAAATTAAGTGCTCAGAAAGGTATTTCTATTCTAATTCTTTCTTTCTTGCAGGTCAGCTGTAGGATCTGAAGGTACAGAAGTTAGTGAAGATGTTTCCTCTCTGAGAGGTGAACTTAACTCACTCCGAAAAGATGTTGACCAGCTCATTGAAGAAATACGCAGTGTCTCGGAGTTTACTGGTAAGTAGGCATACAACAACTTTGTGTTAAGCTTTCAAACATGCCTTATTAGAATGCCCAAGCATTTGTAAAGAATATCACTCAACAATGAAGGTACAGGAATCATGAAATTCAATGTAGAATTTTTTACACTCTCAATAGATCAGTGTGCAGGTATGGATCGAGATTTGACAACATGCTAGATTTATCAATTTCCCTTCCTTCCTTTAGGCTTCTTATTTTTTGAGCATATTCATCCTCTTGAGCCCATCTGATACATAGTAGAAGTGCTCTTCATTTATTTTTTGATATGAGAGTGGACCAACTCTTTTGTCAGTTTTATTTCTTGAATTCCACCCAAATCAATAGCATTAGGCAACTACCCTCCATAGCTTATTCAGACATGAGAATTTTGACCATATATCTTCATTAGATTTTCTTGTTTCTGTCATGCAGGAATTTACCTTACATTGTTCAAGTGTTGTTTTGTTCGATGAGTTATTTTCCATGGATTTCCACAAACCATCCTCCTGTCCTAAAAATGTGAACCATTCCACCAGAGATGATGTTGGTTCAAACATTTGGTTTCAGTTCCTCTTTATAATACATCAGCTGGATTGTCCGTTGAGGATATATGATGCTATATACATTTCTCAGTCAATCTTTGAATTTCTGCTACTCGACTGGCCATGAATGTCTGCTATCTAGTAGATTCACTGAAGATCCAACTTAGGACAATTGTTGAATCAGTCCAGAGATGAATTTCATCTATACTTAAATTTAAAAGAGGAATCACCTTTTGTATTAACTTGGCTAACAAAAGTGCCCCACACAATTCTAATCTTGGTAGGGAAATCTGTTTGATCAGTGCCACTCTTGATTTTGCTTTGAGAAGTTCAACTGTAACTTCACCAGACACATTTACTGATCAAACATATGAACATACTCCATGTGTCTCCATCTGCAAAACCATGTACCTGAATGTTTGATATTCCACCAGAACATAAAACTTATAGTTGTATGTTTATCAGTGCTTGCAGATCATCATACAAAGAATTCCATAATATCTGGAGTTCTTCTGCTAATTCTTCATCCCAGGTAATCTTTGTTTTCCACAGTTGTTGGATAAATGTTTTGACTTTAATTATCACTGGACCACGAAGTCCCAACAGATCAAAAATAGATGCAATAACTCATATAACAGTGCATTTTGTTAGCATCACAGAACTAGATTTCACCTGTACATCAAATAGGAATTTGTCATGAGACCACATGTGTCTTTGTAGCTGAACTTTCCGGTTTAAAAACCACATGATGTGGTAAGAAAAGCGTTTCTTTATTCATTGCATTCTTCCTCGATATTCTGGATTTCATCAACAGGTTTCTTCTTCTTCTTCTTCTTCTTCTTCTTCTTCTTCTTCTTCTTCTTCTTCTTCTTCTTCTTCTTCTTCTTCTTCTTCTTCTTCTTCTTATTATTATTATTATTATTATTATTATTATTATTATTATTATTATTATTATTATTATTATTATTATTATTATTATTATTATTATTATTATTATTATTATTATTATTATTATTATTATTATTATTATTATTATTATTATTATTATTATTATTATTATTATTATTATTATTATCATCATCATCATCATCATCATCATCCTCTTCTTCTTCTTCTTCTTCTTCTTCTTCTTCTTCTTCTTATTATTATTATTATTATTATTATTATTATTATTATTATTATTATTATTATTATTATTATTATTATTATTATTATTATTATTATTCCTCTTCTTCTTCTTTCCCTGATTACCCTCCCCTTATGTAGAACTTACACCCCCTAGGACTTACTAGGGTCAGGCTCCTGTTGGGGAGCAGAGGGATCTCTGGACCAGACAGAGTGAAGATCTGGAAGCAGGTAGTCAGCCAAGTACCAGGTATGAGAATGAGGAAGAGGATGATATGAAGTGTAGGCGAAATGGATGATTGGAAGGGTGATAATGGAGCAATTGGTGGAATGAATGGTGGGGGAAACTGGAGAACCCGGAGAAAACCTGCCCAGATGCCGCTTTGTCCACCACAAATACCACAAGCGGGTCCCGCCTAGCTGGTAGGCGAGCGGTCTAAGCACTCAGCCATGGTGCTGCCATTATATTTCCAGACTCAGGGGAGGATGAGGAATAATCCTGGCTGGAGAAAACTTCCTACCCCCCTCCCGGGAATCGAACCTGGGACTCCTTACAAAGCAGGCAGGTGCTCTACAAACTGCATTACAGGGCAGCCAACAGGTTGATATGCCCCAATTCCAAATACACTTCCATGAGGCTGGTGTAGCTGTCACGTAGGTGGGAACATCTTGATAGTTTCCTCTCCAACTGATAAAATCTCTGTTCAGCACACTTGTAAGAATCGCCAAAAGGATGATGAAATGAACAGCATGCTAACTTCACAATGTATTGCCCTGTGTGTTTTTTTTTTTTTTTTTTTTTTTTTTAAATTAACGTCCTCCAACATTGTGTCATATCAGACGAATGAGTGAAATGAAATGGGTGAAATGATGCTCAAATGAGCCCGAGGTCCATGGAGCTTTAAGTTACCCGACATTCGTCTTCTCAGGGTAGGGAAAACCTCGGAAAAAAACCTTACCCAGATAACTTACCCTAAGCGAGATTCGAACTCGCGACCTCTTGAATGTGAAGCAGACATGCTAACCATCACGCTACCGAGGCGGACGCTCTGTGTTCTCTCTGCATGTTGTTTTCAGAAAGAGTCACTCAGCCTCTTCTTCCTTGGAATAATGAGTTGTGATGACTTCTTCTTGTTCCCAAAATGTCTGTAGTTGTCCATTCAGATCTTCATTTCTGTGAAACAGTGAAGTGGAATTGACCCTTGGTTCAATATCTGGTAAACGTCCAAGCAGAATCCAACCTAGCTGCGTTTCTTGAACTACAGATTGATCTTGGCTGATTATTATATACTGTCCTTTCTTCAGTAAACAAGGATAGACATCAGAACCTAACAACATATCCACCTTTCTAAAAATGTTGAATTCTTCATCAGCAAGTTTAATGTTCTTGGGAATTTTCAGTTGAGCGATATTTACATAGGAGCTAGGTAACTCTCCTGCCACCTTCGGTAAAATGAAACATGTTACTGTGTAATTATTATTTATTTATGCCAACAAACTTACTGTTGGTGTTTTTAAACACACAAGCTGTGTGTGGGCAAAGTTTGAGAGGTAGAACTGGAACTTAAAAATTCAATGCCACAACTGTGATTTGAACCACAGAGCTTCTGCTTACCAGGCGGCTGCTCTAACCATTGAGCTATTGTGACAAACTGCCAGAATGGCATTAAATTCTCAAGCCAGTACGTATTTCTTCAGGTAAACCACAATATTTGATCAATTTCTCGATAGAACACAATATCTTCCCAGAGTCCCTAAAAATTAGTACCATAATTCCAATTTTAAAAAGGGGGACAGATGCCATATTACTAACTATAGACCAATAACTCTTACCTCTGTATTCAGTAAAGTATTTGAAAAAGTTCTAAATTCAAGACTGGTTAACTTCTTAGATAAATATAACATATTAGTTAAAATGCAGCATGGCTTTAGAAAGAATTTCTCGAGTACGGCTATCATGGATCTTGTACAAGACATTTACTCAAAATTAGACAAAGGTGAACAAACAGTAGGACTATTCTTAGATCTCTCTAAAGCATTCGATAACATTGAGTTAAATTTATTATTGAACAAATTAGAAGGTTACGGTATAAGGGGCAAAATGCATGACATACTAAAATCCTATTTAACAAATCGCAAACAAAACAAAATGATAACCTGTAACAACAATGAGTCAATTAGGTGTTATATGTCACCATATGACACAGTTAAGTATGGAATGTCACAGGGATTGGTACTCGGGCCAATCTTATTTCTACTATATATAAACGACTTATCTCTCTATGAAAACTGCAAAAAGTATCCTATGCTGACGACACCACTTTACTTTATTGGCACAAAACCATGAATCTCCTGGAGAATTCTATTACAGATTTTCTTCATAACCTACTTAAATATCTAGAACATAATAATTTAAAAATGAATATAGATAAAACAAAGTTATTACATTTTCAGTATGGAAGATTGAATTCAGAAAGTCCTTCGGTGGTAAAAGTAGGGAACAGTATCATTGAAATAGTACAGCAAATTAATTCCCTGGGTATAATTTTGGATAAGAACCTCTCATTTAATCGCCATATAGACCATGTGTGTAACAGAGTAAGTACAGGATTATATCTATTGAGGTGTCTCTCAAAATATTTGGATACTGCTTCATTAAAAATAACATATTTTGGTATAATATATCCTTACCTTCAATATGGAATTGAAGTATGGGGAAGCACCAGTGTACATCATTTAAACAGACTCATGGTATTACAAAAGAAATGTATAAGAGCAGTGTATGGATTAGGGTATAAAACTTCATGTTGCAATACTTTTATAGAAAATAAGCTATTTACTGTTATTTCATTATATTGTACTATATTGTTATACTGTATATTATTAAAAACAATTTGCCCACAACACACTGTAACAAACAGCATTATGACTGTAACACACATGGCAAGAACAACATACATCAGACCCGCATAAATAAGAGCACAACTGAACACAATCCACTTCTGAGTGGTGCCAAGCTATATAATAGATTACCAAGTACCTTAAAAGATAAGCATGGAGAACATTTCAAAAGGGAGCTAAAAAAGTATCTAGTAAATAAATGTTTATATAGACTAGATGAATTGTAAATAATTGTAAATGTATTGAGAGGTAGAACTGGAACTTAAAAATTCAATGCCACAACCAGGATTTGAACCACAGACCTTCCTTTGTTGGCATAAATAAATAACAATTGTAAATGTATTTTTCCTTGAAACTTGTAATATTTTAACTTGACAATGCTTGAAACATACTTGTACATTATTATTTATTTATGCCAATAAACTTACTGTTGCTGTTTTTAAACACACAAGCCGTTTGTGGGCAAAGTTTGAGAGGCAGAACTGGAACTTAAAAATTCAATGCCACAGCTAGGATTTGAACCACAGACCTTCTGCTTACCAGGCAGCTGCTCTAAACATTAAGCTACTGTGACAATCTGCCAGAATGGCATTGAGAGACTGCCTTTATGGTTTACCAGGAGAAATACGAACTGGTTTGAGAATTCAATGCCATTCTGGCAGATTGTCACTGTAGCTCAATGGTTAGAGCAGCCGCCTGGTAAGCAGAAGGTCTGTGGTTCAAATCCTAGCTGTGGCATTGAATTTTTAAGTTCCAGTTCTACATCTCAAACTTTTCCCACACACAGCTTGTGTGTTTAAAACACCAACAGTAAGTTTGTTGGCATAAATAAATAAATAATAATTACCATCTGAAGGTTATTTAATCCTGGGACATAAAGTACTTACAATAGTAAGTCACAATTGGGGTAATTTGTCTCTGATGTGAGAATGCCTTTGTGGTTTACCGGGAGAAATACGAACTGGTTTGAGAATGTAATGTCGTTCTGACAGATTGTCACAGTAGCACAATGGTTAGAGCAGCCGCCTTGTAAGCGGAAGGTCTGTGGTTCAAATCCTAGCTGTGGCATTGAATTTTTAAGTTCCAGTTCTACCTCTCAAACTTTGCCCCTTGTGTGTTTAAAAACACCAACAGTAAGTTTATTGGCATAAATAAATAGTAACCATCTGAAGGTTATTTAATCCTGGGACGTAAAGTGCTTACGATAGTAAGTCACCATTTGTCTCTGATGTGAGACTGCCTTTGTGTTTTACCAGGAGAAATACAAACTGGTTTAAGAATTCAATGCCATTCTGACAGATGGACACAGTAGCTCAATGGTTAGAGTAGCCGCCTGGTAAACGGAAGGTCTGTGGTTCAAATCCTAGCTGTGGCATTGAATTTTTAAGTTCCAGTTCTACCTCTCATACTTGTATATGTCTATAGGCTAAATAAATATTATTATTATATTACATTATTCTTCTCCTGTAATAAAAACCACTAATAAATGGTAACTCCATTTCAGAGGGCGGATGGGTGGGTAGGTGTGTGGGTGTATGATTCTTAGCGTATACCACTGCTTGGAGGAGAACAAAGGCAGAATGCTTTTACTTGGGTTAGTCATGGTTGTCAACTATGGTGTAGACTATGAACTTGGACTACCTTTGAGATCAACTTCCATCATTGTTCTCATAATTAATTAAAAATGAAAAAGTGCGCTTTATAAACTCAGCTGAGGTTTTTAGTGTAAGTACGTTACCTCAATAATAATATAATTGTACTAGATAATTTATAACTATTCTTTGCTTTCAGAGAAAGTACCTTTTGAGGCCTTGTACAATAGTGTGAAAGAAATTGATGATCTAAAGTCAAAGGTATTTATGCTTTTCTTGCTTTTTCTTTGGAACAGCACTTAATTTTACATAAAATATATTAAAATATAAAGCAATGTAATGGAAATTATGCAATATGAAAACACAATTGTTAGCATAAGAAAAAGAAAGAACAATCCAGAAGAGATGCTAAACAAATGCTTTAGAACACATTCTGCAAAATAAGAAAGTTTTAAACAAAATGTAGAACATATCTAAAGAAATGGGATAGCTTTGGATTTAAAGAATATTAAAAACATACTTCACATTAGAATAATAAATAAATAGTAATTGGCACAGAATCAGCAACAATCAATTCTGTACCAGAAGAGAAGGTGCTGGAGGCCATGTTGAAAGCGACGCCATCATGACTTCATACAGAGTGAATGTGTTTGAACCTCACAAAGAGACAAGACATGGAAGAAAGGAGATTCATATGAAAGTACATTTTAGATTGTGGTTGAGCAAGAATGAACTTCATGAAATAGATATTAAAATCTTCTCCATTAAACGTATGTAGAGTCAAAACACATTTACATAACAAACTGAAAAAGTATGAGGGGCACACAATAAATTATCTACCTCAGTATCTTATATTACATCAGGTGTGATCCTGCACATGCAGCTTGGAACATGCTTTGGCATGTAACAGACTCAATTACACATCAGTCTGTGGTAAGTACTGGCAGTGAGAAGATGGCAAGTGCAGTGGCATGCGGGCCTGCAATGAGCATGAGGGATTTGGAACTTCGCTGTGTGATAAAGTTCCTTACAAAAGAAGTGAAGAAGGCAAAAGAAATCCACAAAAGGATGAATGCTATATATGATGATGCTTCACTATCCTACTACCAAGTAAAGTTTTGGTCCAAGCAATTTAAGAAGGGCAGGGAATCAAATGAAGATGATCCATGTTCAGCTTGACCAGTTGAAGCAACTTCAAAGGAAATAAGCCAAAAAGTGGAGGACATGATTTTGGAAGACCGTCATGTTAAGGTCAATGTTACAGCCCATGGACTGGGTATTTCAGCTGGTGCAGTTTCAGCATCATCCATACGTCTTGATAATGTCAAAGGTCAGTCTACAAAGTATATAACAATGTTGACACCTGAGCAGGAAGCATACCGTCAGCAGTTTAGTAAAGAGAATTTAAATATGCTTAGAGAAAATTCAGAAAACTTCTCAGAAATTGTTACAGGGGCTGAAACATGGGTCAATCATCATGATTCAGAGACTAAACAAGAGTCCATGCATTGGCAACACAAAGGTTTCCTACCCCAAGAAATTTTGTATGCAACAATCAATCAGAAAAATCATGGCAGCAGTTTTTTGGGATAAGAAGGTGTTCTACTTTTAGAATTCATGCCATACAAGACAACCATTACTGGAAACACCTGTGCTTCCACAATGGCTTTATGCAAGAATATGAAACAAAAAACACCATTGAAAATTGTCAGCTGGTGTTCTGGTGCTTCATGACAATGCACCCTACACAAATCACACATATCTCAGGCTGCTATACAGGAGTGCTGCTTCATAGAGCTTGAGACGGGAACTTCTATGTATATATATTTGTAATCTTAGAATTAGAATGTAAATATAAGACTTTTAGGTATAAGTATGATTTGTATTATAAACTGTGTAAAGAAGCTGCCTCTTGAAAATATGTTGACCTGAGCACATTTCTGAAGGCCAGAGGACAAAAACATCTTTTGTCATCTCGCGCCCAGGCATGTGTTGCCTAAAGTCCAAGGACACAGCTGGGGAAAATACATCCCTCCCCCATAACGGGACTAGAGAGAAAGTGCGGGGGTGAGATATAAATAGGAAAACTTGGAGGAGAATGGGGCTGACGGATAGTCTATGTTGCGATGTCGCTACGAGGGTGAACCGGTATCACGAATATGATATGTATTTTCACGCTAAAAACGTAGATGTGAAAGGCGACAGTGATTCGCGTAAGGAGAAGTAAATAGTGATATTAAAACGCAATACCAGAAACTCGCTCAGGTCGGCACTTTGAGGTAATGAAGTGGTGGAAATAAAATTAGTAGACGTCTGTGCTCTGTTTGTCATCTAACCTCGCGCCTGAGAAATATCCCCCTCACGCCTACCTAAATCCGGTACCCAACCCCATTACAAGCTTAACCATCCACCTTACAATTCAGATGTGGCTCCTAGTGACTACTTTCTGTTCAGAAAATTTTAAAAATTTCTGCATGGGCGACAAGTTCTCGATGACAATGCAGTCAAGGCAGATGTAATTTTATTCTCTCAGATTCCAGGGTGGCAATTATAGCAATTACTTCCAAGTTATCACCGAAAAACCAAACTATTATGGAGTGTTGGAAAATTCTTACCCACCTAACAGCACTTCTAAAACACCTAGTCTTCCAATCGATACCAGCTCACTGTGGACTGAGTGGTAATGACAAAGCTGATTTTCTTGCAAAAAGGGTACCAGCAGTATGCAGAAATCTATATTTTATGTAGCTAAAAGATTAGTCAACTCTGAATTCAAAAAAATTATTACAAAATATCACTATGGAAAATCAAAAAATAAAAGATGGGAACTACCAAATATTCAAACAGTAATTCCTGAATATCCTCAAAACATGGCAGTTGCAACCTTCCGGTTGATTATGGGACATGATTATCAGGCAAAACATTTGAACAGAATTGGGATATACCTATTCTTCACCATTCTTTGCTCTATATGATCTGTAAGAGGACCACCAAGACCACCTTCAAATATGCCCGGCCACTTCTAGCACTCCATCCGTCAGTAAAAAATATTGGAGAGCAAGAAAACTAATGACTTCATTGTCAGAAATCCAGCATTAGCCAACAACAACATGTGATCACTAATGTTATCTATTTTTGATGTATCTGGTAAGATAATGCTAATAAAAGCCATGTATATTTAAGCTAAATGAACCTAAACATGGGAATGAAGGAAAAATGAAATTTAAAGAAATATATACAAGCATATAAGCACAAAAATATGTCACATGCCTATTAGGTCTCACATGACCAACAGTACTCTACCAGGGTGTGCACTTAACGGAGGGTTAATTTTTGTTATCCAATAGGCCTAGTGATAGCCCAAGTCATAATATCAGCATACGCTACTGTATACAAACTCTAAAATTTTAAAATGTCTTTGGTCATTAAGTGGTTATGAATAAGTATATTTTATGATTTTAATAACAGCCTTTAAAAATGCACATAAATGTTTATATAAAGCCTCAAAAATAAGTGTTTGTCCATTATTATTTCAAGCTTATCCAAAAAGTTCTAAAAATGTATTTCAAAACTGCCCTATAACAACATAATGTATGCTTTTTTTTCCATGTTACAACATTGTTTTCTTTTCTTCTTGTTCTTCTCCTCCTGTTCCTCCTCCTCTTTCTCCTTCTTATCCTCTTCACCCTTCTTCTCCTTCTTCTCCAGACTACTTATTCATACAGGAAGAGCTCATTTTAATTTTTCTCTGTTTCATATCTGTAAATGCAATATTTTATATAATGTACAGCTGGAAAAAAAGATAGAAATTGTTGTCCACATATAAAATAACAGTGTCTAGCTACCTTGACATAAGGACCCTTGACTGTATTTACATTTTCTATTTTAGAAATTAGTTTCAATTACATAGTTCTTAAAGTACTTTTTTTGTTAGACTTGTTAAACTAATGATTCACAAAGATAATAAAGTAAATAGCTAGATGTAGCATTTATAAATAGGAAAAAATGTATTTGGTTACTGCTTTTAGATAAATCCATTAATCATAGAACAACTTTGTTAATCCTCAGCTTGAAGAGTTAACTCTTAAGTTGTCTGAGAAGTCTGTTGACCAAGAGGACGAGGAGACTGGAGATAAAGATAAAGCAGATCCAGTTAAGGAACACCTCCATGAACTTGATGAGAAACTAAACACATTAAATGATCAGCTGCAAGGCATGGATGCCAATTTTACCTCTCAAATTGAGGGATTGGTAGAGCAAATTGGGGCGCTTGAATGTGATGTTGGACGACTAATGGAACATATGAACACTGAAGAACCAGAGGGAGACGCTATGGCACAAGTATGTATTAAATAATAAGGTGACTCCATTCTTAAGTTGCATTTTTATTTGTTTTATTAAATGAAAGCAGCAGAACTTTTTTTTAATTTAATGTTCTATAACCTGGTAAGTCATATTGGACAACATATTAAATGGGTGAAATGATGCTCTTATGAGCCAGGTTCCATAAAGCTCAAAATTCCACTGCATTTGTCTTCTCAGGATAACAGAAAAACCCAGAAAAAGCCTTACCCGGATAACTCACCCTAACCAAGATTCCAACTCAAAACCTCTTGGATGTGAGGCAGACATGCTAGCCCCACACTACAAGGTGACTAACAGAATTATTATTCTTAAATTTAAAACCAAAGTGAAGTTGTGCCTATAGAAGTCAAAAGGTTTGTTTTGGGTGCAGAATACATTATCAAAAATAGCAAAACTAAAACAGTTTCCAAGATTAAACTTATACCAGGTTATTTCTTTCTTTTTTTTTTTTTTTTTTTTTGTACCACAGGTGTCAAATACTTCTTATGAATTTGTCACTTTTCCTACCAGGCACACATGTATACATTCTTTCATTTTATGTATCTCCCCATTCGATTGCTGCTATAAGGTGATAGTTCCAGAATCTACTGCTCCTCTTTCTGAGAGCTGTGGTTATCTGTCTGCCTCCTGAGGTTCCATTTGGTATTAAAACTTTAGTAGGTTTTTGGGTTGGTCACTGACTAGGCTGCAAACCTATGATATACCTATAAATATTTGGTAAAACTTGCTATTAAGCCTTAGTTGCACAATTAGTACATTGTTTTACTCTTTGAGATCAAATCTGATTACTGGCTCACTGAGCTTAGTCTTAAATCTTTTAAAATTATTTTGATGTTCCATTTATATGCCACCTTTAACATCTATGGTCATAATGGTAGTTTTTAACCTTTGGAACAATTGCTCAACAACAATGAAGTTCACTCACTTCACACATACACATTCATTCTTCCAGACTCTAGGGATAGTTCTGAATAAAGAAAAATTCCCATATGGGAATTGAACCTTGGACCTCTGGATTTGAGGGTTAGCATACTAACAACCAGATGACATAGACGGTCTCTTTTAAACTTATTTTAAAGGCAACACGGAAATTTAATTTGTTTATTCCAGTAATTCTAATGACCATGCTTTAGCTGGGTTAACTGTATGGTTAACTCTTTTGTGAACATAGGCTGTTATGTAGGCCAGCTTTAATGGTTCATCTGTTTGGTAATTTGCTACGTATTAGCTTTAATCTTACTTCAAGGGCATCTTATTGTGTCAATAGCACTGTATTATGTGAGTATATGTTAAATTTATTTGTGCTACACTACATGTATTGCAGCTTTGAGGTCATAACTTTAGGGTCTGCCAATTCTCTTTTTGAGAGTTGTGGTTGTGATTTACCTCTGAGGTTTACACTTGACGTTGAGGCTTCAATGGGTTTTGGAACGGTGACTTAAGCTGCTAACCTATGAGTGCTCCAAATTATTTTGTAAATCTTAATATTATGCCTCAGATTTGGTTTTGTGCTTTGCAATCAAATCTAATTGTTGGTTTGATCTATTTAACTTTTGACATCTTTTAGATTTCTTTTATGGGATAAAATGCTATTGGTGGTGTGTCAATATACATTTGCTATACAAGGGGTTCAGAGTTTGATTCCCAGCTGAGGAGTTAGTAAAGTAGAAGATTATTCCCTATACTTCCCAGAGAACGAGAGTGTAAATGTGTACATAATCTAATGCACAAAACAAAAGAACAAAGATATACCTAAGATTAAAGACCCAAAAACCTAACACTATATGTTTCAAAAGTAAACAGCTGCTGATATGACCACTGAAGTTAAGAGTGAGATAAAAATGGAACTACTAAAACATACATTTGATTAGTGTGAAACAGAAATCTGTGGAAATAAGACAAGGAAGTATAAGTTGCTGATTGATTAGTTGTTTGAAAATGGCATTATAACTGCAAAGATACAGATAAATGTTCTGTTGAAAAAAGAATGAAAAAAGAATATTTAACGTATTATTACTACTCATGTCAAATAAAATTGCTGCTGGACAGAAACATATGCAATAATTTTGTGTCATAATATTACAGGATTTTACAGGCCTGGGAGAACTACAAAGCAGATTACAACAATTGCAATCAGATATGGAGCATGTAAATCAAGTAACCACCAAGCTTATGGATGATGAAGAAGAACGACAACTGCACTATGAGGTTTGTTATGCTGCTTCAAAAGTACAGCTATTAGATAAGTTCTTAAGGGTTTCTTCATTTATGCTTTTAAATGTTGTTATAGCCAATAGCTTGTGAGAAAATCCATCAGTTGTGTGTGGTACACTAATATAACAGAGCACATATTAGAAGATCTTAAAGGTTGTTACCATAAGCCACTGTTGGTGTTTTTAAACACACAAGCCGTGTGTGGGCAATGTTTGAGAGGTAGATCTGGAACTTAAAAATTCAATGCCACAGCTGGGATTTGAACAACAGACCCTCCGCTTACTAGGGAGGTGCTCTAACCATTAAGCTACTGTGACAACCTGCCAAAATGACATTGAATTCTCAAACCAGTTCGTATTTCTCCCAGTAAACCACAAAGGCAGTCTCACATAACAGACAATTACCCCAATGGTGACTTACTATTACAAGTACTTTATGTTCCAACAGTAAGTTTGTTGGCATAAATAAATAATAATTACCATCTAAAGGTTATTTAATCCCAGGACATTCAGCTGTAATGTCCCATGACATGTTTGTATTTCACACAAACAGTTTGAGATTTGATGACAAAAGAACTATATAGCGTTTCACTCTTAGAAGACAGTATGGAGTTAAATGGGACATCTCTGTCTCTATCTAGCGCATACAAGTTGCCATTAGCCGCGTCCTTTTCTACCCTCGCTCTGTTGCCACATTCCTAATAGCATGGTATAAATATTCATTTGTTATAAATTTCAGGTTTGAACACATTATCCTACGCAGAATTTTTTTCTCTATCAGGTTATATCCTTTTCAGAGTCATTATACATTTCTATAGGTCCAAATTTCTTCAGAAAACGTTTTTTTCAATAGAAGTCCGATATTTGCTGTTTCTACACTCATCACGCACTAACTAACAAACTAACTGCTAGAATGCATCTATATTTTTTTCTTAGATAGAGTAAACTATAGTGCTACTACCTGCCTACTTTGAATTCTCTATGTTTACCCAGTTAAGGGTTATAATTTTTTAAATTAAATGTTTTTGGAAAATTTTATATCTGTGCACTGCAAAAGTTATGCAGTGTGAAACTTTTTTGTTATTGAGTTTACATCAGGGAACCAGCGAGAACAAATGTTGAGGAAGGTTGGAGAAAGTTTTTAAAATAAACCAAAAGGCAGTAACCTCTTTCTTTTATCCAATAAGGCAAACAAAAGGTATTCATCTATTCAGCGTCAGGCCTGACACAGAAGATAGTATAAGGAGCAGCACTAACATTAGTTCGAAAGGAGCCGTGTGTGTAACTGTGAGCTGTTATTGCATTATTTGTTTAATATTTTTGTAAATATTTGTAGTTATGGAGGGGGAAGCTAGGAAGAGACGATATGTTGGTAAATAAAGAAGTAAGGAACGCCAAGTAATTATGAATGTGTTAGATTATTTTTGAAGCAAAATGCTTGACAGTAAAGGCAGTAAAAGAAACAGCTAAGGCTATCGGGTGTTCAGAAGTAGTAGTGTGTATGATTAAAAAGGAACTAATGGAAGGACCTCTAAGAACGCCATCGAAAAAGAAAGCAAAAGGGGCGGGACTACACAAAACGCTAGGTTAACGCAATATGATTGAATAGTGCAAGGTGGAGTGCAGCGAATTGTTCATTCTATACAGTTTGCAAATATTCCACCCATGCTGAATATAATTTTGTCACAGTTCAACAGTGATGAGACCCTACCAAATTTCTCAAGGGCCACTCTGATTTGGGGTTTGAATATGAAAGAAAGGGTAACAAGTGCATATTAATAGAAAGAGACGATATCGATATCATCAGATGGCGACATAAATATCTAAAAGACGTAAAAGATTTAGGGACCAGGGGAAATCAATTGTTTATACAGACGAGTCATTTGTAAATTTAGGTCATACAGTAACAAAGGTGTGGAGGGATACCAAAGTTAAAAGTGTCCGTCTCGTCAAGCAGCAATTGAAGGACTAAGTACAGGACTCAGGCCACCTCGAGTCGCTCGCGGAGAGAGATTCGCAACTGGTACATGTTGCAACACTGCGCTCCATTTAATGTGTACTGTCTTTTAAGGGTGAGACGCGCTTTAGAAATCAATGCAAATCATAGGATATTATACAAATTTAGGATTGATATGGCAACAGTTCTTTGTGCATTGTACAGAGTACTAGACACTCTTTAGTTTGGTGCTGTTTTTATAATTATTAAAGGTGTGATGGTAATGAGCTATTGACTCTTTCGTTATCTCGGGTCGTGGTACTGGATGTAATGAACATACACTCAGGTTTAACTTTAGTGAAATATTTTATTCGCACCTTCTTGTTCACAGTATTTAAATCGTATTACAGTACTAAGTCTTTTATTTCAGTGGATCGACTTCCCTAGCATCGCCGAGATTTAATGTCTGAAAATTTAGCGATATTTCGCTAAATGTGTTTTCTATCACTTTACACTTCATCTATTTTACGTCCTTTTATTTAATCGCACACTTCGTATTAACTATCTTATTAAAGTTAGCTAATGTTTCACTTATTTTACAAAAATTAACGGTCTTTAAACACTTAGTAAATTTACTTTCACTATTTTATGATGTGCACACATGAAAATGCGTCCATCTACACCAAAGACATAGATGCTAATCCCAAATTCTTTTGGTTGCGAGTCTAGCATTCCAACTGCCATGTGTACATCCGCGTATGCATTCATCAAATAGTTCCCGCATTGTTAGGGAAGCGATCCTTAGCCATTCTCCCTTCGCTTTCAATATTGAACACATATAATTCTTTTATTTATACATATATATTAAAATTAAATATGGAAATATTTATGAACAAACTTAATTGTTTGTAATAATGAACATTAGTAACATGTTTTCGTCATTTAACCAACTCATACCAACATCAAAAACAAATTACACTCTTAACAAATATTCACATAAACGATTTTCTTTTGGGGTCTTACAATATCCTGTCTCAAGTTAATGCACAATACTAATTGATGAACAACTTGCACTTTACAGGAAGGTGTCAATTTAGAATGTATATGTCAAACAGAAAAGTATAGCTTAAAGTTTGTTTACATGTGTAACAGGAATTGTATGTCAAAAAAAATTAGGGAAAGAATTAACACCAGTATTTAATGTGCCAAGTTGTTCCCACATATTTGTAAATCTCACATACGTAATGTAATTATCAAAATTCTATTTCTCAACTTATGTCCTGAAATTAATTGTGTCAAAAGAAAATATGCCCAAGGTCAATCATAACCCCTTATGATCGATGCATTAAAATCAATAATGATAGGTAACCAATGAGTCGTGGTTGCTATGTACATATCTAGGAGAAATAAACAATTACTCCAATAGGGTATTAATGAATCATTATTACTAGTGATATATGAATCGTTCAAGATGGTCACATAATTGTGCTGCTGAATGTAAAAAGATTTTGTCAGTAATTTTTTCGGTTAAATTATATTGCCGAAGGACATCTAACTGGATACCATGCATAGATATTCCTTATGCATAACTTCTTGTAAATATTCCAAGATATTTACAAAGCAAAGTGAGGATTTAACTTATACAAAACCATGAAGGTCTTGAATACAACAGCTTTGGGACCTAAAAGTATAAATCTTTGCAAAAGAGTGAAAATAATTTGTTAATCTGTCATAAGTTAATGGTAATAAAGTTTAAATAGCAGAAAATTTGGCTATGAATATCTTGCCTTATTTATCCTCTGTGCTCTGAAGATAAGACTTAGCGCTACAGCAGCCTCTTCATAAAAACTGCTACGTTTTACGCCCAACATAGGGCACAAAGAGTGGATAAAAGGAAGAAAGATTTAAAAAGAGTTTCCAAACAAAAAGAGTGAGTACGAATTATCATCTGTAGAAACATCCTAAGGACATTTGTACTCAATCTCATCCTGAAGACAACCAAATTTGAAGACCTTATCTCCAAGACTACATCTTCAATGTGTCCCAAAGAATACGATCAAGTATTGAACCCGAGGAGCCAGGAACTTTACAACAAAGGAAATGCAAGAAAAGAAGGCATCAGAAACCAGGACAACACCTTTTTATTTCTAATAATTTCTTTTGCTAATGAAACTACATAACAGAAAAGTAATTAATCCATCAACTATGAGTAAAGAAACTGTAGAAAGAATGAAAGTATGTGCAGTGGCAGAAGTGGTTGAGGAATTGCAGGCAAGTGGAAAGGGATACTGGAGGGGAAGACTCACAGAAACAAGCAAAAATGATCTAGCTTGGAAGTTTAAAAACAGTGTTATAATAACCAATTTAAACCAAAAAGGTGAGTTGATTAATTATACTACATAACACTTAGTAATAATACTTAACTGGAATATTTTTCGGAGACTGACTTTCCTCCATTATCAACTGGACATATAAGTAAGTGTTGTGTAGTGTTATTAATTGAATCACCTTTTTGATTTGGCGGAAATGAATTTAGCAAATTTTCACAACTTATAAAGCAAGAAATGACTGGCTTAAGAGCATAAATCAAACAAGGTAGGATAAGAACAAAACAAGATTCAGGCAAAAAATTAGGTGACATAGGATCAAAAATAGATGAATGGATGTAGGTTTGATTTTATTAGATCTTCATGACTATCTTTTTCTTTACATTTCTTCTTAATTGCTATTATCTTTTTAATTTTTGATGTAGAAATTGGCCTTATGGTACCTATAAATATTATCCCTTTTGAAGCTATAAGGGTCTTTCTTCTCTTCTTGATTTAACGATATGTCAGCCGTTGATACTTAAATGTCGTTGGTGACGTGGTGTTGCCCTTTGATGTGTTTCGCTCCGGCTAGTTCTGCAAGAGATCTCTTTATCTCGGGTTTGCGTAAGTGTAATGGACAACCCAAGAACAACTTTGCATATCATTTATTTCATTTTAAATATTTTCAGGAGCTATGCCGAAAATATTTGTTTCTGTAGAGGAATCGCACTCACATCCGCGCAGCACTACCTCCCGTACTGGTCTCTGGTTGAGTAGTCACCAGACGCTTTCTCTCTTACCCACGCTAAGAAAACCGTTCTTCAATTTGAATGTCATGACGTCATCCAAGAAAGCCTCGTATCCAAAATGCTATTTCCTTTTCCCGCAATTTAGAAATGTCCCTTTCTATTATAACATGTTCTTTTATGAATTTCGAATATATAATTACCTTTTTAGGATTAAACGATGTTTACTTTATATTTTATTAAATATATCGCGCGACTTTTAAGGTTTTCAGACCTGACTTTCGAACGTGTATTTAAACTATGTAGTATGACGTCATGACTCGTTAATTTCAAACCAATAATGTGTTTATCCTACAACTTTAACGACTATTATTTACTCATATCTTGCTCACCTTACAACACTTCCTGCTCTATTATCTATTTATGTTATTACTTAACACTTATCGCAAATCTCACATCCGGCAATTAAATTAAAACGTGTCTTTTTCAAAAGCCCATTCGATCGGAAATCTAAATTTCGGTATCAAATGCCCCCATTTATATTATTTTATTATTTCATAATAAAATAATGTAAATGTCTTGCCCGAAAGAAAAATTAAAAATTACTCCTGTATTTTGAATAATCGGCAACACTCCCATTATATACAATTTTCAATTACACTGTTTTGAAATTGGTGATTAACATATTTTCTCATTAATCTTTTTAACATGACAAACAATTATACATTTGACTTAACATTAATCCTTAAATACTAATTACAATATGTTATGGTTTCTTCTGTGAAGCTTTTATATAAAGGTTAAATTTCAAGAGTCTTTCTTTGTACTTCCTTCTTTTAGTTCATGTTTGCTCACTTCGCTCTCACTATCACTTGCACTGTGATTTTTTTTTTCACTTTTGTTATTGTAACACATATCTTTACTAGATCCTTTAAGCACTAAACTGTACATATATTTATATAAATCCATTACACTCTTCAGACAAGTTCTTTCTTTGTCTTGCTGTGATAACTATCTATACATCTAAATATTTTAACAAATGTTTACAAATTAAATATTCTGTTTTCTCTCTATGTGGAGATGAACATTTTAACAATCTTTCTGAAGTTGTTATTGTGAGCTCTATACAATATATTCTTAAGCTCTTTGTAGTAGATAGCAATTCACATTCTGCATTTTTCATGAATATGTAAGTACCTGACCAATATATGATTTTCAAGTAAGCTAACATTTACATTTTATCTCAAAGCTGATTGGGCGCCAATAGACAAATGACACTTCCAATTTTTTTTTTTTTTTTTTTTTTACATTAAATCAAGGTTGCAAGGCACCACACGGTTTCTTGTATGGTCGAAGGAGTTGTTTATGCCATCTTCCCAGACATTTTTCATTTTTAACATCTTTTAATTCATAGGTATGATAACCAAATTTTGATATAATTTCTGCAGGACCTTTATATAACAATTCCATCCTTTTGTTCCTACCTCGCAAGGCACTTGATAAGTTATGGTCTTTAACTAGTACCCAATCGCCTATCTTAGGTTCCCATTTATGTTTTCTACTCTTTTTCTTTAATTTTCGCTTCTCTGCCTTTTTCTTGATTCGTTCAAAAGCAATTTTCGCTCTTTCTTCCTCACTTAACTGAATGTCATTAATTTTCAGTGTTTTTGGTACCCCGATCAATATTGGTTCTGGTTCAATTCCTAACATTAATTTTATTGGTGCAAACCCAGTAGTTACATTAATGGTGTGATTGATAATCTTTTCTATCAATGGACAATATTTCACCCAATCCTTGTGATTATGATGTGTAAGTACACGTAAATAAATTCCTACATCTCGGAGGACACGTTCTGTTGGATTCCCTGATGGAAAGTATGATGAACAATAATTTAGTTTTCTCGCATCTAATGTCACCCTAATCTTTCATTGGCCTTATTTACAATACATAGGGGATTCACAAATTCTGAATTCGAAATCTCAATAACCTCATCTTCTAACATTGACTTTATAACTACATCTACCTCTTCTCTTATTGTACTAGGGATAGCTCTCGCTTTATGTGTAAAAGGTTTGATGGGTATCATCTCAAACGAATGAGTATAAATATTACATTTACCAGGTTTCTCAGAGAATACTTCTTTATTTCGGATTAATATTTCAAACAGTTTATCCCTCTGTTGTTCATTTAGTTGATCAGCCTGAGTTACTTTTTCCCTCAACAATTCTTCTAAGTCTTCACTACTCTCCCTATCATAGTACCTAGTTGCATCAGAAACCCTCAAATTGTCTATGAAATCATTTTTATCCCATTCTACATTTTCTTTATTATCGACACTGTACTCTTTGACATTTACTTCCGTTAATTCCATAGCTCCTACTTTAACATATTCTACAAAGAATGTATCCCCTTGGATTTCTTCTTCCTCTTTTTCTCTTACAATAGTTTCTGAACTACTATCTTCCACAAAAGGCACTATAATGGTCTCATCTTCAACTTTCATTTCTAGAATCATGTTTTTAAAATTCACCACAGCTTCCCAGGCATAAAGACAATCACAACCTATTATAATATCTGTCACAAGTCTTCCTACAATCAGAAATAAAATTCCTAGTATTCTCCCATTTATTTCAATATTTATCATTGCTTGAAATTTTACTCTCTCTTTTCGTTTTCCCACAGCTAGCGAGCAATATATCCCATTAACTGGTAAAGACATTACTTTAAAACCACTACTTTGTAAATTATCATACAAATTTTGTGAGCATACTGTGCTATTTGATCCCGTATCTATAATTGCATTGTATTGTTTTCCATTTACTCCAATTTTGATTTTAGGTGGATCTCCTACTTTTTCGTTTTCGTCAATTCTATTTTTCCATTCTCTTTTCTTTTGTATCATCATTTGCCTTCCAGGACTATTTATTTCCGAGTACTTATCACAATCATTACTAGGATACCCAGTTCTCACTGAAGGCGCGTTTGACCGGGTCTGGCGTTTCCCTGATTTTTAGGTATGGCTCCTGTACTATTTCCCAAATTGTTACTTCTGTTTTCCTGCATTAAATCGGGGTTACTTCCTACCATGTTTTTGACCGTGTTAATGGCCTCGACCATTTCCGCATTTTCGGGGGAATTTCGTCCGTTAGAATACCTTTCTTCCTGTCTTGGTGACCTCGGTCTAAACTCATTATCTCCGTTTGTCCAATACCCATCATTTGAATTTCTACTATGTCCAAAATAACGTCCCCGTCTACCTCGATCAAATCTATTTGTATTCATATAATTCACCCTTATATTTCTTCCCCTTTGATTACCATTTCTATTTTGGTGACGCCCTTCCTGGTTATATCTACCTTGATTTTCCCACCGGAATGATTCCATCCTTGGTACTGGTCCTTTATATCTTTCCCTAATCTCACTTCTATTCTGATAATACTGTGCCCCTTGCCCGAAAGAATTTACAGTTTCTTTTTCTTCATATTTATTTCCAAATGCGTGTTTTGGCTTATTGACTTCTAAGGCTGATAATAATTCGATCATAGCTGCAATGCTATCGGGTCGGGCTATGATTAGGTAGTGTTGAAGCGTTTCCGGAAAATGTGGAGTAACTATATTTATTAGATCTTTTTCAGCTAAGGGAGGATCCAACATCTTCGATTTTCTCGCTATTCTCATAAAATAGTTTACCATCGATTCCTCCGATCTAGGATTAAATTTTCCATTGCTTAATTCAACTCTAATATTAGCCTGCCTACTAGCTCCCCAATATCTGGTTAAAAAGATGTTCCTAAAGGTCCTGTAATCATTATTGTTACCCATAGAAAGGCCTAGCCAATTAGCAGCATTACCCTTTAGGCATTTTCTTACTATCACCATCTTGTACTCCTCTGGTATACGTTTCACCGTGAAGTACTCTTGTAACCCTTCTAAAAAGGCTTTAGGATCATCTGAATCTTCATTTTCAAAAACTGGAGGTGTCATTTCATTTAAGACATGGTTAGGCCAATGTAAATTTGAATTGTCACCTATCCCTGAGCTATTTCCGAGATCAGAATGGGAATTACTGTTACCTCTATTTTGCATCGAAATGTCAGCTGATACACCTGGTATTGCCTCGTTTCTTGCAACTTCATTACTAAGATTGTTGTGATTACATGCATTTTCATTTAATTTCAAATTTTCTAAGGCCTCTTTTACCTGAGTAATTTCTGTTACTACCCCTTTTATTTTGTCTGTAACATCCTCCAAATTTCTAGCCTGCCTTTCACTTTCTACATCAGATCTTTCCATTCTAACTTTACACCCCTGTAGCTCTTCTCTAATTTCTTCCCTGTCTTTATCTAACCTTTGTACTACCTCTTCCCTTTGTTTGTCTAATCTATATGTTACTATTTCCCTTTCTTTATCTAATTTTTCACTCACTTGTTGACCTAATTTCTTTTCAGAATTCTTTACTTCTTGCCGTATTATCTCTAATTCTCCCTTAACCTGTTCTCTATTTTCTTTTACTTCACTACTAACTTTATTAATTTCCTCCCTAACTTCTTCCCTAAAGGTTTCGAAAGCTCTCTTCTGATTCTCCAATTGCATTCCCACTTCCTGTTGTCCCTTCTCTAATTTCTTTCCTAACTCTATACTAGTTTCATCTATCTTACTCATCTTTTCCATTATCTTTTGAAACATATTCTCTATTTCTGACATAATTGCTGGCCTTTCTGAATTAGTACTAAACATTTCTGAGCTACCTCTAGGTGTTTCTCTAACGTTCTGATCTTCTACTTCTTGGCATATTCTGCTACCAATTACATTCTGATTAAATTCTTCCATCCTACTTACACTTTTCTCAATTTCCGGACTCTCAAAACCTAGAAAATCAGTATCACTGTCTTCCATTTCTAAGCTATTTACATGTGTTTTTTTCTACTCACCAAAATTTTCAATATTTTCACTATTTCACTTTAACTGCACTTAAACTTGTTCACTACACGTTTCACAGATGTTCACACGCTGGGCACCTTCTTGTCTGCTGGCTCGATGCTGGCCTGGTCGTCTTGGGGGGTTGGTCCATTCTTTCGACGCCACACGTTGGGATGCCAATTTGAAGCTGAATAATCGTTGTGTCCTAGTTATTGGATCGCCATTTGAAGCTGAAGTCGTTGGTGACGTGGTGTTGCCCTTTGATGTGTTTCGCTCCGGCTAGTTCTGCAAGAGATCTCTTTATCTCGGGTTTGCGTAAGTGTAATGGACAACCCAAGAACAACTTTGCATATCATTTATTTCATTTTAAATATTTTCAGGAGCTATGCCGAAAATATTTGTATCTGTAGAGGAATCGCACTCACATCCGCGCAGCACTACCTCCCGTACTGGTCTCTGGTTGAGTAGTCACCAGACGCTTTCTCTCTTACCCACGCTAAGAAAACCGTTCTTCAATTTGAATGTCATGACGTCATCCAAGAAAGCCTCGTATCCAAAATGCTATTTCCTTTTCCCGCAATTTAGAAATGTCCCTTTCTATTATAACATGTTCTTTTATGAATTTCGAATATATAATTACCTTTTTAGGATTAAACGATGTTTACTTTATATTTTATTAAATATATCGCGCGACTTTTAAGGTTTTCAGACCTGACTTTCGAACGTGTATTTAAACTATGTAGTATGACGTCATGACTTGTTAATTTCAAACCAATAATGTGTTTATCCTACAACTTTAACGACTATTATTTACTCATATCTTGCTCACCTTACAACACTTCCTGCTCTATTATCTATTTATGTTATTACTTAACACTTATCGCAAATCTCACATCCGGCAATTAAATTAAAACGTGTCTTTTTCAAAAGCCCATTCGATCGGAAATCTAAATTTCGGTATCACTTTTAGGACAAATATAATAATTTGGAAAATTACTTAGAAAGCACTAGGTTTAATCTATGAGCAAGACAATGTATGAAAATTGTGTCAGGATATTCATCCTTTACTCTCCTCTGAAGGCCATTCAATTCTCCAGCTAACACAGCAGCACCATTATACAATGTGCTGCTAGCTTTGAACCACATTTATACTTTTCCAATGTAAGGCATACATGATTTTTCAGAGTTGTGTTATGATCTGCACTTACAACAATAAAACCAAGAAATGTTATTAACTTCTTTCTTGGAAGTTTGAAAACAGTGTTGTAATAATCAATTTAAACCAAAAAGGTGAGCTGATTAATAACACTACACAACACTTACTTATATTTTACTGGAACATGTTTCGAAGGCTTGACTTTCCTTCATTATCAACCGGACATTGACTGATTCTCCCTGGTGTGGATGGCAATGTTTTTTCTAAGGTCTCCTCTGGTGGTGGTTCAAGGAACTTGCTAAAGATATCTTTCTCAGGGATGTTGAAATTTCTCTGTTTCTATTTTTCAGAATGAAGATTTGTTCCCAAGTAGACAGCTCTTGTTTTCCCGTTACGTGTTTGAGGAGCTTTGGTTCTGGCTTTATGTTGTGGTTTTCTGTCCAAAAGTGGTTGGCAACTGCTGATTTTTCTAACTGTTTGCTTTTTACATTTCTAAAGTGTTCCTTGGATCTTATTTCTAAATTTCTTTTGGTTTTTCCTATATACACTTTATTACAGTCACTGCATTTACAAAATTGAATGCAGTAATTAGAGTAATCCCATACTGCCACGATTATATTGCCTACCAACAGTACACAAACAGGACAATAGCATCAGACCCATCATCAATGGCATTAATTCACCCACTTACCACATTGCTAAATGCCTAGTAAAGAAACTAAAATCTTACACAAAATTTGAAAGTTTAAGAATTGAGAACTCCTTGGAACTCATAAAATACCTGCAGAACTACAATATCCCTGAAGGCCACATAATGGTTTCTTTCAACTTTAAATCTCTTTTTACCAATATTCTGGTGTAAAAAATACCTACACTCATTAGAAGATGGCTGACTCAGACTGCAATAGACCCCACAGAAATAAGTGACATCATTAACCTTACGGGAATTTGCACAAAGAATAATTACTTCACATTTGACAATAAATTCTACAGACAATCCCAAGCGTTAACAATGGGGAGTCCACTGTCACCGTTTTTAGCAGACATGTACATGAGCTTTTTCGAAACTCACATAGTAAATTCCTTTCCACATATGTTCAAATTTTGGAGAAGATATGTAGATGACATCTTTGCCATAATCCCCCAGAAACAAAAAGAAGACTCTCTGAATTTACTAAACCTACAGGACAACCATATAAAGTTTACAATTGAAATAGAAGACAACAACACATTACCTTTACTGTACCTCAAAATTACTGGAGATATAGATGGTATAAAATTTGGAATATATAAAAAGCCCACACATATGGATAATTACATAAAGAAAAATAGTTGCAACCCAGTTTCACACCAACTAGCAGTATTTAGAAGCTTAATTCATTGATTATATAATGTTCCTTAAAGTGAAGAGGAATTTGTGAAAGAGCAACTTCGCATACATGAAACAGCAGCACTAAACGGATTCAACCCAGCCACCATTAGGAACATGTTAAAAAATGCAGAAAAGCTGAAGATAATTTTGCAAACCACTACGTTAACACCACTCACAAATGTTGTTGTTTTCTAGTGCCTTGCATCTGGCAATGAAGCCATTAGCATTCGTGCTTTCCAATACTTTTAAACTGTAGTTTCTTCTGATCTTAATGCTTGACAGGTCTTCAAGTGGTCTTCGTTCATTTCTGCTGGACCGTTATACAGGACACATATTGGTGAAGCTGAGATACCTATTCTGTAGAGATGACTTGCCACTCACAAATAACAACTGGAAATTTAGAAAATTCACCTACCACCTCTGGGCCTTCAGGAAATTTGAAAGAATCTTCAAAATACTAAACATAAAACTGGCACCACAAAACAAATACAGTTTAAAAAACCTGCTGAACAAGCTACTTAACAATGTCATCCCTTACAATCTAAAATCTGGAATTTACCAAATCAACTGCAATAGTTGCAAAAAACGCTGTATAGGAAAAACAAAACTAAATTTGGATATGAAACTAAAGGAACATCAAAGGAATATAAAATTAAAACAAATGGAAAAGTCTGCTGTGGCACACCACTTTTGCAATGAAAACCACAACATTGGCCTCAATATAAAATTGTTAAAATCTCTAAATTCACCAATTGAGAAAAATTTACATAATCAAAAACAACAATAAAGTGATTAACTTCGTAATCCCACCTTTAAATGAAGTGTTAAAGCTCTGTGCCCCTAACACCAGATGGTAGCAGGACGACAGCAGAGAGGAGGAACAAGAAGATAGCGTCAGTCACCCAACAGCTGAAGATGGGACCGAATGTTCTTGAAAACGTTTCCTGTTTTTAAAACAATTTAAGTGAAGGCAAGTGTAAAAAAGTGACTCAAAATGACCTCAAACAGTTCAATCAATGTTATGGTAAACAACATTGGACAGCTGCCAAAAGGGTGCTTAAAAGGAATCAAGGAGCTTGGTTTATGTTTCACCAGAACTGGCCAGCCCATAATTGGTTGTGCTGATGCAAACTGGGGACACTGCCCTATGGACTGCAAATCATACAGTGGCTACTGTTTCAAATTTGTTGGTTCAGTCATCAGTTCAGAATTGGTGCTGTTTTTATAAAGATTATTACATAGCAGCAGGAATAGTGTTCTTACTGAAAGATGATATAGTGTGATTGCAGACGCGATTCCTATCCTCAGGGTCGTGGTTACAGAATGGAATGCATAAATCAATGTTCCTTTATCACAACTTATTTATTCATTAACATTTCGTTATTTTACACTCTCAGCACCATATTAAATAATCAAAGACCTTCACAATTATAATTTAGTAGAATCTACACTGGATAAAAGTTTGGGTGAAAGTTACATGTTCACACACTACCAAAAAACACGTCCTTTCATCTTGAGCACACAGGCGCTAATGAAAATAGTCCTTGGCGTCTCTCTGACGCAACAACGCCATTTTTTTTGTATTCATCCGCGCAAATAGTTTTTATTGGTTGAACACAAAGTGACAAGAAAACATTGGCTATCCTGAATATTAAAAATAAGTCCCTGATACACCCAAACAAGAACTAGAAATTTATACACTTTTAAAAAAATATTTACATGAACGATTTTCTATTGGTCAATATTAATAATAATAATAATAATAATAATAATAATAATGTTTATTAGCCCATAGACAATTATACAAATTGTTTCGAGCATCGTCAAACTACAAATACAACAAAACAAAAATTACAAAATAAGACTTAACATAATCATATTCTATGAAATACCACTAAGTAGAGTCATATACAGCATATTTACAATTCCTCTATACAGTATAAACATTTTCCTATAAGCTATTTCCTTAGTTCTTTTTTAAAACTTTCTCCTTGCTTAGCTTTAATAGTATGTGGCAATTTGTTATATAGTTTGACACCACTGATATATGGATCAGATTCACTTGTTCTTTTATTAACATTAATTCTATGTATATTATTCATACCTCGTGTATTGTAACTATAATATTGATTATTACTACTAATAATGTGTATATTTTTACTTACAATATGTATTATTACTTTATATACATATAATGAAATAATAGTGAACAAGTTATTATTTTTAAAAATACTGCGGCACGAAGTCCTGTTATTAAGTTTATACACTGTTCTTATACAATTCTTCTGCAATATTAACAACCTATTTAAATTTTGTTTACTAACATTTCCCCAAACCTCGATCCCATATTGAAAGTTATGATATATTACCCCAAAATATACAATTTTTAGAACCTCAGTATCGAGGTATTTGGAAAGCCTCCTTAGTAGATATAAGCCTGAACTTACTCTACCACAGATTAAGTCTATATGAGGTGCAAATGACAAATTTTTATCTAACATTAGTCCTAAAAATTTAATTTTCTGTACGTGTTCGAGAATTGTGTTTTGTACATTTATAGTTACAGAGTTATTAGTGTTTTGATTAGAATACTGAAAGTGGAGTAATTTTGTCTTTCCTATATTTATGTTTAAGTTATTATCCTTGAAATATTTCTGTATCTCACTTAATGAGCCCATCATTGAATATTCCAAAGCATTTAGGGATTTATTCCAGTATAGAAGTGTGGTATCATCAGCATAAGAAATATTTTTACAATTCTCAAACTGGGGGAGGTCATTTATATACAATAAAAACAATAGAGGACCCAAAACTGAACCTTGCAGTACACCAAACCTAACAGTATGGTATGCAGATGAAAAACTTTTCATTGAACCATTGACTTTGTGTATAACTACTGTGCATTGCTTACGATTCGTTAAGTAAGATGTTATTATTCTGTCTCATATGCCCCTTGTTTTGTTTTTCAAGTTGTCACCTATATTTACAATCTTGAAACACAATACAATACTTCTCCCTACTCCTCTGATTCAATCACTTTGTACAATATTTTTTTTTTTTTTTTTTTTTTTTTACAGTCTTCTTCACTGTTTGTCTTTGTCTTTTGTTTTGGCATGATACAGCATGTCTTTATAAATTTCACATATTCAATTACTACACAATACATACAGTTATTATACAATACATATTCAGTTATTGTACAACACATTTGGTTATTACATAACATGTTCAATTATTATACAATACATATTCAGTTATTGTACAATATATCCTGCTATCATACCACATGTTCTGTTATTACAATACATATTCAGTTATTACACAATACACATTCAGTTTTTTGCATAACACATTTAGTTATTACTCAACATATCTAGTTATTACACAATATATCTAGTTATCCTACAATACATATTCAGTTATGGTACAACACATATTCAGTTCTTATACGACACATACTCAGTTATTGTACATTTGACATTGACACAAATATAATTTAAGTGTATCATGGTTTATTATGTGGTTTTTTGACTTGTATTCATTGCTATGAGGAGAGAAAAACAGGATACAAATTTTGAGCTAATGATTATGATCATGTTTATGGCAATATTTTATTCAGTTCTTTGCCTTCTTTGTCTTGTAAGTTTATTATGTATAGGCAGGCTGTTGAGTCGGTTCTTAAACTCTGATGTTACTAATGGTACTATTTTTCTTAATTGGGTTATTATTTATTGTTGTTTGGTTCAATATTTCTTCGAGCTTAGCATTGGCTATATCCATCTTAGTTCATGGGCATTGTTTTTCTGATTATGGTTTTCCTCACTTCACTAATTGTCACTTCTTTGTCTCTTATTTCTATAAGAGAAAACTTCTATACTTATAATTATTCTGTAATTATATTATTTTTCTTCTCAATTCACCCTCGACATCTTTGTGTCGAAATATTATATCTTTGTCATCATAATTGATTCCTTTTTTATTTTTGTTCCTGACATCCTTATGTCAAAAACATATTATCTTCCGTCGCTATAATTCATTTATTTAATGACAATCAGTGTCTTCATCTGTCTTTGTTGACAATGCTCTTTGTGGTCGATATAGGCAATGACTGTGTTGGTTTTCTTCCTTGTTGTAATTCCTAATCTGAACATAATTTTCTATAAGTAACCCATTAAAATTGTTATCTTCCTTCATCTTTACTACTCCTGCCTTACATATTTGTTGGCAAAGACTATTTGGTCCTTTCTTTGTATGGCTTTAATTTATTTTTATGGTATCTTCCTACCAACTTGCCATTTGTATTCTGTAGCTCATACGTGTGGTCACCCAGCTGTTTTGTTATGACCAGTGGTCCAGTATACAATAGCTCCATCTTTCCAGATCTTTTTTCAGATGCCTTGGATGCTTTGTGGCTTTTTAAGAGCACCTTTTCTCCAATTTGTGGGGACCATTTCCTGACAAATCTTTTTACCTTGTTCCTCCCTTTTTCAGCCTTTTGCTGCAATCTTCTGAATGCCAATTGACATTTTTCCTTCTCTGATAATTCTCTTTGGGCAGCCATCGTAGTGTCAATGTCAATTGTCAATCTCTTGGGTTTCGTGTTGGTCATCAATTCGATTGGGGCGAACTTGGTCGTGGGGTTCACCGAATGGTTAATCACCTCCTCTATATATCCGCATTTTTCTGTCCAGGAAGTGTGGTCTCTGTGGCAGAGTAGACGGAAATAAATACTTATATCCCTCATGATTCTCTCAGTTGGGTTTCCTTGGGGATAATATGCTGAGGAATAGTACAATTTTATTCCTAATGTTTCTAAGGTGTTCTGGAATAACTTGCTCTTATGCATTGTTGCATTGTCCGATAGAATACATTTTATCCTCCCATATTTTGGGATGTAGTCCTTGACGATTTTATCTAGGCAAGTTCTGCTTTTAATGTTCTTAATGGGGTATATTTTGGTGAATTTTGTGAAAACATCAAACATGACAAAGATGTATCTGTTTCCATCTTTCCCCCTTGGTAGCTCTCCATGCTCGTCAATACACACCAATGCATTTTTCTCGTTCCTTACGATGGATTGTGGAACGACATCGTAACTTACATTAATTGGCTTGGCCTTCTGACATAGGTCGCATGAGGAAATTAACTTCCTGACTTTCTTGCCAAGATGTTTGATGTACAATACTTCTTCAATGGCAAGCATTGTTCTCTCAGTACCAGAGTGAAGCATCGAGTGGTGGAATGCCAAAATGACCCTGTCTTGTAAGGAATTTGGTACCATCATTTTCCACTTCCTTATGTCGCGACCATGCAATTTAAATAGGATGTTCCTAAATTTGCCTATCTTGGCTTCCAATTTTGGTATTATGTCTGGAGCCTTGTCGAATAGCCTCTTCAATTCAGGGTCTTCTTGTTGTAGCTTCGCTATGTTTTTGAAGTCTTGTAAGATTTCGTTGCTTTCTTTGCTATTTATCTGCATGATTTTAAATCATTCTTTATTTCTAAGTGGCTTTGTTTCATATTATTTATAGCATCCTGTTGTGAATGCATCACATCATTCATTGTCTTAATTTTAGGAATTACAATTTGTTCTACTGTTTCATTAATAATGTCTTTCCTTACTACCTCAATCTCTTTCCTTAATTCCTCAGTTATTTCTGCTTTTACATTTGTAATCTTACAGTCTACACTTGTATTACATTCTGTTATTTCCTCTCTACACCTAACAATTTCTCCTTCTAACACAATCTTATTCTCTCTCATCTCTGATTCTATCTTTCCCATCCTATCTCCTACGATTTCTATCCTAGCTTCTAAGGCTTCCTTTGTTTCATTTAAGTTTTTATGTACTAATTTTAAATTAGTTTCCATTACTTTCATATTTTCTTTACACTCCTGTCTTCCTAATTCTATTTTCTGTTCTAAGTTCTGTCTTCCTAATTCCATTTTCTGTTCTAAGTCCTTTCTCACTTCCTCCATTTTCTGACCTATCTCTTCCTTATTCTGTTCCAGTTTCTGACCTATACTCTGATCTAAACTTTGTTCTATGTCCTGTTTTAATTCTGCCCTATTCTGTTCCATTTTCTGACCTAAACTTTGTTCCAGTCTTTCAAACATGATCATCATTAACCTTTGGTCTTTGCTTATTTCCACCTGTTCCTCACTTTCTAATTCTACCTGATAACTAGGCCTATCTGCCCCTTCCCCCACTCCTGTTTCTATCTCTTTTCGCGACATTTTAATTTCTTTATCCAATTCACTTAAGGTTGAAAGTCCCACTACTTTGCCGCTTCTCAGTAACATAAAAATGGAAATAAAATGTATGTAAAAACAAAAATTTTTGATCCTACTTTCTTTTCCGTTCGTTCTTCGTCCAGTTATTTACGTCTCCTGGGTAGTTGGCTTCGCTAGATGATCTCCGGTGTTTTTCCCACGTTGATTCTCCGTGTATCGATGTTCTGACGTATCGTTGATATCAAACGATGGTCTAATGGCGTCTTTTTCCTGCGCGATGGGATGGCGTCATTTGATGTTTATTGTAATTTCAATTTTCGTAATTTTGCATTCCATTCTAAATTCGAGCTCCACGTTGGGTAAGCCATTTTGGTGCTGTTTTTATAAAGATTATTACATAGCAGCAGGAATAGTGTTCTTACTGAAAGATGAAATAGTGTGATTGCAGACGCGATTCCTATCCTCAGGGTCGTGGTTACAGAATGGAATGCATAAATCAATGTTCCTTTATCACAACTTATTTATTCATTAACATTTCGTTATTTTACACTCTCAGCACCATATTAAATAATCAAAGACCTTCACAATTATAATTTAGTAGAATCTACACTGGATAAAAGTTTGGGTGAAAGTTACATGTTCACACACTACCAAAAAACACGTCCTTTCATCTTGAGCACACAGACGCTAATGAAAATAGTCCTTGGCGTCTCTCTGACGCAACACCGCCATTTTTTTTGTATTCATCCGCGCAAATAGTTTTTATTGGTTGAACACAAAGTGACAAGAAAACATTGGCTATCCTGAATATTAAAAATAAGTCCCTGATACACCCAAACAAGAACTAGAAATTTATACACTTTTAAAAAAATATTTACATGAACGATTTTCTATTGGTCAATATTCTGTCTCAGAATCTAGAAAGCAAAGAACAACAGCCCTGTCAACTGCAGAAGCAGAGTGGATGTCTGTGACTGATGTAGCAAAAGAGGCACTTCATTTGAAACAACTTGCAAATGATGTTGACCTAAAGTACAGTCACATACTAATTCTAAATGATAAATAGGCAGCCAAGAATCTAGCAGAAAATCCCATAATTGGTTATTGTTCAAAACATATAAGCATCAAGGAATACTTCATAAAGAAAACAGTGATGCAAGGAGACATCAAGAATGCCTGCTGCAGAACAGAAGAGATGGATGCAGACATTCTCACCAAAGCAGTGCCTGCATTGAAGTTTATCACATGTAGAAACTGTTTAGGACTTACATGAAGAAAGTTGTTTTATTTTCATCCTTGTTCATGAGAACAAGTGTTGACAAGTAAAGACTTTACTGTGCACTCACAAGGACTCAGTTTTTTAAGGTTGTATTACCTGTTTTTGTATTTAGTAAATGACAAAAGTGCTTTCAAGTTATCAAGTTGCACATACTGTCAAATGTTGGCTTCATCTTGACATGATTTTGTACTATTTTTACATTAACTAAATACTTGATCTCAATATATAGATTACCAAATAAATACAACACTATCCACCACATGTTGATCAAGATAAACATTTATAGAATTTGTTTTATTACATATTGTCTTAATGTGAGTAGAAGAATTCAGTGGGCTTAAGGGAGTAAAATCTTTTAGAGGTTGATCGCTATGTGACAGTTATGATATTCCATTCTCTTTGTACAAGTATTTGAAATTTCAAACCAATAACAAGAACAATCTTGTAAATGGTTAATGGTTATCTCCACAAAAATATGTGCCCATCTGACAAAATTTTGTATTTAATAAGATATACATTTTTTGTGTTGTAAGATTTTATCTATCCCTTACAGTTTACCAGTAATGCGAAAGTCACTCAGAAGAAGAGGACTTCAAAGGTTATTCTCAGAAAATTCAAGATACACTTTCATTTGTCATGAAAATATCTGAAACATATGGTATTTTAGTCAAAATCTTAGAGCAATTTTTGAGAAAATCAAAATTTTTAAAAATATTCCCATATAAATGGTAGATTGTGGGGATAGTTTTCTTGAATATCTTATTGTTTTATCCTTGATAGATGCTGAGCTAAGTTTGGTATTTAACCAAGCTTTCATTTTTAAAATATGCTGTTTACTGACAGATATCTTCACACTCACAGACTGTTTTCTAAAAATGCTTTCTTTGGTTTCAGGAGACCTCAGAATGTGTATTTACAGTGAAATCTCTTTTTAGCAAAATCTGTACCTTCTCTGCCTACTAATATATGTGGTAGAGAAAGTAAAAAGGAAATCCTTTATTTTTTCAGGCTTTAGTAGAGCAAGTGGAGGTACTTAAGATGGTTAAGGCTGACCGGGAAGTAGTTGAAGATGCATTGGCAGAGAAGGCAGACCAAGTAGTAGTCAATCGGAAAGTATCACATGAACAGTTTGACAATGCTTGTGATGACCTTGCCCGAGGCCTAGATGAGGCTTTCACAAAACTCTGCCAGCAGGTAAACATAAAAATTAAATAATGAGACCTTATAAGTCAACAAAATGAAGAAACCTGGTGTATTACACTCACATAAATTTCTCTACTCTTGTTCTAACTATTCTTAGAAACTCTTATTCCTTTATCTTCTTCATGTTAGTTGAGATAAACATTTGCAGAAATTATCTTACTGCAAGGGGAATATGAGAATGCAGTAGGCTTTGAGAGATAGTCAAATCCTTTGAAGCTTTGATACTCCAATCTCTTTGCATGGCCAAACAATAAAAAAGTAAATAATGACCTATTTGAGAAAAGTGCAAGTATTGCAAAACTCACACAAATAACAAGGAATATCTCCGAAATGGAGAAAAATAATTTGGACATGAATTTGTATTTTAATAAGATCTACATATTTTGTATGCTATGATTTGGTCTATCTCTTATGGTTTAAGAGTTATGCAAAAGTCATCAAGACTAAACAGGACTACATGAGCTATAGCAAGAAAATTCAAAATATACATTTCATTTACCATAAAAATATGACATTTTAATCATAATCATTAGAGCCATTTTTGAGAAACTCAAAATTTTCAAAAAATGTTACATGTAAAGGATAATTTAGGGTGGAGGAATTTTGTTGAAAATCTTTGTGTCACATCCTTGAAAAATATTAATTGCCAACTTTTGTTTTAACTGACTTTTCGTTTTTGAGTTATGCTGTTCACAGACGGAACACACACATGTGCGCATTTTCCTAAAAATGCTTTTTTTTTTTTTTTTTTTTTAATTCAGAGGGCCTCAAAACATATATTTCTCATTAAATCTCAACATTGAAATTTTGAGTCAAACACAACACTTCTACTTGCTATACATAGCAGAGAAAGTAAAAACTAGTCCTGTTGGAGAATACATTTGAGACAGTGAGGCTTTAGTCATTAATCTTTATTAATGTTGTTGATTTATAAGCCAATGATTAATAAATACTATGAAGTAGATATTAAAACCAAGTTCATAATGTTCTGTTTCCTAAATTTTCCGTTCCTAACTGTAAGACATGGAAATGAGATCAACAGTAAAAAGATTACAAGCGCTTAGCAATGAAAATTTCTTTCTCAATATGCACTTAGCTATCCAGTTTCCTTCATTGAATGCATTGGTCCTTGTTTACTTAATGTATATTTAGATTATGAACATTTAACTGTACATGTTACATTTTATTACACATGTCTAAATGATTTTAAACACTTATTTCAGGAAACAATATGGAAAAATGCTCTAGATGATGTACAGAATGAAATTGGACTAAAGTTAGACAAAGTTGAACTTACTCCATTAAGAGATTATATTCAACAGAGATTGAAAATTCTACAGGATAAAATAAAAGCCTTGGCTGCCCGCAAAGAACTAGAGGCTGCAGGCACCAAGAAATTCCTTAGGTATTGATATTTTATAAGTTTTGTTCAAATTCAATGAAATGAAATGTTAGTGATTGAATCAAGAAATTGAAGATATAGCTACATTCATTCCAAAGACTATTATATTTATTTTAAGTAGTAAGTAATATGTAGTAGTGCTGAATTATTTTCATTTCATACAACTTCATTGTGGCTGAAATCTTAATTTTATGTTAACAGAGATGTGAACTGCATTTCTTGTGATAAGGATGTTATAATGAAAAGAAAACCAGATATTCCTCTTGTTCCAATCCAGCCTTCATTACCACCTGCAAGATCTATCCGCCCTTATGTGACATATGAACTGGACAAACTGAGACATCAGCAGAAAAAGTGAGTAAAATTTGCTAATTGTTAGTAAAAGTTGAAACAGTACAGAAATTCAAAATGTTGCAATCAAACACAGTGAAGCAATTCATGGAATCAGAGATGCCCATCCCCCCAAAAACTACAAATAAAAAATCTAAAGTAAGAACAAATTAGAAACTAAAAGCTTCACTTATCTTAGTAATATGCAAGTTCTTTGGTGCTGACACTGTTTCGAGTTGACTCCAACTCATTCTCAAAGCTATAGTATTATAGCTTTAAACAAGTGTGGCATTTGAACAAAGTTTGAATTACACTCCCAAACACTGTGATAAGACAGAAAAACAATCCAGCTGAAACACACAAAATAAACTTAATGACATGTGTCATTATGAAACAGTAGGAAAAGTGAGGAGATTGAGGGAGATATAATGAAGGGTAGGGATCATGTTCAACACCTTCTTCCACTGCTATTTATAGCTGGTGAGACAAACCCTGCCAGCACCATGTGACACACTATTAAATCTTTCTTAAACTCAACAGGTAACATTTTGCAGTACAGTAAGTACATATTACCATAATTTATTGTACAATTTATGCAGAAATCATATGTTGAATCAAACTAAAAAGCAAATATTTGGTGTACTTATAGCTACGTTCTTGCTATCACAGTTAAATTATTATCTAATGTGAAAATTAAATTTAAAAAATTTACAAATCTGATCTTGGTAATTTGGAGGTCTAGATAAACAAAGGCCAGGTAAACAAGGATTTACAGTATGTGCTCTAAAGGAGGCATGCCAATTTGTGACCTGCAGTATCATTCTCCTACTTTCCCCCCTCCATCACCATGTGTTGTAGGTGATTGGATTTTATGGTGACACAGTGATAAGAGAATACTAGCTCCTTGGATGTAGACAAACTGAAGAGCAACAGGTGGAAGATGGGCTAAACCCATTAAAACAACCCATTAACATCCCCTCCATTAACACCCCTGCTCTAAAGTCAGAAGAAAGGCATAACATGCAATATAAAAGTCTAAAAATGTGTTTTTGTTAACAAATATGATAAATGTTTAGACACTAAGCTTAATTCATCTTTGGTGTTAGTCATGAATATTATAGACAGACCAAGATGTCACATTTCCAATGCCAAATCACTAAATAATTTATTTAAATTAGTCTCTAAATATTTATTATATTCGTTGATTTATGTTGCTTCACTGTTATTCCCTTCAATACTTGTTCATTGATTTGTTTTTACATGCAAGGTCTTCTAAATATACGTTATGCATGAATTTATTCCAAAAAAAGAAAAGCCAAAAATGCAAGGAAAATGGTTATTTGAGATCAAGAAGTCACAAACTGAATATGTGTAATCTCTGAGAAATATAATAAATTTATTTAAAAGCTTAATTTGCATTGAAATTTGGTCTATTAATCATCATAATCAGAGAATGGAAGTTTGGCAAAAGTAAATACCTTTTGTTTGCATGTTAATTATTATTTATTTTTTTATTATTAGAAACAACAATGAATGCCACTATAAAAAGATGTATCAGTAGGTAAAGGTTTTAATCACCACTTCCTATTGGATCATACCTTACTAAAAAGCAACAAGCAAGAATGGTGTGTGAATGATATCAGAAATTCTGTAAATGGTATCATACCAAAGTGTGCAAAAAATAGATTAATAACACTAACTGAATATGTAAACAACCAGTAATATACACATAGAGTGCATTCCCATTTAATAATTCAGAAGCAACAATGAATGCTAAAGCTAAAATATGGTTGTATTATTGTTCCAAATTTCTCTTTATTTCAATTTTCATTGCAACTTATGCAAGGTCACTAATAATATACTGTAATTCAGTATTCAGTCCAAAACCTCACTGTATTGTGGTGCAGCTATTAGTAATCAAACACATGTTTGATGAACAAAAGGGAAGGGCTACTCACCAAAAGCATTGGTCAGCATGGTAAGATAATGACCGAAATGGCATTTCTTTCTTTCCGTTACACCAATTCTCTCTTTAAACTTTTATTTCTAGCCTCCCTTGGCCAAACTCTTGATCCATTTTCAGACCCTGAGGTACTAAAGTTTTGAGGCCAAAGGAGTTTTTTACATTCATCATTTATCTTCTCTACCTGTTCACGCTCTGTTAATATGTTTTGTTGTTACTAATGCTCTTCCAACTGGATTTTCTCCATTTTTCTATGGGCTTCCCAATATAATATAATTGAGGGTTGTGTATGGTGATGTAACCACCAAAGCTTAAAAACTGGTGCCATTTGTTGTTACACTTTTGCTTGATATGGTGGGACCCAGAGTTAAAACAGCCTGACTCTGTAAATATAATGCTGGCCTATTATAGTTTTTGAAAACACCCCTAAGTGGCATATAGAGGAAAGATGATGATCACTTTGATCCCTCAGTAAGGTTCAATGAACCCATAAACCAACAACACATATGGTCCTCCAGGTACACTAGGTGTTGTAATTGGACGAAATAACCACCATAACATTAAAAAAATGGTGTTAAAGCTTTTATGATGCCAGAATTCCTTTGTGGAAGCTCCAGAATCCTACATTAAGACAATTTTTGGAAAAGTATACACATGTATGAATCTGTGACCAGTGAGTCGAGTTTGCAAAAATGTTACTTTAGTGAATGTTAGAATAAAGTAATAAAAGTTATTAAAGATGAACAACAAAATAAAAAATTTTGAATTTCAATTGACAAGTCAACTGTTCCTATGGGTCATTTTATTGCTAATGTCATTGTTGGACCATTAGATCCCTAAGAAGGTGAATCAATTAAAGCATTCCTGTTTGCGACAGAGTGTATGGAAAAAGTTAACAACCCAACTATTGCACAGTTATTTAGTTACTGTGGTCTGAAGCAATTCAGTATTACAGTATATTACTTTTCATCTCACATGCTGCACCATTTATGACAAAGGACAACTTTAAAAGAGCTACTTCCAAACATGCTTCACCTGTCTTCCTTTCTTAGAAGTTTGAAAACAGTGTTGTTATAATCAATTTAATTTAAAGGATGAGTCAATTAAAATATTTTGCCTGACCTGCATAGTCATGTCACAGTGTGACAAAAGAGATGCAGTTTGTTTCCACACGCCAAAAAATTGATTTATAGTATTAAGAAGATCTTTGTGAAACTTCCATCAAGGATCAGACATTTAAAGACATCGCACTTTGCAGATATATCTCTGCCCCCTCAAACTATCGTAATGAAATGGCAGGCGCGGCTCCTCAGAGTAGACAGGGTAGGCATTACCTACCCTATTGTAATACATCAACAAATAATGTTTAACTATGATTCTGCATTTTATCATTGGAACCGTAATTTTCCCCTAATTGCAGTTCAAGAAAAGTTTTCTCAGTTATAATGACCATCGCATGGTCAAATCCTTTAATTTCAATTCTGATTCATCAAAACTGCACTGCGTGTTTGAAACGCACAGCAGAAATGATACGCATGGAACCTGGGTAGTGGAGAGCAGGCTAGCTTAACCTCTGCCGGCCCGGCTCCATTTCCTCAGTACGAGGCCCTTGAACAGGGATAAGGAAACATTCCATCTGTATACGCACTCCGAGCATGCGTAGACGCGTCTGCCAGCACTCCGAACACTTGCCTGCCCAAATCCGAATTTATGCGACATTTTCCGAACAGCCATACTCCACGTACGAAGATCTCAGAGATCTGAATCGTGTCATTATCACTCTGTGTAATACCAGTGTGTTGTAATATCAGTATGACTGACTTAATTAGTGAACTATTACAAATTCTGCTTTCACGGCGTTCTGACAATGAAAAGAGGAGTTCTTTAGCTATTTAACACAAAGCTGCAGTCAGACAATTTTTCAATTTCTTAATCCAGTTTAGTCACGGACGTCGTGAAACGGGGGCAAGGGGGCCACGGCACACAACCCCCCCCCCCCCTCCGCTTGGAAGTTGGTGAACTTAATGTGCAGTCAGTTACTGACTATTAAACTATTATTTTAATTATTATTTATTTATGCCAACAAACTTACTGTTGGTGTTTTTAAACACACAAGCCGTGTGTGGGCAAAGTTTAAGAGGTAGAACTGGAACTTAAAAACCAGTTCTACCTCTTAAACTTTGCCCACACACGGCTTGTGTGTTTAAAAACACCAACAGTAAGTTTGTTTGCATAAATAAATAATAATTACCATGTGAAGGTTATTTAATCCTGGGATATAAAGTGCTTGCAATAGTAAGTCACCATTGGGGTAATTGTCTCTGATGTGAGACTGCCTTTGTGGTTTACCAGGAAAAAATACGAACTAACTTGAGAAAGCGGAAGGTTTGTGGTTCAAATCCCAGTTGTGGCATTGAATTTTTAAGTTCCAGTTCTACCTCTTATTATTTTAATTTTTGTTTAGCACAAATTAATACGGTTATCTGCAACAAATACTATAAATTTTGACAGTAAAATAATGATTTAATATTATATGATTGCAAATTTCCAACATGTGCCCCCCTCCCCTAGAAAAAAGTCTGCCAACACTCGTGATTTTAGTTTTGGCGGTAATTCGTCCGTAAGTCATACTTATTCACTCTGCTCTTATTAAACAACCAAACAATATATTGTTTGCATTATCTGCAAAGACTTCGCCCCCTCTATTTTGGATAAACAGGGTTTATTATTATCATTATCATTATTATTATTATTATTATTATTATTATTATTATTATTATTATTATTATTATTATTATTATTATTATTATTATTATTATTATTATTATTACTACTACTACTACTACTACTACTACTACTACTACTACTACTACTACTACTACTACTACTATTATTATTATTATTATTATTATTATTATTATTATTATTATTATTATTATTATTATTATCTTTATTATTATTATTATTATTATTATTATTATTATTATTATCATCATCATCATCATCATCATCATCATTATTGTTATTGTTGTTGCTATTGTTGTTGTTGCTGTTACACTTTGCCTACCCTAAAATTATGACTGCGAGCCGCCACTGTGAGATGGTGGACACAGATTTCAGCAGCAGTTTACTATGCTTCAAATTTCCTGAGTATAACTAAGGTGGTATCACTCTGGAGGATGAAGCATCTTCAATTGTAGCAGCAAAGAAACTTCTCAAATCTTTGGAAGTGAGAAATGACTTGCTTTCATTGCAACCTGTCACAAGTGATCTGCCATCTTCAACAAATAGGACAGCCTTTGACAAAATCAGTAACAACTGTGAATGATGCAGTGTAATGATTGAAGAGCGTGACAGGGAAATGGGGTTCATTAGTTACGGAAAACTGTAAAATGGTGTTTTTGAAAAATCCTGATCATGACAAAAATTCTACAAAGCGACAATTCCATTACAAGAGTTCATTGTTTTAGATTTGCTCTAAACACCTCTGTAGCTATTGAGAAATCATTTTCTCTGATACCGAAATTTAGATTTCAAATCGAATGGGCTTGATAAAGACATGTTTTAATTTAATTGCCGGATGTGAAATTTGCGATAAGTGTTGATTAATAACATATGTAGATAATAGAGTAGGAAGTGTTGTAAGGTGAGCAAGATATGAGTAAATAATAGTCGTTAAATTTGTAGGATATACGCATTATTAGTTTGAAATTAACGAGTCATGACGTCATACCACATAGTTTAAATTCACGGTAAAAAATTCAGGTCTGCCAATCTTAAAAGTCGCGCGATATGTTTAATAAAATATAAAGAAAACATCATTTAATCATAAAAAGGTAACTAGATATTCGGAATTCAAAAAAGAACATGTTATAATAGAAAGGGACATTTATAAATTGGGAAAAGGAATGAAATAGCATTTTGGATACGAGGCTTTCTTTTGGATGACGTCATGACATTTAAAATTGGAGAGAACGTTTTCTTAGCGTGAGTAAGCCAGAAAGCGTCACCACTCGCCCCAGACCAGTGGTGGACGTTGTGGTGTACACACATGAGTGCGATTACTCTGCAAACATCTCTAGGTATCGAAAGTCGGCATAACTCCTGAAAGTGTCAAAGAGTAAAAAAATAAATAATATACAAAAGTTCTTCTGGGGTAATCTGTACAACGTACCTACGCATACCCGGGATTAAAGAGATTTCATGCTGAACTAGCCGGAGGAAACGACATCCATTCCACATCAAAGGGCGACACAACGTGACCATCATATATTCCACTACAAATGGCGATCCAACGTGAACTAACATTTTTTTTTATCGCATCATCTCAGAAGAAAAATGTAATACCTGAAAGGAGCTACAACATGACCCCAGAAATTAAAAAAAACATTACATTTATCTATAGATTTAATAATAACTTAGAGACTATAAGCTTCACTTATCTTAGTAACTGCTGCAAGTTCTTGAAATCAAAGGGAAACTCCAGTTTCTGGAACATTCATTCATATCATTGGTGCCATATTTGTATCTAAGATGGCACCAATGATAAGAATGAGTATTTTAGAAACTGCAGTCTGCCTTTGATTTCAAGAACTTGCGACAGATATTAAGATAAGTGAAGTTTGTAGTCTCTAAGTTATTACATTTATAGATTTATGTTGCTTCACCCTTAATAGCTTCAGCTTTCTCATTATATTGTCATTAGGTTGTCATGTGTAACCAATAAGCCAATAAGGCATTATAATGCAGGGGCTTTCAAGAAACATTTTCATGTTTCTGTCAAGCACAATTAGCATTTTATTTAAAACTTTAAAGCTACTTTAAAAATATAATGCAATATGATGTTAACATAAATATGCTGATTGTGTGATTGTCTGAATAGTGCAATCTTGTAAGTGAATAATTAAGCATAATGTAAGATTTTTCTATACAGCAGAATCCTGAAATAGCATGGTCCAAAATACTACAAATTCAGATTTAATGTGGGAAAAAATATACCACACTTTTTATTTATTGTTTGTAATTTTTTTTTAAAGTTGACTTTAAATTTGTTTTCAAAGAGCAGTACTGGAATACAATTTTTGCTACCCCCTAACATAGACCTTGGCCACTGTGGCCATTGCATTTATAGCATTGACCTTGGCAACTGCATTGCTAAGAATTTTCCGAAGTAATGAGATATGCACATGGAAGAAGATATTGTGCATGTTAATGAAGTGATAAGCACCATAGACAAGATAATTCTGTATATAGAGAAGTAAAATGAATCAAAAGGGTATTTATCACCATCTTATTACAATCAAACAATATGTGAAGAAAAAAATGTTATGCTGCCAAACAAAACTTACTGATTTCTTTAAGGCAATGCAAAATTAGGTTAGTGTAAAATGGATACAGTATAATTGTATGCACTGTATATATTAAGATTGGTTGCAGGACTAGAATACTCCCCTAGCATAAGCTGGTGTGCAGTTGCATTTAATAATGGTATACTTCACCATATATTATATACTTTGCAATGTACTATGATTTATTACTGCATGAATGTTTCCCACTACCTCTGTAGGATCAATTTTGTCACTTCTAAGCTCACATTTCAACATACTGTGGAATCTTTATAGCACAGGGCTAAAGCATGTTCCCCCAAGAACTGTGTTATTTCAGGATTCTGCTGTATTGCTTATTTTAGCTATTTATGCCTGCCTATTATAATGATTTATAAGGCCTAAACTTGCAGTCCCTGATCATAATTATCATCATGGTTTGGAAGTATTTTTGGAATGGTTTTTGGTAAACTATTTAGTTAAAAATAAAAGGCAAAAATATAATTGTGTAATTATTTGTTAACATTTAACAGGCCAATGGGCAAAAATCTTATTCAGCTAGAGGATATGGAGCAGGAGTATGACAAGAAACAACGGAAAGAAAAACCAGATGAGGAGTAAGTGAATCTGTAATCATTTAAATATCAGTCTTTGACATATATTGGTATGCAATCAATATTCTTAGAAAATAACAGAGAATAATAACATACATCATATAATACTAAACCTGCTATTATCATTTCTAAAGTACACATAAACTGAACTGATTTTGTTTCTTAACTCTAGCAAGTAGTAATCTTGATTACCCACATGGAGATAATAAGCAAGAAAATCTTCATTTCTTAGAAGTTTGAAAACAGTGTTGTTATAATCAATTTAATCTAAAAGGTGAGTCAATTAATAACACTAAACAACACTTATATTTATAATTTTCCAGAAAATTTGAGGTTAACTTTCCTCCATTATCAACTGGACAATGACTGAGTTTCCATGGTGTGGATGGCAATGCTTCTTCTGATGTTTCCTTGAACCATCACCAGAGGAAACATCAGAACAAGCATCGCCATCCACACCATGGAAACCCAGTCATTGTCCAGTTGATAATGGAGGAAAGTTAACCTCTGAAACGCATTCCGGAAAATTATAAAGTAAGTGTTGTAAGTGTTATTAATTGACTCACCTTTTAGATTAAAAATAAATATCTTAATTATTATTTATTTATGCCAACAAACTCATTGCTGGTGTCTTTAAACACATAAACTGTGTGTGGGTAAGGTTTGATAGGTAGAATCGGAACTGAAAAATTCAGTGCCACAGCCAGGATTTGAACCACAGACCTTCCGCTTTATGAGCAGCTGCTCTAACTGTTCAAATCCTGGCTGGGGCATTGGATTTTTCAGTTCTAATACTACCTCTCAAGAACTATCTTGCTTCTACAAAGCAAGATTATATTGAGAATGTATTTAATTATCGACCATCTGCAAACACTTTATGCCATCTGTTGGAACTCCAGAAAACTACTTGCTAAAGTTCCTGCAATGTATCAATTAACGTACACTGCTTTAAAATTATAGTGCAAAATTCTCCACAAGGGTGACTTTAATGAAAATATAAAAATGAATGTATTACTAAGAATTAAAATGGAAGCAATACTTCCCTTGTTTTGTGGAACACACACACCCCTATACAAAATATTTAAGACATCCATGTAGAAAAGCAATACTTAGTTAATTATTAACCCAGAACTTCAGTGTAAAGATTTCCCAAGAGATGCATGTTTTGAGGACTCCCAAACACAACTCACATGACTTTCTCAACTCACTATCCTTGCAAAAGCTTATTGATACTTATGTTTCATATTAATATAGATAAATATTCATAACACATTTTGTTGTGTATATAAGAAAAGTTAACTTAAAACAGTAGTCAAATCCTTTCATAGCTAGTCATTATATTATGACTTTGAAATTCCCTTCTCTTTCATGACCAAGAGGAAAAAAAGAACTTCCTACTTGAGTAAAGTATAAGTATTCTAAAATGAAAGCAACAACAAGGAATGCCTGTGTGTTTAAACACACATGGTGCAGTGCCCAGCATAACACTTTTTAATATATTCATTAATGATCTGCCACAAGAAATACAAGAATCAGGTGTGAAGTGTGCACTATTTGCTGATAACTTAGTAATGTGACCTTCAAAACCAAGACATGAAAGTCTGAACTAGAATAAACCATGGAACAATCTTTAACCAACCTACAAAAGTAGACCACAGAAAATTTAATGACTGTTAATACAACGAAATCAAACTACCAAATCTTTTCACTAAAGAAAAAAACCATTAAAAATAAAATTATATTTTGAGAGTTAACAATTACCAGAAACAAAGGAAGCAAAATATTTTGGAGTTATATTTGATACCAAACTTACATGGACCAAACAAATAAAACATGTAATACAAAGAGCAGAAAGGCACCTTTCACTGTTAAAAAGTCTAACAGGAATGAAGTGGGGATGTTCAAGAGAAACTCTTAATATGACATACAATGTATATATAAAACTATTATTTACTTACTGCAGCAAAGTTCTTGCAACAGCAATTACCAAAAAACAAAAAGTCAAATCTTTTAAAACCAAAGTCTGAGGCTAATTATAGGTGCTATCAAAACCACAGCAATACCAACTATGGAAATACTAACCAACCAATACCCCATTGAATATGAAATAAAAAATCAGCTGCCATTCAACACAAAAAGCTGATCAGACTCCTATTCAATACATGGAATAAAAGAAATTTTACACATACACTAAAGACTCAAGAGAGCTTTCTTTCCAAAATCCAAGAACATCAAGAAGAATGTATACAATCCTAATTCAAATGAGAATGTCATATATAAGGTGAATCCAACACAAACATTAGATATCACATTATTTACACATAACAGAAGAAGTTAAGAAAAGTGATATTCCAACTAAAGTTCTAAACTTATTGGCATTAGAGACAATCCATACTGCATTTCCAGAACATAAATGGCTCCATATTTATACTGATGGATCAACGATATCAAACCAAGATACTAGGGACTGGAGTCATGTGTCACCTCTTGTCCTATTACAAGTCTTTAGGTTATAGAACTACAAATTTCAATGGAGAAATTGAAGCAATTCGAATGGCCCTACAAAATCTTTAGTATAGAATCTCAAATTTTCATCAAGCAGTTATTCTCTAAGATTCTCTAAGACTGCAATTATAGTGGTTACTTTCAAGTTGTCACCAAAAAACCAAATAATTATGGAATGTTGGAAAACGCTTACCCATCTAACAGCACCTCAAAAACACCTAGTCTTCCAATGGATACCAGCTCACTGTGGACTGAGTGGTAATGACAAAGCTGAATTACTTGTAGAAAAGGGTATCAGCTGTGTACAGAACTCTATAGTTAATCTACAATTTTGTGCAGCTAACAGATTAGTTAACCCTGAACTCCAAAAATTATTGCAAAATATTACTATGAAAAAATCAAAAAATAAAAGATGGGAACTACCAAACATTCAAACAAGTAATTCCTAGTATCCTCAAAAAATGGTAGTTGCAACCTTCAGGTTGATTACAGGACATGATTATGTGGCAAAACATTTTAACAGATTTGGGATATATTCTTCACCACTCTGTCCTCTGTGTCATCTCAAGAGGAAATGGACCAGGAACACCTTCAAATATGTCCAGCCACTTCTAGCGCCCTATCCATCAGTGAAAAATACTGGACAGCAAGAGGACTAATGACTTCATTGTCAGAAATCCAGCATTAGCCAACAACAACAGTTTTCGTGCACTAAGGTTCTATGTTCTACCGTACAGTTTTATCAGTTAGCCAAAGTCATTCAGAATGAAGATGACTTCAGAGGCTATACCCATAGAATCCAAGATATAAATTTTATTAGCCATAAAAATATCTTAAATATGTGATAATTTAAACATAACTGTTATAGTCATTTTTGAGAAAATCTAAATTTTCCATGTAAAGGATAGTTTTTGGATCGTGGAATTTTTTGAAAATCACATTACACCTTGAAAAATACTGAACTTAAACATAAGTTTGGTGTTTAACCTCCCACCCCCCCCCCCACACACAAAACACATGCACACACACAATACACATGCGCACACACACACACACACACACACATACACATACACCTTCTTACATACAACCTTTTCCTTAAAATGCCTATTTTGGATTGAGGGTGCCTCAAAATGTGTTTCTGGTGAAATTTTATCAAATGTGAAATACAATACTTGCCCTATTTACTGTATGCAGTAGAGAAAGTAAAATAAGTATTTTTGAAAAATATTTGGACTTTTTTCCTTTCCTTTATAATTTCTTACCCCAGAAGAGTGGCAGATTTTAATGGTGGAAAATCAAAATCTTTCACTTACTATTCAATTTTTTGAAAAATCATTAATAACAGAATTTTATAATCATAATGTTTCCAACAAGTTTTATTATTTACAAACATTTGAACAGGATGACTAGTTAAGGATTATAGAAATGTTACTATATGTTATTTGTCTGAATGAACCACTTACTATGAGAAACAATACAAGTTTGTATAGTCAAACCTTTCATTTTTGTTTTAATCTTTATTAACATCCCAGAAAAAGCAATTTTATTAATGTTTATCAAATCATTACATGACATGTACATTTCACAGAGAGAGAGAAGGTGACACAGATGAAACATGAGAGAGTGGAAGTTAGAATGGAAAGAGAGAGAGAGAGTTGAAAAGGGGAAAATTTACAGAAAAAGAGAGCATGGGTAAAGAGGAGATTAAATTATATTAAACTAATTACCCCAGAGATCACAATGTTATCTGGTAAGTGGAAGGTCTGTGGTTCAAATCACGGCTGTGGCATTTAATTTTTCAGTTCTGATTGTACCTCTTAAATTATTTTGTTGTTTAACGATGTTGTCAATTGCCAGGAGAGAAAAGATAGTGTGATACAATGAGAAAAAGTGAGAGAAAGCCAGAAAGCAGCACATAGTACAGTCGCCGCAATTGAAATCTTTACGTTGTTAGTGCAAGGAAAATCCTTACGTAGATAATGTGCTCAGTTTGTTCTTCTCCCGCCACTGTACAAAGGAGCGGACGGAGCTGCAAATCACGTGATTCTTGAGTGCACAGTAGCAGCTTGCTTCTAATAGCAGGCCAGGTCTCAGTCAGTCTCTGGTATTTGTACAGAGTGTTCTGTTTCCAGTTTGTCGTTATTAAATTTTTAACCTGAGTGACATTTTTAAAGTTGTGTATTTCTCATTATAATACAAATAATGGGACACAAGAAGCTCACTTGTGAGGAGAAGACTTGTGCTTTAACTCTATTGGAAGTAGGTACCTCTGTAATTCGTGTAGCTGCCGATCGAAAGGTTTCAAGACAAGCTATTTATGACCAAAAAACAGCAGCAGCATCTTTTCCACCTGGCAACACACCAAGACGAACAATTGGCTCAGGTGGTAAAAGAAATACTTCAACAAGAACTGATGGCCTGTTAAAACGTGAAGTGATGGCTGATCTATGGATTACAGCGGCAGGGCTAAAGAAGAAACACCCAGATCTTCTCAACAATGTTGCAATAAGGACCATTCAGCATCGACTTCAAAAAGACTTAGGTTTACCAAGTCGATGTGCAGCCAAGAAGCCTCTTCTGACTGAAGCTATGAAGAAGAAAAGGATATATTTTTGCAAGACATATCAGCACTGGACATCAGAGGACTGGCGTAAAGTAATGTTTTCTGATGAAAGCACTTTCAAACTGGTCAGAGGAAAGTCCAAAATGGTGAGGAGGCCAAAAAATGTGTCACGATATGATCCAAAGTTTACTGTCAAAACTGTTAAACATCCAGAAAGTATGATGGTATGGGGTGCTTTTAGTGGTAATTATGGTAGAGGTGGCTTGTACTTTCTCCCAAAGAATATCACAATGAAGGGAAGTAACTATTTAGAAGTGTTACAACAGCATTTGTTCACTTTTTAGCCGATTCACCAGTGTCAGTACTTCATGCATGATGGTGCCCCTGCACATAGGACAAAGATGGTTCAAAAGCTCCTGAAAGACAATAATATACCTATACTTCAGTGGCCTGGTAACTCTCCTGACCTAAATCCCATAGAAAATGCTTGGAATCAAATGAAAAATAAAATACAAGAGCTGCAACCATCAAGTATTAAGGAGCTACAGGAAGTATTGAAGAAGTTGTGGGTGGAAATGGCCAAAAAATATTTTGAATATCTAGCAGACTCAATGTCTAGGAGACTCCTGAAAGCCATAAAAGTTAAGGGAAATATGACCAAGTACTAATTGTATGCAGAAGTTAAAAATAAAACCATGTAAAGTCGGAATTTGTTGTTTTTATTACCTTGTAAAGATTTCCATTGCGGCGACTGTAGAACCTCCACAGTGAAGCAGTAATACAAGCAGAGCTATATATCCTGCTAGTAAGTAAATAGTTTGGCTAATGTGGTGATGCTATTTATAGTCAGTATAACACAGAATGATTCAATCTGAAGCTTTCCTGGTGATGAACATATTCAAGTCCTTCTCAGGCCAGTACTGGTCCTTTCACTCTTGTTATTCATCATCCTAATGATGGGAGAAATGCTCACTCCCGAAACGAGGATGGCTCTTCATCACTACACCTGGCTCAAAGCCCTAGAATGTCTTGAATACAAAATGATTCATTTGTTCATTTATTTGCCTTACATCGACACTGGATAAGCAAATAGATCAGAAAAATGTACTTATGAATATTTATTGGTTATCTCTTAACATCAGAAAGCTTTCCTTTCTTTGATTTTGATCATACACAAATATTCTCTACCTAGGCAAGAACATCTCGTCAATCGTTACTGTGGAGGTAGTCACACTGTTATAGCACCCCATCAACGTGTCTTGCGTGCTGGGCAGACAACTCAGCCAACTCCTGAAGCTCTTGGATACACTGAAATTTCCATTAGGGGTACTGATGGACAGCTGTATCTTGGGCAAGAGATGGCTCTAAAGACTGGAAGAAAGCCTGATGTTACAGAAGCCACTCAAACTTCAGAAAGCTTGATGAAAACACCACCTGTGGTAGGTATAGCAAAAGTGAGAATATGTTTCCTTTATTTAAAATGATATATATTTGATACTGGTTGGGTTCTCTTTCTCCATACTTCAACATCTAAAACTTTCTCATTCTCTTTTAAAATATTAAATATCCACTGCCCCTAATTTATTTGTGGACAAAACTTCATTGCCCAGAGTGTTTTTGCCATACAGGGACTCTAGATTGTAAAAATAATTTTTTTTATAAATAGTACAACGATCAAAATACATACTATATGAAGTGCATATTAACTGATTTGAAAATTGTTTTGCAAATTATATTGAAAAATTCTGAGGAAGAATCTAAATAAATAAGGATTTATACAGTTCTCTTCATTAGCAGTACAGTATTATAGAATGGGTGATAAGCACACATATACTGAATTAAGGTTACAAGTGGTACAAAGCAGAAGTACAGGGGAATAAGGGGAGTAGGTAGGTGAGAGACGACCTGTGGAGCTGTTGGTTTGTGTATGCTTCAAAACTCAAAAAGTTCTGCATTGATTTAGCTCAAATTTTGACACGATATACAACCTGCTTTAAAGATTGTTTCTATCTATTTCTTTTATCAGTAACATCTATATATAAATATATAATGTTATCTAAAGTAAGAACAAAATTAGAAACTAAAAACTTCACTTATCTGAGTAATATTGCAAGTTCTTTGGTGCAAAGCTGATAAGTGAAGTTTTTAGTTTCTAATTTTGTTCTTACTTTAGATTCTTGTTGCTTCACTGTTAATAGCTTCAATTTCCTTAATTAACATAATGTTATGTTGGTTTGTGTATGCTTCTAAAACTCAAAAACTTCTGCAACGATTTAGCTCAAATTTTGACACGATATACAACCCGCTTCAAAGATTGTTTTTATCTATTTCTTGCATCAGTAGCATCTATATATATAAAAATGTTATGCTAGTTTGTGTATGCTTAAAACTCAAAAGTTCTGCATCAATTTATCTCAAATTTTTACACGATATACAGCCCACTTCAAAGACTGTTTTTATCTATTTCTTGTGTCAGTATCATCTATATCTGTATATATAAATGTTATGTTGGTTTGTGTATGCTTCAAAAACTCAAAAAGAAAATAGCTTTTTCAACGGTCATTACCGTTACTTGCCAATAGATGGTGTTGTTAACAATAATGATCTTTCTTTTGTAATTTAGTAACATTGAAAGAAGAACTTATCAAAAAAGTAATATTCATCACTTTCAAATATGCCCGGCCACTTCTAATGCCCCATCCATCAGTGAAAAATATTGGAGAGCAAGAGGATTAATGACTTCATTGTCAGAAATCCAGCATTAGCTAACAACAACATTAATTATAGGAATCATGACTGTATCAGTGAACAAGCTATCCTTGACGCGAAGAATAAAGATGCTTATCAACTTAATAATTTTACACAATCCAGGATTCAAAGCAAGAAAATTATATATAAATCGGTACAAACCGTTGTGGAAGCAGATGAAGTAGTTAATTACCCATCTGAGTTTTTGAATGCCAGGAATGCCACTACACACATTAAAATTGAAAATAGGTGTGCCAATTATCATGTTGCTCATCATTGTCGTCATCATCACCACCACCGCCACCGCCACCGCCACCGCCACTGCCACCGCCACCGCCGCCGCCACCACCACCACCGCTGCCGACACCGCAGCCACCGCCGCCACCACCACCACTACCACCACCACCACCACCATTATTATTGCTATCATTATCATTATTATCATTCTCATTGTCATTATTATTTTATTTATTTGTTTGTTTGTCTATTTATTTAAATAAATGTGTCATAGTGGCTGAACAAATCATTTATTTTGAGTAAAACATACCATAACCCTTAAGCAAATATAATTACATGCATGAAAATATGATTGTGATAGATGTAGTGTTTTTGAATATGAATTTTTGGATAGAAGTAAACATTAAACCCACATAAAAGTTTACATTTAATGCAACTTTACATGATTAATTCCAACATTTTTTAATCTTCTGTACACAATTATATTTTCATATTTATTCCTTCCACATGAAAATAAATTTCTCCTGTGTTATGTGTACATCTGTATTCTTCATGCATATCTCTAGCATTATTAATTTTACTATTTTGAAACATACTTGTTTTGTGATGCAATGCAAATATATTTAATCTTCATGTTTTCTAATCTTTTTCTCTTTTCTTTCTTTTTTTCTTCAAAGACGGGCAAATCATCAAAGTCTCCAGCTAAGAGTCCAAAATCTCCAAAAATTGTTAGGCAAGGTTCAAGGAATTCTAAAGTTGCCTTTACAGACCCTCACCAGGAGAACGCTGCACAAGGTTAATAAAAGGAATTCTAGAAGAATATAAATCATAGCAGAAGATAAATGCTCTAATTAGCAACAGTGTTTTGAATTAACACCATAGAAGTTCCATTGATGCTGCAATAGAAACCAAATTTGTAGTAATGTAGAACTACAACATATCATAAATTTTGATGCTTTAATGCTAAACTTTACAAAACTAATTGCAATACTTAAGCATATGTCTTACAGATCATTACAAGTATTTTTGGTAAATACTGCTGAATGAATAGATTGTTACAAATCTCTTTGTATGAATTTTTGTGCTAAATATAATATGCAAATGGTTTTAGTCAATGACTATATATTTATTGGAATTTCATTATAACATCAAATGACATTTAATGAAATTAGTAGTGATGCTGTAAGAAATGGTTAATATGATTAAGGATTTATTCACAACAGGTGCCCAAAGTTGTAATCTCCAGCAATATTGATTCCATAGATCACCACCACCACCGCCACTGCCACCGTCACCGCCACTGCTGCCACTGCCGCCGCCTCCATCCCCTTGTTCCTTCTTCAGGGAAACTGATCTGGCACCTTATTTGCCGTCTGTCAAACTCCTACCTATTGAGAGGTAGACCTGGAACTTAAAAATTCAATGCTACAGCTGGGATTTGAACCACAGACCCTCCGTTTACCAGGCGGGTGCTCTAACCATTAAGCTACTGCCACAACCTGCCAGAATGACATTGAATTCTCAAATGATGGTTAACGTCGGTTAAGGTTATTTATATGGGTGGGGGCAGGGCATTGTTGTGCTGGCTATGGTAGGGATTGGCCAGTTGTAGGTGGGGTTTTATTACAACAGTTTCTCCGCCCCCACCCATATAAATAATCTTAACGGACGTTAAGTGTCATTTCTTCCACTACTTCTCTGCTTCCTCATTCAAACTCTGACCAGTGCAGACGGAGGATCGTGTTACCCTGATATGATGCCAAGTGCAGTACTTGGCGAAACATTGGTGTCTACCATGCCTTCTAGACCACGGCCTACAAGCCCGGAAGAACTAAACATTTCGAATAGTCAATAGCTATAGAGCCTTTGAGTGACAGTATAGCAATATTGTATGCCAAATCTTTGGAAAGGCCAAAGCTCTTCAAGAATTCTGCAAACAGTCTCACGATTGTCCCTCTTGCTCCAACCATTAGTCCTGTTACACTGATGGACTCTAGATGATAATTAGTTTTGTAATAGTTTATGGTTGGTTCGTAGATGCGTTTTTTCTCCTGATTCACTTCTTCTGGCTGATGTCTATTGAGGGATGTCTATTCATCAATAATTAGGTTAAGATAAGTAGGAGAGACAACAGAATGTAATTACAAATGTATCTAAATATACAGGAAATAAATATATTTCTTGTAGGTACAATGAGAATAGGAGTATACAGCAGGCTTTAAGTGATTTTCAAATCTTTTAAAAGCTGGTTGTTAATTGGTACCTTTGAAATGCCATTCTCTTTGAATGGCCCAGAGGCCAAAAATATGGATGATTTCCTATTTAAGAAAAAAGTATTTTAAAATTCAAACCAATAACAAGGAACAGTTCAGAAATTGTTAGCTCCACAAAAAAAGAAAAAATATTGAATAGTGTGCTTTAATGAGACCTACATTTTTGGTAAAATTTTGCCTATCAGTTATACAAAAGTTGCTCACAATGAAGAGGACTATGCCCAGAAAATTCAAGATATATACTTCATTTGTCATAAACATATCTTTAATATATGGTATTTTAATCAAAAGCTGTTTTGGAGAAAATGAAAATGTTTGAAATTTTTTCTATGCAAAGGGTAGTTTAGGGTGGAAGGAATTTTTGAAAATCTTTGCATTGCATCCTGGAAGATACTGAACTTAAATACAGCAATTGTTTTTAAGTTATGCTCTTCAAGACACACTAATACATGGACTCACTCACTCACTCACTCACTCACTCACTCACTCACTCACTCACTCACTCACTCACTCACTCACTCACTCACTCACTCACTCACTCACTCACTCACTCACTCACTCACTCACTCACTCATTCACTCACTCACTCACTCACTCACTTACTCACTCATTCACACACATATTTTTTTTAAAAATGCATGTTTTTGATTCAGGGACCTCAAAGCATACATTTCCAGTGGAGGAATGCATTATGCATATGATAGACAAAGTAAAAGAGATTTAAAATGAGCACCCAGGTTTCTCATCAAAATAACACTATAGTTACCTATTTAGTTAAAAGATGCAGAATGTCAGTCTGCTCCTTCCTATATGGAAGACACCTAAGGAAGATGAAGCATAAATACCTCAAAACTCTTTTTTATATTAATGCCCTCCAATTTAATGTTACATTGGACAATGAATGAAATGCATGAAATGATGCTCACATGAGCCTGAGCTCCATAGAGCTTGAAGTTACCTGATATTCATCTTCTCAGAATATGGGAAAACCTCTGAGAAAACCTTATTCAGAAAACTCACCCTGAGATACAAACTTGGGACTCTTGAATGTCAGGCATACACACTACCACCATTAAAACAGTAATGCAACTCACATATATTGTGTTATCTATTAATGGTAGTATCAGTTTTAGTAAAAAATTCATGTAATTCTTATAGACATATGTATAGTGTTGTACATTTATTAGATGTAGATCATATCCATGCTGCAGTCAAAAAAGTTTCACTTCTGTAACCCTTAAATAGAAAATAGGTACAGCCTAAATTTATCACTGATAAGATGTACACATTCCATTGTCCTCTATATGAGAGGTTCAATATTCCAGCAATGAATTTTTTAAATTTCTGAGCCTATGTGGAAACCAAATCTTATTCTAGGCTATGCCATATTACAATAATTCTACATTACATTAGTACTTTCTTGTACAGTTGCATAAAAACAGTGGTGGAACAGGCATTCACCCTGATCTATCCTCTTCATCTTATTGTGTTGTATTATTTGAATACATAGAGTGGGACACGTGATTAGATTGAGTAAACTTGGAAGAACACATAAATTAAGGTCAGAGGTCGAAAGTCATGGGGGGTCTAAAGCTGTTGTTTGTTAAGCAATGCTGATAATCTGTTTACTTTGATGTGGAAGGAAATGTTTTTGCAGTGACTTTCTAAAAGTGGATGTTTGTACATAATAGCTTAGCATTCATTTTAATATTTAATGTGTATTTCTCATAAAATTTCCATATTGAATTTTTACTTCCTCCACCTAATTATGGTTAGACAGTAAAGAAAGTAAGAAAGAATGTATTGAAGGTTGAACCTCATTAATTGGGGTAGTCTTTCTCTACTTTTAATTCTTCTTAACAGTTCGTGAACACCAAAGCTTTCAAGAACATCCTCCCATCCTATACTACCCTTATGTGGACAAATGTTTGTAATTTTCTTTGTTTCCCCAAAGCAGGCTAATTTTAACCAAGCTGGACACTTTAACCAAACATTTTAGCCAAGACACACAGCATAGTTAACTACTATATGTGTTCTTAAAAGCTGCTCCTGCTCCATTCTTGGATTTAAAGCACATTTGAGCAAATCATTGAACATTACTTGCAAGGATTTCAATATTGGAGATTATCTAGGTTAGACTCCTTACTCAAAGGTATAGGAAGATGGTGGAACACTGTGAAATAAATAAATGATGACTACAATGTGATTAATCTAATAATTGTAACAACAGTATTTTGCTAATAAATGTTAAAAGCCATAGTAACTGTAATTTATATATAATTTGCTTTTCTTTGCAGTACCTTCTCTATAAGTTTCTGAACTTGCGCACATGAGAGGCCAAAAGAGTTAAAATAGTTTTAAAAATTGGTATTGTTTGTCCAGAATTAATGATAAAATGACAATAGTCATGCCTAAAAATACTATAACAAATGTACACTATATCCAGGTAGAATGTTAATCATTCTGTCACACAAACGGTTGCATGGGATACTAAAAATGACAACTCAAGAAAAAAACTGAGTTTGTTACTATATGTATCATTTCGTACAGCACTAAAGTTTACATGTTTTTAGCAAAGAGGTACCTATTTGTTCTTCTTTGTTTGTCTAAGTTTGCCCTTAAAAATGGTTGACGGTTGCTATCTTATGCACTTAGAACTTCCAAATGAATTAGTGTTACAAGCAGATAGATCTTTGACACAAAGCTGAGGGATATGTCTCCTTTCAGAACCCAAGACAGAATTCAAAAGACCTTCTCTATTAGTAAGTAGGGGAAGTACTGTATTCCACCCAAAAGTTTGATGTCGAGATTTCACCAGAAATATGTTTTGAGACCCACTGAATCCAAAAAAAACATTGTTAGAAAAAGGTATGTGTGTGTGTGTGTGTGTGTGTGTGTGTGTGTGTGTGTGTGTGTGTGTGTGTGTGTGTGTGTGTTTGTGTGTGTGTCAGTCTGTGGACAGCATAACTCAAAAACGAAGAGTCAATTAAAAACCAAAGTTGGTATTTAAGTTTAATGTCTTTCAAAGATGCAAAACTAAGATTTTGAAGAAAATAGCCCCACCCTAAACTACCCTTTATATGGAAAATTTTTCAAAAATTTTTATTTTCTTGAAAATGGCTCTAATGATTTTGATTAAAATATCAGATGTTTGAGATATTTATATGACACATGAAATGCATATCTTAAATTTTCTGGCTATAGTCCCTGTAGCCATATTTAGTCTGGACAACTTTTGCATAACTGGTAAACCGTTAGGGATAGACCAAATCATACTGTACAAAAAATGTAGATCTTGCTAAAACACACAATTTATGCCCAAATAAATTTTGTTGTAGGGTGAACCATGTCGGAGATATTCCTTGTTATGTGTGTGAGTTTCAGAAAACTTTATAACTTTTGTGGAATGGAACATCTTTTTTCATTTTTTATATGTTAAGCGTGCAAAGAGAATGGGATCTCTTAGCTTTAATATATTTGACTATTGCTCAGGCCTACTGTATTCTAATATTCCTCTTACACCTACAAGGAAATAAACAATAAGATAATTTGTACAAATGTTTATCTCAACTAACACAAAGAAGAAGATAGGCGGCACCGTGGCCGAGCAGTTAGCGCGCTCGCCTACCACCTAGGTGGCCCGGGTTCGATCCCAGGGACCTGCATGTGGTATTCGTGGTGGACAAAGCGGCGTCTGTGCGGGTTTTCTCCGGTTTCTCCGGTTTCCCCCGCCATCTCATTCCACCGGTGCTCCATCTTCATTCCATGTATCATCAGTGTCACCGCCTGTGGTGCTGTAGTAGTAAAAGTGGGCGTTAAACACTACACACAACACAACAACAAAGAAGATATAGTAGTACGAGTTTGTAAGAATGGTTATTACAAGAGTAGAGAAAGTCATGTGAGTGCAACACATCAGATTTTTTTAAATTTTGTTGCATAGCAGATTATTTATTTGCCTCAAAACCAAGTTTTATAATATAATGGTTGTTGATGGTTGAAAGGCCCTTTTAACTGAGAAAAGAGCATCATTGAAGAGGTACTAGGTAAGTACTAGAATTGTATAAGGTGCACTCAGTGTTTACTTTCATTTATTTTAGCCACCTGAAAATATATGTTGTACACATCTTTCAATATGTTTATTAGTTCAGTGAAAGTTGGATAATTCAAACTTTTCCTTAATTTGAACTTTTTCTTTGTCCTCTTGAATTTGTCATGTAAATAGTGCATAAATATTGCCTTTTATTCAATGATGATGATGATCATGCAGGTTCCAACTCAGCCCAGACTGATAGTTTTAAGTGTGCTTAAAAATAACAGCCTCATGTCAATAGATCCACAGGCATGTAAAAGAAGTCCTGGGAACATTGTTAATAATATATATATATTTCCCAACAGGTGCCAGTCCTAGAAGAATGTATCAGTTTATCCCACCTTCTCTTTATGGATGACACAGTGATTCTTTGACCTTTTCCCTGATGGTCTGTAGTTCACGACTGCTCAGGGGATCCTGCTTCTGGTCATGTACTTGATGTGCTAGAATGAATTCTCTTGATATTAGTGAAATTACTACAAAAGTGGTGCCATTCTCAGCTCTTGTAGGATATCTTCAATTCATAAACGATCCCATTCTAGTTGGGCTCATAAACTTCATTTCACTAGCAGTAATTCTATTTTAATTACACTTCCTAAGTTCCAAGTTTTGCTGCCGTAACAGAGAGCAGCATTTGCCTAGGTTTAGTACAGGTGAGTGCATGTATACCTTTGAACTAAGGAAGGTTTCATTATACCATTGATAACTGGTTATTCCAACATACTGTTATTTAATTTAAAGATAAAATCTCCCAAGTAACACTGAGTTATGGATATGGATGTGCCTGGAATGTAGCAAATGAAAGGGGAATCTACTATGACAATAGGCAAACTTCTAATTCTAAAACAAATGTACCTACAGTTAACACTTTATCTGTTTATGAGAAGTAAGATTCATGATACTCAGGAAGATTTTGTAACTGTGCTACACTCAAGACAGTATTTCTAAGAGGAATTTTAGAATCAGCAACTGCAGCAGCAGAAGAGTTCAAGTACTGCTCAGATCCCAATGTATGTATCAACAAGGTTTATGCATCTCTTAGAAAACATTTACTTTGTACCTGCAACTCTATGTGATGTGCTCTTGGCAAACTTATATATGTTAATTTAATTTAAAAGGTGAGTTAATTAATAACACTGAACAACACTTACAAAATATATATGTTAAATGATTTATGGCATCATTAGGCCTGTTTCTCTCGTTTCTCATGAACTTATAGCTGCACCTTGTATGCTGGTTTACAGTACAACAAATGTCTTTTACCACAGTGTTATCCATTTGTCCCTGCATGAATTGTCTAGAGTCTCCATAAAAGATAATAAATAGGGAAATAAATCTCCCTGTTACTCCCCAACTCAAAGTAATTAGATACTGTGTGTATTTTGCTTCTCTTCCTGCAGTCATATACAATGATGTCAATTTCTTTTGAATATTGCCATTTTTTATGCCAACCAAATTACTGCACACAAACCGTTTGTGGGCAATGTTTGGTAGGTAGAATCAGGACTGAAAAATTCAATGCCACACTACCAGCAGTAAGTTGGTTGGCATAAAAAAATAACAGTTACATCTAAAGATTATTTAATCCCGAGATATACAGTACTTACGATTGTAAATCGCCCTTGGGGTATTTATATCATATGTGAGATCCGCTAGTGGTCTACCGGGAAAATACAGATCAGTTGGGAAATTTAATGTCATACTGGCACGTTGCCATGATTAGAGCAGTTGCATGTGAAGCAGAAGATATGTGGTTCAAATCCTGGCAGTGGCACTGAATTTTTCAGTTCCGATTCTACCTCTCAAACATTGCCCACACACTGCTTGTGGGTTTAAAAACACTAGCAGTAAGTTTGTTGGCTAGAGTAAATGATAATTACCATCTAAAGGTTATTTAATCCCAAACATAAAGTACTTATGATTGTGAGTACCCCTTGCAGTATTTATGTCAAATGTGAGATTCCCTTTGTGGTCTACTGGGAAAAATATGAATTTCTTGTAGAATTCAATGTCACATTGACAAGTTGTCACAGTAGCTCAGTGGTTAAAGTACTAGTGCATGAAATGGAAAATCTGTGGTTGAAATCCTGACTGTGGCATTGAATTTTTCAGTTCCGATTCTACCTCTTAAACATTGCCCACACATAGCTTATGTGTTTAAAGATGCTAGCAATAAGTTGGTTGGCATAACAAAAATAATAATTACCATCTAAAGGTTATTAATCCCAGGATATAAAGAAGTACTTGTGATTGTAAGTTGCCCATGGGGTACTTATTTCAGATGTGAGATTCCCAAGTGGTCGGGGAGTTATAAAGTGGTTGGGGAATTTAATGTCATACTAGCAAGTTGCCTTGGTAGCTGAGTGATTAGAGCAGCCGTACGCAAATTGGAGGATCCATGGTTCAAATCCCAGCTATGGCATTGAATTTTAGTCCTGATCCTACCTCAAACATACATTTACTTTTATTTACTTGTTTATTTATTTCTTAGTAGTTTGGTTTAAATGAAAATACTGTTCATATTTCTTTCATATGTAAATAGAAAAGAATATGTGTACCTATTTTGAAACATAAAGCATGTTAGGCCAAGGAGTTCTCTGTGGTTTGAGGGTAGCGTATCTATTTCATATTCAAGAAGTCTAGAATTTGAATTTAGATTATGATGAGTTACCTGGATCAGGTTTTTCTGGGGGTTTCCCTTATCCTTAAAACTGAAAGATGACTCTCATAGCTCTGTAGATCCCTGGGCTCATTTGAACATCGTTTCACCCATTTCATCCATCATCCAAAATGGCCTATTCAGTTAAAGTACGTTAAACTCAAGAAAAAAGAAAACAGCAAGGAATATGCTGGAAATACCTCTTCTTTACCTGATTACCCCTCCCCCTTATGTAGGACTTATAAGCCTACGCCTAAGGTCAGATGTCTGTCGGGGAGCAGAGGAAGCTATGAACCGGACAGAGTGAAGACTTGGTAGCGAGTGGTCAGCCCAGCACCAGGTATGATAGTGAGGAAAAGGATTATATGAAATGCAGGCGAAATGGATTATTGGAAAGGTGATGATTGAGCAATTGGTGGAATGAGTGACGGAGAAAACCGAAGAACCCGGAGAAAACCCGCCACGAATAACACATGTGGGTCCCTGGGATCGAACCTAGACCGTCTAGGTGGCAGGCGAACGATCTAACCGCCCATCCACGGCGCCACCAGAAATACCTCACAATCTAAAATATTACAGTTCGGAATTTCACCAGAGCAAGATATTGTTTCATTTTTACGATAATGAGAATTCTATTAGTTCTGGTTTTTTTATTTTTGCTTCTGCGGCTATGACCCACAAAATTGTGTTCCTTCCTATCGGAAGCAATAACCTTCCATGGCGAACCAAAATCTTGATAAGAGTCCGAGATTGACGTATAAAAAGTCTTGCGCGCTAGCATTCATCCTTTCGTCATATCAACGTCACGTTATCCGGCTATTTAAAATAGGCGTGCTTCTGCCGAGATAATCTTGTATTCTCCTTCACTCAGGATTACGATAATGCGATACAGTTTCATCCAAGTTAACTCAATTGGCGAAAGTTCTGTCCTGCGTTGCCAAAACACCACTTATTCCTTCGCAATTTTCGTAGACCTGACGTGAAGCAGAATACCGTTTTACTTTTCCTGAAATCGAGTGACTAGTGAAGTGAAATCTTAAAGGCAATAGGTATACAAACCGTCATTTTTCGAATAGTGAAGCAAAAGGACAAGACACCAAGAACTTCCACCATGGTTGAGGTAAGTGCCTGCAATATTGCGAGCTTATTTCTTTAATTAATTTGAGCTTTGTTGATCTTTTACTATGCCTGTGAAGATGAGTTAGCAGTATTCAAGACAGATTAATATAATATAGAATAGTTTTTCATAGTTATAAATACCAGGAGGTACTGACTAAGGATTTTATATTTGTTTTGTTTACGGTGCTGTAAATTGTCACTCATATCAGCGTTGCCGGTGTGCCGGTATTGAGCTTCGCAGTTCTTTTACAAGTTAGTAAATCTGTTGCTTTTAAGCACACTTAAAAACCATCGGTGCGCCCGCTCCTAACCAACTGAGCCACCCAAAATGCAAAGTTTATCACTGACATAATAAACCTGTGGTTCCAACAAAAATATCTGTTCAGTCCAATTATTATAAATTCCCAATGTGTATAAAAAGTTGGTGAAAGCATGCCAAATAATTTGTTGATTACATTGGTAATAAAATAATTTACATTACTTAAAATAATAATTCTACAAGACCCACTTGGCGACGCGGTTTTCCAACTTGTTTAGTGGTATTTTAAATTTAATTTTCCGTTATAGGTACATATATGCAATCCGACAGTCCCAAGTAATAGCATAGCAAATCAGGTTTTCCTGGACAATGAGTTATGGTATTTATAGTCTATGAGGAGTAATCAATATTTAAACATGAGAACATGAGAATATATATATATTAGCAGTCGAACATTTGTAGTTAGTTACTGCACTGAGAGGGTAGGCTCAGGCGTTAGCGTCTGTGATCCGTATTCTGGGGGTCGTGGGTTCGATTCCTATGGCCGACCACCCTGACCCATAGGTTTTTTCGGAGTTTCCCCGTATCTCTAGGCGAATACTGGAAGGAATAATTACATTCCTTAAATTTCACTTCACCTTTCATTCGGTTGGCTATTTCAGAGTTCCAAGAGTATGCAAGGGTTTTTGGCATATATGACAGGGAATTCGCCCCCTGTAAATCCTCGTCCTCCAGACTTGGGGTCGGTCTGGTTGGCTCAGTAGGTTAGACGCTGGCCTACTGATCCAAAGGTCGTGGGTTCAAATCTGGCCCAGACCGATGGTTTTTAAGTGTGCTCCACGTCAAATTTACTAGCATGTAAAAGAACTCCAGCGGGACAAAACTCCGGCACACCGGAGACGCTGATATGATCCTGGCAATTGACAGCGCCGTTAAACAACAAAATAATTTAATTTCCGGACTTGGGGAGGTCGTATAAGGGAGGAGGGAGCCGGTTGTATAAGCCTCCAGCGGGGAGTTTATTTGCATCTGTTAACGACCCTGCCCTCTGTTGTCTCTCCTCAGGTCCGACCACCTTTAGTATCCTCTCATCTCACCCCTCCTCGTTCCTGGTGGGCTGCTTTATTAGGGCCATAGACAGGGGTCAGAGTCAATTTTGCTGATCAATCCGACGCTTTGTAATAGTTATAATTTTAAATCGCTCATTGATTGTTACTTGTTGAACTGATGTTACCACTTGGTCATTCATTATGTTCAAAAGCTGCTGTTCCATAATTAGTTGTGCCTCTCCCCCCCCCCCCCTTTTTCCTCGCATTTGCAGCTTACCTTTCTCCATTTCTTTCGTTTCGTAGATGAGATAAAGTAATTCTTTGGAAAGGAAACTATTTAGGTCTAAGTAATTAGAATACCTAGTAATGTCGGAGGGGAAAAGTTATCAAAGAAAGAAAAAGAAGGAGAAATTGGGAAATAAAGTCTTTCTTCCCAGATCAGCTTTCCTTATTTGTATCAGCAAAACTAAATAACCTGCATAAAACTGTGATCAAACTTTGCATTTACTTATTCATTATATGTGTATTAATGATTAATTATTTATTTCTTAATTGATTTACTTATTTATTAATTTGCTGGTTTGTTTATTGACTGAGCGATTGCGAGAACTACCTACATCTGATAAAAAGAAACTTAGGTATAATTTTTGTTGTGAAAAATGCCAAATACCTTGGAAGCCAGTAATAAAATTACGTTATGGTTAATTGCAATAATCAGATAATGAATCTTCTCTGTGTATTCTTAGTAATAGTATGGGAATTATGTTGAAAAATATCTGAAATGTGTACTCACACGACTTAATTCTATTCTTGTACAAACTATTCTTAAGCTGCATTTGTTTATCTACTTCGTGTTAACCGAGATAACCGTTTGTAGAAATGGTTTTATACATTTTTTTCCTAATAGGTATAATGTAAAAGAAGAATATTGTAGTCTTTCACGATAGTCAAATCTTTTAAGAGTTGGTCACTAAACGTACCTAGTTCTTTGGGCGGCCAGGACATAAAAAAAGAATAACAGTTTTCTGTTTTAGAAAAGTTAGTGTCTGAAAATTTAAACCAATCATAAGGAATATGCCAAAAATACATTTTATTTCCCATGAAAATATATTAAACGTGCGTAATTTATTCAAAATCGTTAGAGCCATTTTTGAGAAAATCAAAATTTAAAGGCTATTCTGGGGCTAGGAGTTTTTCTCAAAAATCTTTGTGTCCTATCCTTGGAAAAGCTAAACTTAAATGCTAAGTTTGGTGTTTAATCGATGTTTCGTTTTCGAGCTATGCTGTTCATACTCGGACACAATGTTCTTTTTAGATTCAGTGGTTCCCCAAACATGTTACTTCCAGTGAAATTCCGAAATCAAATTTTTGGATGGAGTAACACTTCCCCCAGCTATACTTAGTTGGTAAAGAAAACATACGTTTTTAACTCAGAGGGCCTCAAAAGTGAATATCTAAAGAAATCTCAGTATCGAATTTTTGGGTGAAATGCAATACCTTTTCTATGTATAGTAAGTAGGTGAAGTATTGTATTTTCTCCCAAAAATTCGATGTCGAGATTTCACTGAAAATACATGCTCTGAAAAAAAAAAAAAAAAAAAAAACATTTTTAGAAAAAGATCCCCAGTATACGTGCGTGTATGCGCGCGTGCCTGTGAGTAGCATAACTCAAAAACGAAATGTCGGATAAATACCAAACTTGGCATTTAAGTTCAGTACCTTCCAAAAATACGATACGAATATTTTCAAGAAAATCCCCCATCTGAAATTACCCTTTACATGAAAAAGTGTTCAAAGATTTTGATTTTGTCAAAAGTAGCTCCAACGATTTTGATGAAAATACATTTAATTGCAGTGGCCTTTTTGTCTTTTATCTTCGTATCACGGCGGTCTGGATGTCTCAGTTGGTTAGACGCTGGCCTACTGATCCAGAGGTCGCGGCTTCAAATCCGGCCCAGATCGATGGTTTTAAGTGTGCTTAAAAACGACAGCTGCATAGCAGTATATTTACTGTCAAGTAAAAGAACTCCTGCGGGACGAAATTCTGGCACACCGGTGACGCTGATGTGATCCTGGCAATTGAAAGCGTTGTTAAAAACAAAATAATTTTAATTTTTTTACACTCCCATTCATGCTTCCAAATAAGAGAACAAGGAATAATCTTGGCTAGAGAAATACCTACACTAGCCGGAAATCTAACCCGGGACGCCACATCCTTCTTTATTAGGAAACATGCGTAAATTCACGAAAGTAGCTTTGATATGTACGCATGCTAGCGGTATGTACATTTTTTGACAGTACATAACCAAAATCATAACGTTTCATAAAATGGTGGTAAGGAGGAGTAAACAGTTAGGTACATTCAAATGTCTGAAAAGTAACACAGTACTTATTGACACAAGGGTACCGATTTGGGAGGGGGGGGGGGTTGCGGAGCGCCAAAGAACATTATCATAAATGAAAAAACGTTATGATGTAAAAGATAAGCCACCAACTATATGCTCGATTTCCATCCTTATATTTTTCTAGATTCGTGGCGTAAATTTCCTTTTCAGATTAAGTAGGCATGTAAAAAGCTTTAATTTCTTTTGTTTATAGTTTACTACTTACCTTGCTTTCTCTTAAACGTAACTTTACTGCAAGTTCCTAATACAGCGTGAGTAAACAGAGTAAGAAAATGTTTAATCTTATGGAAACTTCAGAGAATTTTTAAAAGCGGTAGATGTGTAATGCCCTATTGCCCTATTGTTTCCAGATTTGAATTACAGGTACACGCTCTTTCTTAACATACTTGTCATGGCAGCTAACGAACTTTGAGTATACTATATCGGCGATCGCCTCATTCCATTTAGCCTCTCGAAAAGACCCAAGCATTTGGCGCCACAGTTTTTTATTTATTTATTTTTTTTTCTGGTAGTGTTTAACGCCCACTTTTACTACTACGGCACCGAGGCGGTGACACTGACGATACATGGAATGAAGATGGAGCACCGGTGGGATGAGATAGCGGGGGAATCCGGAGAACCGGAGGAAACCCGCTCCAGCGCCACTTCGTCCACCACAAATACCACATGCGGTTGCCTGGGATCGAGCCCGGCTCACCTCGGTGAGAAGCGAATGGCGGCACAGTCAACACATGCCGCCATTCATTTATAGATATAAAACGTGTATGTGTTTTTGCTGCTTATGTCATTTAAAATACCCATTCCTTGTAAATTGAGCTATGCAGTAATCGTTACTTTCCTACTCTAGCATTCAAATCTCCGTCAAGGCCTACTCGAGCTCACTGCTACAGCCATTAGTTATAAGATTTTGTAATCATTTGCAAACCATTTCATTATTTGTCTAAATTGTACGTAAATGGCCTGAACTTGACATACTTAAAGGGTTCTCGGATATCTGTTATTGCAAGAATTAATGGTTGAGTTTCATAAGCTATTCTCCATCTTTTGTTTGGTATTTTAAAATGACTGTGGAAAAAAACTAGACTCTGACGCAAGTGATTACGATACTGAATCCATCTGTAACAGCAAATATGGTACTCTGAGGTTTCTATGCAAAATGTTGACTAACTGCTGAACAAACAAAGTTATGGGGCAACATAGGATTTAATTAAGGCATTAGGATTTGAACATGTGTATGATGCTTGGTTACGGTTGAGCAGTTGTTGATGGGATGGAGGTTATAGGGAGACGGATGTAACTGAGCTAGGGGATGTGATATAACGTTGCAAAATTGCTCCTCAACAGCTGCTCGTCAGGCTGCAGCGGAACTTCTGCATCGATGATGTGTTGAATTTTCCAAAAAATATTGCATGTTTTGGGGTTTGTGAATTTTGATATCCAAGTATTTCTTTGAGGATTGTACTCGTATATTGCTAAGACGAACTGAAAATGTTAAGCATTTTAAATAATTTTTTAAATAATTCGTTTAAAAAGTACTTTTTTCAATAGAAATTTCAACTACTCTACATTATCATCAGTACTACCGTTATGACAAACGAAATACCATCTATCAGCAAGTTACGCTTTCAGAAACGTTATTTTTGACTTAAAAGAATACCGATGCCGAAAATTTGTGGATGAAAGCACATCGAAAACAATGATCCGCTAATTTCTTGGCGTTCTCTTCCTTAAGTACTTGATCAGCAGGAAAGAGAGATATGTGCTTAAGAAGGTATGCCTAAAATATACAATATCCACTGCGTTTTACCGGCTTAATCCGTATACTATTTGAATTTAAAATGTTGGTAGATTTCCTTGCTGGAGACTTTTCTAGCCAAGTAAAGGCAAAGCCTCAATTTCGTTCAAACCCACTTGATATCGATCTCTTAACTCGAAGTTTGAAATCTCGTATCACTTTTTTTCTTTCTTTCATGTATGAATCTGCTGATGGCTTAAGCATAGATACAGTTGTTCGTTAGATGAACTCTGTCACCATTAAAAACAAAAAAAGCTATCTGTTCCACTAACAGAAAACATATGCCATAGCAACAGCAGAAGCTGGTATGTCCCTGACCTCTCGTGGTAGCAGTTAAGTAAGTCGAGGAAAGATACATAAGTACTTTGAACATCAAAGGTGAAGGAAACATAGTATGATATTGTTGTTTATGTTCTTTTGGTGAAAAGGGTGCACTTTTGTCTTATAAGAAATATTATATGTGTAAAATAAACGCATAATAAGTAAATGCCAGAATTTGTAATACAGGACTTCATACCTGCAGGTGGCAAAAGTAAAAACATGTCTCATTTTGAACAAAGGTGATTAAATCAGCAATACCGATGGCAGATATGAACACGGACTATTATTTGCTAACTGGTATGGTGAACATTTCTGTGTAGGTTCTCACTATTTAACACCTGCTTTGATAGAAACAAGTTTCACACAATATTTACATTGTTTTATTCGGCTGAAATAGCTACTTACCAACCTCTTAGGCCGAACTATCCAAGACGTGTAATACAGAGGCATAAATTGTTTTATTGCAAAGGTTTGCAAGAATGTGAGCTTTTGAGAAGGGTGCTTGTGGGGTGCTTGGACACTGATGTGCTTCTCTTCTCTTGTTTTCGTTCTTGATATATTTTGATAAATTATAACTCCTTAACTGCTGAAATCCTTGCTTACTGGATTATATCGTTGTCTGAAACATGTAAACGCTTCAAGGGCGTGAAATGCATTAAAATGTTTTCCTTGTAATTATCATAGAAAATCCCGTGATTGTGACTCAGTTTGTTGTCAAGTCTGCAATCGCGCGATATCAGTTACCGTGGCAACGGAGGCCTCGGAAGTAATGCATGAAGTAAATTTCATCAACTGCTTCTCCCAGTGGGGTCTTAACATTACTCATTTCGCGCTATAGCAACTTATTTGTGTGACTTCAGAGATAACCCTGACGCCACTAATAGGCTACAGAACCCCCAGCAGAGAGAAAGATAACGAGGTCACAGCTGTCTGACCTATGCCGATAAACAAAGCGCGCTGGCAGTATCATTTGTCTTCTCATGTGAGTGGAAAGCACCCACGGTTTCTCAAAGGAAATTACATCAGACTGATGAGCAAAGACAACAAATTCTGTTGCTAAGCGCAAACAAATGTCTTAGTGATAGAGCAGGATGTACGCAACAAAAGAAGCGTTGACCTCAATGGTTTCAAATCACATGTAATTTACGTATACCAGGAGCATCAATTAGGTTTCTGCTTTAAGAAAAGCAAGATTGCCTGACTTCGTTCCCCAAAATTTCATGTAAATTCCCAATTATATACTTAGACTAAAAAAATCGTTAATGTCTGAAATGTCATATATTTGTATTGAAGTACAGTCGTACATCATACATGTTGCTTTGATAGAGTAATAATTATCAGTGTCTAATTATGTCTCGTAGCTTGGTGGGGGTGGGGGGGGGGGGGAATTAATCTCTCCGGTCTCCTCCCTAAATGACGCTCTGCATATGTTTTTGCACAATATGTAGAGTGGATTCTCGTTACAGGGGCAGCGTCGGTTGAGTGGTTATTGAGATTACACACACACACACACACACACACACACACACACACACACACACACACACACACACACACACACACACACACACACAAGCTATTTTCTCTCTTTATCAATATGGGCGTAACGGAGGGGGGCAATGGTGCCCACGGCTTCCCCCTGGAAATTAATGAATTTAATGTTCAGCTAATTACTATTGGACTACTGTTTTAATTTTGATGCAAAGAACAATTTTTCCTCTGTACACTCGCACGAAAGAGATAATCGATTGCTTCATCGCGCTTGTGTTACAGATTGCCATGTAAATAACAAACGCATTACCTTCGATTACATCTTTACTAATTATTATTCTCAACAATACTTTCGTACCGACAGTCATAAATGTTTATTTTATTATCGTCACCAGCGGTTCCGTCCCGCAACGTTACTTGTAAGTTCTTATTTTTGTTCAAATTTTTATACGCACAAGGACTGAAAACACGAAACCTGTTAATGTAATCAAATCAATAATGAACAAGATACTTGCTGTATGCAGTATTGACAAACCTTTCGTGCTATACTCTTTGCATGACTTACAAATATTAAACTTCAAGGAAACAATTTAGCTGCTTACATGCAATTTTGTTTTTCAAAAAGCTTCGTATAACACATCTTAAAATCTATGGATAACGCACTCGGACTTGCACTGTGTGTTTTAGCTTTCAGGAATTGATAAATCGTCCTTTAATGAGCGTTCATTGCTCAATTATGTAGGTAAAAAAATGAAATGTTCTTAGAAAAGATGTAATTAGGTTCTCTTCAAACAAAAATAACATCCGCTACACAGAAAAGTGGAACAATAATTCCGTTTTGTAATATCCGAAACTGGATGACGCTCGCCTCTGCTCAAGATCCACCGTAAAGTAGGTAATGAAGCCAATGAAATGACTTCGAAACATTAATATCAGAAAATGACGCAAATTCGCAGTTCAGGTCATGTTCCAAACAGTCAGAACTGCTAACTTGCATTTCCTTTGTTGGCAAAGTTTTAATGAAAAATGGCTGATGTCTGCAAGCATTTTTTTCTTATTTTCTCAGGCGATTGCGATCTATATGATAACATTCAATTAGCGTTATTAAATAATCGCAATTTGTGTATTATACATTTGTGCTCAAGCTCGTGGGTTGTGGAGGTTAACGAAATAGAAAGAAAAAAAAAACCTACATAATTTATAACGGCACATAAACCCACGACCCGACCCCACTTGGTTGACCTCCCTCCAGAGGGGGCTATCGCTTATGTGATAAGGAGGAAATTTTTCTGTGTAACTTATAAATTGGCCAAAGAGGTTATCGTCAGTGGTTATCGTCACGTTGCTTGGCCTTGCTTAGGTATAAGCGCTGCTCACAAATAAGATCTTGTTAAATATGCATTACATTAATCTACTATCGACATTGGTATTAACAGTGTTGTGATATCAGACATTGCTAGGTAAATAATAATCTTTTAGAACATAAACTTATTGGCAGCTATTCAGACTGTAACGTTTGAGGCAACTACTTGCCACATGGGACAAATTAGGTCATCACAAAATTAAATTTTCTAAGGAAAAAAGGGAAGAAAAGAAAGAAGAGAAGAATAGTTTTTTTTTTTTTTTTTTTTTTTTTTTTTTTTTTTTTTTAAAAGCTCTTATTTACCTCAAGTCAGTTATCCGAAAATATAGTTGTTTTACCAGTTTGAATGACATTTGCTTTTCTGCAAAACACTCGAAGAATAGAACCGTAAAAGGAGAAAGAAATGAAATTCCTTCCAATGATTCTAGAGATTCGTACGTTATATATGTGTAGGTAGTCAGTCACTATGGCGAAAAATGTTTAACTACTCATAAAAACAAGACAGTACATCATTTGGAAATTTGAATCAGAATACCGCTGCACTGAACTTTTCAGCTCTGGGTTAACTTTCGAATTTAATAGTTACACTCGTTAGTACGAAAGATCAATAAAATTATCGAAGTATAGCATTCGCATTCATTGATCTATTTTCTGATCGATTCCTGGTTGGCATGGCAAAGAAAGCTGCAGGTAAGTCCTTGAACATGATGAGCGCGCTGCATTGGAATGCATTACCAGATGCCCAATTCTAATCTGGAGAAGCATTCTGACTCCTTTCTCGTAATGTTTTCTAATGCAATGCGCAATATTTCATGTTGGCGGAATCACGCTCTTTGATGCGAACATTTGATTTTATTGTAATTCAGAAAACTCGAAAGTAGTATATACATTAGGTATTCGCTTTCCGCTAAGAGAAGCGTTAATTTAAAAACAAATTGAAAAAGAAAACTCTTTCGAATTTTTCAATGATAGATTCCTGAAGATGACTCCAACTTCTGGAATGAAACCATTAAGCTTAAAAATCAGCGAGAGAACATCTTCTAAATGAACCTTCCTTCTTTAACGCAAATGCCTTCAGTGTGCCCATAAGTAACGCTACAGTGAAAAGAGTATTTTCGCGAGTGACTTCGACGAAAACAAAAATCGCATGGGTCTGAATCTTCTAGGACTCATTCATTCATCTTAGAACAAAACTTCACTACTCGAGAAGCGTCAGTGTTGTCATACCTGCAATGTTAAACTTTAATTCGAAGATTTATCAAGAAGAGGAAATTGAAGAGGGCTAAGGCATTCTTCAGACACTCCAGTGGTAATGCGAGAAAAACGTTTGTATACGGTAACAAGTCCGGCAATAACTTTTTTACTTAGAAACGTATTATAAGAATCATTCCTAAATGCGCATTTTGGTTGTTTAGAACTATTCCAGGTGCAGAATTTAAAGTAAACTGCATATTTTTAATACAAGCTTCGGGCGAGTTCAGCTTAAAAATTTTGTGACTTTTGTAATGAATCGGTCGAAATTTTGTTTTAAAAATGTTGTGACTTTTTTTAATGAATCGGGCGAAATTTTGTTAGATGCTTGTGGTAACCTTGCACGGTACGTGCACTGCACAAATCAACTATGGGAGTGAAACAAGTGTTGCGTCATATGTTGTTTACATATTGTGTGAGGTTTCAGACAATGATGTATAATATGCATGCAATGTAAACGCCAAACATGTCTGAAAGTATCAGTAAGGACTGTACGTAAACAGAATGTACATTTTGTAGCTTATGGAAACTTAAGGCATTTACGTTATAAATAATTTGCTTTAGAGGTTAGGTATACCTGTGTATAAAACGAAAGAATAAAAATACCCCCCCCCCCCCCCAATATTTTTGTGTGAAATGGGAAAATATAAGTACATGGCAAATGAAGAATGCTTTCAGAGTTTTGAAACTAACAGTGACTTAAATATTCACTAGAAATATAGACAGGCATTAGGAATTTACAGGTATGATTAGAAAAATATAATCTATCACTTATCCCTCCATTATTAAGAGAAAAGGCAATATTTCTTATCCCGACCCAAATAATTTTTGGCAAACTTGCTCTTTTCGTCTGAAGAATGCTTAAACCAAGAAATTGGCAGACCAGCATAAGTTGTGATAATTCTGTTAGTGAAAGGACAGAATACACAAGCTAATACAAACAACAGTTAACCTTTGTTTGTAGACATAGGAGGGTCATGCAGTCCCCCCAGCATATGATAAGGTTGGTCAGTTGGTATATAATGCTAAAACAAACTCATTCTTACGTTAGTTTCTAATATTGTAAATCTGTAGACCATTTTCTGCTCATCACTGCTTGGGGAGAACTGTCAAGTTCTTAGTTGAATGAGACAAATGTTTTTTTCTAAATTGAGGAATAAAACTTTTTCCATTAAAGTGATTTTGTAGTGTTTCTTAGTTTCAAGTTTAATAGTTTGTTTTAAACTGTGTATTCAAATGGTGTTCATAACTTGTTTACTAAGCATGACTGAAAGTTTTCTCATTCGTCTTCACCCCATCTATTACTCTGATTATTCAGATACATACATTGGTTGATCATAGCTTAAGTTATGTAATTCACTTTTATTCCCTATCTATTCTGGAATACCATAAAGTCTTGAAATAGCTAAGAGTAGGGATTTTGGGTCCAGCACAAAGTTTTGTATATTCTGAGTGTTAGCTAAAGTATCTTTGTTCAGCCCCTGCAGAAGTGCAGGAATTTTCCATTGAGTGTATCAGAAAGTCAGCACTAGAGGATTTAGATCAACATAATTCCTTCATGGATGTAGTATCCAATGTAAGTACCTATAATGAAACCAAGTATAAATTAGCGGGAATGACACCTGCCTTTCCATTAAATTGTAACAATGAGCCGGTAGTGTTGGTATGATAATTATGCCCAAAATGAAATGTTGAGAATGGAATAGTTTTGATTCTGTTTACATCTCTTCAGTGCATCATCTTGAACTCTATTTTTGCACCTTGAGTAGTAATGAATATAGAAAGGCAGCTCAGTTATTCTTGTTTGAAAATGGCATGTAATAATGTAATCGCATGCATTAATCATTTATATACATACATTTTCCTATATTTTCCCCCCTTTTATCTCTAATGGATTTATAATGTACATCTTTTTAAAACTTGGGGAATGCATTAATTCCTTATTTTGAATGTGTCCTGAACATGCTACAATAAAGGGATTTTCTCTGCTGAATTTCTGTAAAGTTTTATTTTTTATTCCAGTATCCTGTATTGAAATCATTTCTGGTTGGATCTTTCTCTGGAACATTTTCAACCCTCATTTTCCAGCCTTTGGATCTGGTCAAGACTAGACTGCAAAATCCAGTGCCACATGTCGTCACAGGGTAAGTACCATCCAGTGTAATTATAATGGTTGACAAACCTATAAGTAATGCTCATGAGAAATCAATTTAAGATAATTATTTGTTGTATATCAAATGTATGCAGCATTTAGAAAGCATTTTTGTCAATAAAATAATATTTTAAATGACTAAAAGCAAACTCTGGTATAAAGCTATTGCTCAGAGCATAAGCTTAGACCAAAAAGCTTAAACATTTGATTTTGAACACCAGAGTGTGTCAGAAACAATAAGTAACATTGAATGTTTTATTGATTGCACGCAAGATAAACAAACAAATCACTCACTTGTGAATAAGTGACGAGCATATAGAGCTAAAATTGAAGGTTACTACTACACCGGGATAGCAAAAAACCCTTTGAATGGGTTGCACAGTGTTTGGCCTTTTGGCATCTTTGGCACTTGTTGCGGTCTGCTACTAACATAGAAAGGCACGGATGAAGTCATACAACATTTTTAAGACAACTTTATGAAAGGAAATGCTGAAACTGGTCACTGTTGTTATCCTTTGGCACGTCTTTAGGATACTATCCATCACTCACCGAAGTTCACATTGAGAAATGCTGGCAATTTCCTGGTGGAATTTTGTTTTAATTCTTCCAGGATGTGTGGGTTTGTCTTATACACTTCATGTTTTAAGGTACTCCAGAGATAGAAATCGCGGGTGGTTAGGTTGTGGGACCACAAATCTCTTACTAATAATTCTGCCCTGAAACACACTTTCAGTTGTTCTCATCAAAAGATTGGCCATATGAGCTATTGCAGAGCCTTGTTGAAAAAAGGCAATATCACACCCCCTGTCTGTTAATTCTCTAAAAACTGGGGCAAAATTATATTCACATGGACATCAACTGTTGATTTGAAAAAGATTGGTCCTATAACTCAGAACCTGATATTGTTCATGAATTACCCCTTTATGGAGAACAAATTGTGTAGTGCACCTTTAGCGGAGAAAGGTTTCTCAGAGCTGCAATAAGCAATTTCTATCTCTGGGGTAACTTAAAACATAAAGTGTACAAGACAAACCCACACACTCTGGAAGAATTAAAATAAAATATCCACTGGGAAATTGCCAGTATTTCTCAACATGAACTATGGCGAATGATGGATAGTTTGCTAAAGGGGTGCCAAAAATGTATAGACAATGACGGTAGCCAGTTTCAGCATTTCCTGTCGTAAAGTTGGTAAGGAAAGCCTTTAAAAGTAGTTTTAAAAATGTTGTATGGTTTTATCCGTGCCTTTCTATTGGTGCTGTTTTTTAATGAAATGGGCTGAGCTATGAGACTCGTTTTCTATCTACAAGGTCGTGGTAACGGATGGAATGAATATACACTTGGGTCCAACTTTAGTCATACTTTTTATTTGCACCTTCTTGTTCACTATTTTTAAGTCACATCACAGTAAAAAGTCTTATGTTAGTGGATCAACTTCCCTAACTTCGCCAAAATTTAATTAAAGGTCTCTAAACACTTAGTGGATTCACTTTTACTGTTTCATGACGCGTACATATAAAAATACGTCCATCTACCTCGGAGATACCGACGCTAGTGAACTACTTTTTGGCGTCCTTTTGACGCGACACACCGCCTTTTTCATCTTCATCCGTGGTATTCATCCGTGCAAATAGTTCTTTCTCATTAGGGAAGCGATCCCAATTATCGTCTCCTATTTTTATTATGGAACACAAACATTTCTAATATTTATACATATACACCAAAAAACGAATTACACTTTTAACAAACATTTACATGAATGATTTTCTTTTGGGGTCTTCTAATATTCTCACTATGATAGCAACAGATGGCAAAAAGCACTGAGAATGCGAGCAGACAAAACTCCACATAGCCCATTCAGAACTTTTTTGCTCTCCCCATATTTATTCAATGCATGCAGAATAAAACATGTGTAAGTAAGGGCATCCTTGCATGCTAGTGTTTTGGAAATATTTGGGATTAAAGCAAGTAGTACACCTTATGAAAACTATTCCTGAAATTCCAACGAATGATAATGCAATAAAATCATTAAAAAGCAGATTATGAATAGAATGTTTACCATGCTAAAATTCACTTATTGTTTGAGAGGTAGAACTGGAACTTAAAAATTCAATGCCACAGCTGGGATTTGAACCACAGACCCTCCGCTTACTAGGCTTGTGTGTTTAAAAACACCAACAGCAAGCCTGCTGGCATAAATAAATAATAAGTAAAGTAGTTTGTTTCTAACACTTACACATGTGGTGAACACACCAGTTTCAATATTGTCTGTAAGACATATTATTATTTATTTATGCCAGCAGGTTTGCTGTTGGTGTTTTTAAACACACAAGCTTAGTAAGCGGAGGGTCTATGGTTCAAATCCCAGCTGTGGCATTGAATTTTAAAGTTCCAGTTCTACCTCTCAAACATTGCCCACACACAGCTTGTGTGTTTAAAAACACCAACAGTAAGTTTGTTGGCATAAATAAATAATAATTCACTTATTGTGTTTGCTGAATCTTGTATTATAAAATGGCTTATGTTTTCATCTAGAGCAAATTTGGAAAAATGAACTCTTATAGAATTGCATATCTGTTTCAGGGCACGACCAGGTCAGCCATGCAGTATGTTGGCCATTTTTGGACACATCCTGCAGAAAGAGCATGTTTTTGGTCTTTGGAGGGGCATGACCCCTGTAAGTAAAGCTATTTATAACACATTTCTTCCTGCATGTTTTTCTGTGTGCATGAATGTGCCCCTATTATTTTGATTTTGTCCTTTCTTTCTCAAAAAAGCAATGGGGAGTATTTAAAGAGGTCACATTCCAAATTGGAGCCAATTAAATGGTCTAGGAATAACAAAGACATTTTGAACTCCCTTAGCAATCTCTAGGTAAAACATTTTTTTGTGCGCACTTGTAAAAAAGGGCTTTCACTTAAAAATTGCTTTTGTAAATTTTTGTCATGAAATTGATGGTACTAATCTAGCAATAATATTAAAACTTGTTTAGTTTTTTATTGGCATTCTTTTGACAAGCTGATTCAGAACGGCTCTATGGTTTGGTGGTATGAATGTGTGCGTGCGTGCGTGTGAATTTAATGACCTAAGGTAATACCAACTCAAAGGTTAAAAACCACTAAAGCAAGTGAACATCATTGCAATTGTTCTGAAGATTAAAAGCAGCCAATATGACCTTAGATGTTAAGGTAGTATATAAGTGGAACAGTAAAAAAAGTAACAGCTTTAATTCAAATCAGGGGATTTGTTTTGATTCCTAACATTAAAATGTAAATATCCATTAATGTATGGATACAAAATTTAGCTTTTTAAAAATGTATAAAACATACTAAGTTGGAAATTGAAACAATTTTCCACTTCACTCACTTTGATCAGAACATGTTTCAAGAGCATTATTCCCACTATCAGCAGTAGATGCTCCAAAGCTGATGATGATGAGAGCAAATGATCTTGAGACTTGTTTTTATCAAATATATTGTGTACAAGTATTTCAATTTCCAACTCATTGTATTTTAACCATTTCAAATGATTCACTTCACTGTATGCACCTTCTACCTTGGTTATTAAAATTTAGCTTACTACACCAACAATTTTTAAATTTTCCAATTCATATGAATAATGTGAACCCATTTAAAATTTATGACTGCATCAATCAGGTGTGGAAATACAAAAAAGAACTCAAAGTAATCTCTAATATTTTAAAATACAACCTTATGAAATGATGTATGTCTACATAAAAGGGAATATCTAGTGACATAATTTGTGCACAAAATTAAGATATACATAAGTAAAGAGACATAGCAGTCAAGGTTGAAAGCGTAATAAAACCTTGAAGAATGTATTCACTTTTCAATAAAAGAGAACTGTGTAATCATAGTCATATTTGTACGACTAGTTCAGATTTAATTGCAATTAGTCACAGATATCAATGTAATTCAGGAAAGTAATAAACATCTGAGCAGAAATGGACCTGTTCACTTTTAATATCACCACCTCAATTGTAAATGATATTGTTCATGTTTAATTAATTTTATAAGATGTATACAAAGTAGAGGGATGAGGAGGTTCTATCTATATAAGTTAACACTTGTTTATACTTTTTATTGCAGTCCTTAACCCGCTGTGTGCCAGGAGTGGGTCTGTACTTCTCATCCTTGCATTGGTTGAAGACACATGTAATCTCTGGTGAGCCAGGACCACTGGAAGCAGTAGCCTTAGGAGTATTAGCCCGTTCAATGAGTGGAGTTTGCCTTATCCCAATCACAGTCATCAAAACTAGATTTGAGGTTCGTTTTTCTGTTGTTTTGAATATTGTGTTACTATTTGGCAAAGCAACAAGGAATATTGATCTTGGCAGTTGAGCACTACGATTGCTTCTTATCTTGTGTATTAGAAGAGTGAAATAATAGTAACGTGGTGTATAGTCAGTGATAAAACACAAATAGATGATCTCTCGCACCTGCTGATATATGAGACATTGCTGTCCTGAAGATATGGTTGCATCTGAACAGAGTATACACACATTTTCTCACCTTTTTTGTGTGACAAGCTCACGTAAACAGCTGGGCAGTTTCACATTCTTTCCTATATGCCTCATGGCTTTGCCAAGTAGTAGTATACAGCAATGCAGTTAAATAAAATATTAAGTCACAATGATCTAAAATTTATAGTAGACCGTTCCTTCCTGTGTTGGGAGCATGTGCTGAGAAACTTTCAGCTTTTATAAAATATGGAAGGTCTTAATTAAGGCTTCATGGGTGATCAGTCGTGTGAGGTTTAAAAACATTGAGCTTTCGGCCATTGTAGACTCCATGGCCTTCATCAGAATGAAAAATGACGGTTAGCTTTCCGCTCCCCATATATATACAGTGTTAGGTGGGAGGGGGTTGCGTTGCCCTGGCCAATGAGCAGGTGATGATTTGTGATTGGGCCTGCTGTTTTGGGCTATGTTTGTCACCGGCCACATAAGGAAGGTCTGGCAGTCACAGGTTCTTGCTCATTAACAAAGACACAGAGTCCAAAACTACAAAACAGATCTGTTACACGGGCAGGCAACAAATAACTAAGCTTAATTATATACATGCTAAAGCTTTCACGGTCGGCATTAATCCAATAGATAGTAGTTTTTGGGTTTTTATGCCGTGGTCCTGTCGATGAATTATACAGAAATATATAAAATAATTAAGCTTATCCAATATATAGTAGTTTTCAGGTTTATAGACCATGGTCCAGTTGATGAATTATCTACTCAAAATCATAAAACTATATGAGAGGGCGTTCTGTGAACTGGATGGTTCTTATAAACTTTGAAAAAAGCTTAAAATTATGTATTGGTTATATTTTATGTTTCATTATCTTCATAATGACAACATTCTCATTTATTTTTTGTTCACATCCCTTTCTGTAACTTTTCAAAATTGAATTGGAAGTATATGGAAGAGAATATTTTGACTGCTTTGTTTTCATTGATTGTACTAAATGACCATTCTCTGTACTGTTAGTATTTTGAGAGTATTATTAATCTTACATTTTCACATGCAAAAAGGCAAGTAAAAAAGTTTAGAGGTAATAAATCTGGTCCCATAGAACTTATTTATGATCAGATAACAGAAGTCCTTATGTTTGATTGTTAAAACATTCAGCTAAGTAAAAACATTCAGCAAAACTTTCTTGCTTAAAAACACAGTTAAATAAAATTGTTAAAAGGTACTGAGTGCAAAGCCTGTTTTACCTTCTTAATCCATATAAAGAATAACAAATTGGCATTTTTATACAGTATAGACATGAGCAAATGTGCTTTAACCACCAATGGCAACAGAGTGACAGATGGTTATTGTTAATGAATTATTAAACCACTTTGTTACAGCACAAACATTTGTTTAAGACTTACAATATTTCATTTTTGCCAGATTTTGAACATTAAAATAAAACAGAAACTTAATAAAAGAACTCTCAATTAAATCCTTCGAAAAGCAGCTTTAGGCTAACATTTTATATTTATTCGTTGCAATGATGATCCAAGGGGATCACCCATTAAAAAACTTGACCCTTTACCTTGAATAAAAATTAAAATGTGCTTTGGAAAATTGAAAACCAAAAAGAAATAAGGTACAAAATTACGAAAAGAAAAAAAAAATTTTTTTAAGCACTAAGCTTTCTATCAGTGGACACGTGATAAGTTCAGAAAAAGTGGAGCATAAACTAATAAAAAGATTTAAATAACATTTTAAAAATTAATACCAAAGGCAAAATGTCAATAAACAAGATGTCAGGCATTTACCAAATTAGCTGCTATGACTTAATAAAGTTGCATACAAAAAACAAAAATAAATATTAATATGACTTAAAAAATTTGAGAAATATGAAGTACAAATCAGTGGGAAAATCTGTGCTGGCACATCATTTTTGGATGGTAAGTCTTAGCATCCATAAAGAAGCAAAATTAATAAGAGCAATGCAGAACTCAATAGAATTGACAATATGGGAAACATTCCTCATGCAGAAGAACAAGGAGTGCCTATTAAATTTTAGACTAGCAGCTGATAATCTATTTTCAAATTCATTCAGCCAGAAGCAACATCTGCATTGAAGCAAGGAATCACATCAGATTCCTAATGATGGAAACAAGCAGTAAAGTTTATGAGTGAGTGATCCACTTGGATTATTATTGCAACACTTAGTGCATTTTACTGTTTCTTCCCAAAAAATTGGTTTGCATTTCATATTTACTTCAGATAATTTAATTTTGGTATCATGCTTAATGAAACTCACCCATTTTAATTGCAGAGTGGCGTATACAACTATGGAGGTGTCACACAAGCCTTGAAAACTATCTACAGGACTGAGGGAATTAGAGGCTTGTGTTGTGGCTTAGTACCAACGCTCTTTCGAGATGCTCCATTCTCTGGTCTTTATCTAATGTTCTACACACAAACTAAACGCTCTCTTCCACAGGGTGAGTAATATATTGCTGAGCTTCTAACCATACATTCAACGCTAACTGGTGGCTTATACATGCAACTATCAGCTCTAAACTGTTGAAAATCACAACAGCCATACTGTAACTTGAAAGTTACACTGGGAAGTAGTGGCTCATTTGCATTCTAGCAATATAAAATGTAATATAAAGGGTATGTGACTTCAAAGACACATTGGGCAGTAGAGGATTAAGATTGTGTAATTGATTATAGGGAGTGGGATGAAGAAAAAACCAAAAATAGGGAAAGGGTTATAAGTACTGCTTGTGAGTGCAAAGCAAGTGCATGCGAGAAATGCCAGCAGTAAGTTTACATAGAATTCAAGCATCTCTATAATAGAACTGTAACATACATAATGATTTCACCAAATAAATACTCCATGCTCCAGTAAAATGGTATCACGCTAAGCCACTGTACTGTCTCCATCCCTAGGACTTTCTCGTCTAGTACATTCTCAACTGTTTGTCCCATGGAACTTCCTTTTACAGTGTGTGCTGTAGGTTTGTTTGCTGCAGTAGTATCACAATTTATATTACATATATATGCACAAAACTTACATAGAGAAGTTCCAGGGGAAAAAATATCTGCCCGTAATAATAATATTTGAATCTTTAAAGATAAAAAGCAGACTTTGATTCAGAAAACTTATATTGCCATACTAGTTTAGGTTTTGTACAAAGAAAACATGTTGCATGGGCTGTCACCCAAATCATAGCTAGGTTTGATTGTTGGAGCTTTCCACAAAGTTGATAACTAACTTGCTCTGTGTGCTATCTATGGTGTGATGACATAATTTGTCTTATCTAAGTTACGTGCAGTAGCTCACCAAGTTAGAATAAATGAGCTTTCCCTTTTGATAGTAGGCCTTTGCCCTTCATGGGACATAATAAAATTGATGTGATAAGTGAAACAAGATGGCAAGTTGGATGATGAATCAGATTTTAAAAATCCTTGTATAATTCAGTCGCTGGTAGAGCAGTTGGTAGAGCACCTGCCTGCTGTGCAAGGGGTCCCGAGTTCAATTCCCGGCAGAAGGGTAGGAATTTTTCTCCAGCCAGAATTATTCCTCATGCTTCCTTGAGTCTGGAAGTATAATGGCGGCGCCATGGCTGAGTGGTTAGACCGCTCGCCTACCATCTAGGCGGGACACCACATGTGGTATTCATGGAGGACGATGGCGCCTGGGTGGGTTTTCTCCGGGTTATCTGGTTTCCCCTGCCATTCATTCCACCAATTGCTCCATTATCACCCTTCCAATCATCCATTTCGCCTGCATTTCATATTATCATCTTCCTCACCATCATACCTGGTGCTTGGCTGACCACCTGCTTCCAGGTCTTCACTGTCTGGTCCAGAGGTTCCTCTGCTCCCCGATAGGCGTCTGACCCTAGTAAGTCCTAGGGGGTGTAAGTCCTACATAAGGGGAGGGTAATCAGGGAAAGAAGAAAGAAAAAGTATAATTGAGTCTGCCTGAAACTTGCCGGGCAGTTTATAGGAACAGAATAACAAAAGTTAGAGTCTGTTTACGCAACATGTGCGCAGTTACCACTCAAAGGAAATGTGTGGTACCCACAACTAATGATTGTCATAAATCCATCTCCATGCTTCCGAAAAGGCAAACCTTTACCCCTGTCCTTGAAGACCATAGCAATTCTCATTTTAAGGAAGTAACATTTACATGCTAGTTCCACGTGGAGTTTCAGTTGGCAAAATTCTGAATTGCAGTTTTTTCTGTTTCATTAGCTGCAAAGGTTCATGTTAAGATCTTGCAACTCTGTAGAAAGAACTGAGAAGGAAGAGCCCGTATTGTAAAACGATTATTAGGGCTCCTTAAAGGAAGTGGCTGAAGTCACACACATTGACTAAACAGGCTCTAATAGTGGCTGGAGGAATTTGTAGCTTGAATGGAAGAGCATCTGCACAGAAACCCAAAGGCCTGTGGATCAAATATCCTGGACATAGCATTGAGTTCTGTGCTTAAATTCTCTTCTTTATATTTAGTTTACAGGCAGTTGGTGTGAAGTAAGAACAGTTTATACAAGTTCTATTTACAAAGATAGCAAACATTTAAGTGAATTCATCCATTTCCACTCAGTGTAGTAGTTTGGTGTTGTTCAATTTTGAAATCAATTTGAACAAATTGGCTCTCAGCTTTTTGATTTCTTCTCTTTTGACAAAAAAACTGAAGTTTTTTTAACATTCTAAATACTGAAAATAAGATTTTGTAATCACTAGTTTTTGGTAAAGAAGATAAGATTAAGTTACTAAAAATACATTTTCAGTATTTGAATGACTATCAGATATTTGAATGTAGACAGTGGACAGTGACTATGCATGTTCCTTGTATAAATTAAAATGAGAAACATTTTTAACTCAAATGGCCTGATTTTATTTTTATTATCCTTTTAACAAAGAAGACTGGCATCTTCACAACCTCTGTACATTTTATTTCAGATTGGTTTCGTTCCGAGTTCTCAGCACCACTCAATTTTTCATGTGGTATTGTGGCAGGCCTACTTGCATCTGTTGTTACTCAACCAGCTGATGTAATAAAAACAAAAATGCAGCTGTATCCAACGAAGTTCAATGGTCTCTATAGCGTCGTAGTTTATGTTCATAAGGTAAGAAAGTATGTTCATAGCCTTGAACAGATTCCAGAATAATGGCTGAAAATATCTAGGAAAATGAAACAAGAAAGATTATTATTTAATTATGTTTAATACTGAAAAAACGCTGTTGATTTTAAGAATATCAAAGATGCTATTACTGCATTATTATTTAGCTAATTATATAATAAATTTGTCTAAACTGTTGTCGTTCATATTTTGCAGAAATATGGCATTCAAGGCTATTTTAAAGGATTGGTACCCCGTATGCTAAGGAGAACTTTAATGGCTGCAATGGCTTGGACTGTTTATGAGCAGGTATGAGAATTTTTAATTATCATTATAGTTCCATGTTGTTAAAATGTATGTACCTGCCAACAAAAGATACTGTGGAATGGAACTTTATTTGTACTTCAGTTGCTATTATTCATCTTATACTATCCATACAAAATGGGAAAATTATTTCATGCGCAGATGACACGTCAATAGTACACACGGACAAATGCTTAGTAGAATTAAATACATTTACAAATCAAAATTTCAAACAGCAAATTTTAAACAACCTCCACATTAATGTAAAAAAACTGGGTTCATAAGCATACAGACAATCCGAAACAGAAACGAAACACAGTTAACATTTAATATAAGTGATGAAGAAATAAATGAGGTAACTAACACTAACCTTTTAGGAATAATAATGGACAACCATCTCACATGGGATAAATAAATTTATAAAGTCTGCAACAAACTCAGTACAAGTTTATTTTTACTAAAAAAAATGGCAAAATTTGCTGATGTAGGCATTTCAGTGCAAACCTACTCTGGATTAATATATCATTTGTCGTATGGTATCACTGTATGGGGATAAAGTGCTGATAAGTATATCAAAAGACTTTTTATACTGCAGAAAAGAGCAGGGAGGATAATAGCAGGACTAAAGCTGCAAGAATCATGTAGGGATCACTTCAAAACATTTATCATTTTAACTCTGTACTCATATATCTTTGAAGTAATAATGTATTTAAAACATAACAAAAAAACCACACAAAAATTAACAGTGAGATTCATGATCACTTCACCGGAGGTAACACACATTTCCATGTAACTTCACACAGACTAAAATTATTTAAATCAAAATCCACTGTAGCTGCATGTATGCTTTTTAATAAGTTACCAATGCGCATACAGGAAATTCAAGATATTAAGTAGTTTAAAAGCGAACTGCAAAAAATATTGTATTCAAGGATGTTACTATTCAATAGATGAATTCTTAGAGTAATAAACATTAGTATAGTTAACTGAATTGCAATTATAATAAATGTTAGTAATAGATTGCTAGTCTTGTGTAGCCCAAGACTTAAAAATCTGTGCATATTACTTAAGGTATATCATTGTTGTAACTTGTAAATATGTATATATGTATGAATAATTTAACTATTGTGTATATACCTATATTGTATGTTTGGCAATGCCATGAATTGTTCTAATTTTAATCGGCAGAGAAATAAATACAAATGCACCAAGGAAAACAGGATATTGGAATATTTCAGATTAGATACAACAGAATAAAACTTTGTAATGTAAATATATAAATTACAGAGCCATATTCTTTTTTATAGTATTTACATTTGAATATGTTATGCTTTCTAAATTATTTCACAGAGAAGAAATGCAGGCTAGACATTAGTGTTTAGGCTCATTTAATGCTCAATTCATAACTCATTCCTGGGAACAAAACAGCACAACATTCAGATAATTATGTTACCACTTAATAAATGGTATATATATCCATATCTTCAATATAGAAAGCAGATTAAAATAATGTCATATTAATAATACACAAAACGAAATATGTTTTACAGCTATCAGAACATAAGAGTGCCTTACTTATATTAAAGTTTCATACTTGTCACAAACTCATAATTTTCTTTAATCATTAATTATTGCATCACGTTGAAGTTTTTACAGTTTTCTTAAGCATTTTGTTTTCTTTCTTGAGAAAACACTTATAAAAAGAGGACTGGTTATTTACAATAAAATAGATAGACTTATTATTAATAATTTTTAATCCTTGCTTCCAGATAACAAGAAACATTGGACTGAAATGATACAAAGCAACAATGCTAGACAGTTTTCCAGTGTGGTGCAGTTCTAGTTGAAATCTCCAGTGATTGGAGAATAAAAGGAGGCTGATGGATAGTTCTTCACACATTTAAGAAAATAGGCAGTAAGGGCAAAAGAATGTTTTTGCACTGTGCTGTTAAGAGTTCTTTGTAATAAATGTTCTTACTGTAAAATGCAAGAATATGAAAAAGCTTTGGCTGTATACAGTAGTAGATTTCCTTGTGTGTGGCAAAGGTTTTGAGGTATAGAAGTAATGTTATATCGTCTACAGGTTATAGATTAAGAGCATAATATTTTTGACACATGAGATTGATGAGTTTGAGCATATCTCTATTTATAAAGTCAAGAGTGTTGTCAGTCCAAACATTTGGTTTAGATCAGTAATGAAAATATCTAAAGTTATAAAATGAAGTGAAATATTTAAGGTATATTTTTGTAACATAAAAAAGAGTCTGAAGTGTTATTTTCACATGCCTTTTTATACCACTATTATTTATTTTGGCATGGCTTCTACAACTATTCTTATAAAGCTTATATTTCTATCTTCTTCATATTAATTGAGATAAGAAAAAGTTTTATTATAACTTTCTTTGCAGATACAATGGCGATAGAGAAACTGAACCAATAATCATATGTTTAAAAATATTTTGCAATATGCTGGCATTGGTATTATGTACTCTTTCCATGACATTGGGGAAACAACTAAATAGTGACAGCACTTCAAAAAAAATGACAAAAGTATTAAAAAATTTAAACCAGTAATAATGGATACCATGGAAATCGCTGTCATATAAAAGCTATTTTAAATTGAATTCTGTAGCACTACACTTTTTTGTGTAATGTTTTTGTCTATCTCTCAAGGTTTATAAGTTAAACAAAATTATAGAAAAGTCCTTCTGAATGAAGTACATTGCACTGATTTTCCAGAAATTCAAGATATAAATTTTGTCATGAAATATCTTAAATCTGTGGTATTTTAATAAAAATATTTAGAGCCATTTTTAAGAAAATAAAGTTATGAAAATGTTCCACGTAAAAGTTGTTTAGGTTGGAGGAATTTTCTTGAAAATCTTTGTGTTGCATCTTTAGAAGATACTGAACTTAAATACAAAGTTTGGTATTTATTCAACTTTTTGTTTTTGAACTATGCTTTTCATTGACACTCAGATCTTTTTTAAAAAATCCTTTATTTTTGGATTCAGGCTGCCTCAACACATGTGTTTATGGTGAAATTTTGAATCAGATGTTTGGATGGAATGCAATACTTCCTCCAACTCCAAGATGGTAGAAAAAGTAAAAAATATTTATTAAGTATGACTGAGACCTTTAAAGAAGAATGTTTGTTGTTAAATAGTCAATCTATTTTTATAAGCTATACTGTGATACATGTGAATGCTGAATAAAGTCTATTAAAACAGTCTTCATCTGCTGTTGGTTAGTCTTGGAGCATTTGTGATATACGAGTAGCAACTTATATTTAATTCTTTTTTCCTAAGTTACTTCAAGTTGCTTTTCTTTTGGAGAGAGGACTAAGTATTATATCTTTTATCTGAATAATTAATAGCAGATGATGTATGAATCAATGGAAGGAATATGCAAATGAGCTCAGGGACATAAGCTGAAGGATATTCATCCTAAGGATTGAGGAAAAACTTCAGATTTCAACCAGTCATCACTATTTATATCCCTGTTATTAAATAAATTGTATTGGTTCAAAAAAGGCTTTGCTGCAAGCAGTCATTTTGAAAATATTAAATTGGATGGTTTATATATTGATAATAGCCTTGTTAGTAAAGCTGAGTAATGACATAGATAGTACATTTAAAGTACATTTTCACGTCGGAAATGTCTTTCTCCCCCCTCAACATTTTCAACTTTTTTTTTAATTAACATCCTCCAACATAATGTCATATCAGACGGTGAATGAATGAAACGGGTGAAGTGATGCTCAAATGAGCCCCAGTTTCATGGAGCTTTAAGTTACCCGACATTTGTCTTCTCAGGATAAGGAGAACCTTGGGAAAAAACCTTACCCGGATAGCTCACCCTAAGTGAGATTCAAACTTGCGACCTCTTGAACGTGGGGCAGACACGCTAACCATCATGCTACCGAGGCGGGCTCTGTATAGTTTACATGCTAATTGTTATCAGAAGTGTGTTTAATTTAACAATTTGCACAGTCAGATTAGCCTGGATACATAGCATTGTAGAAATTTCTTTTCAATTTTTTTCAAAATTAAAATTTTCAACATTTTTACCTTTTTTTTTAATCCCAAGGAAGTACTCTTAAAATTATGCTACACACCTTATTCATACTTTATTTTGAAGCTTGTTAGGGAATGATATGAACCAACAACTATGGTCTTAACCTAGATCACAAAAATTGTTTAGTCACTTAAACAAAAATTCAGTTTGTAAAAAGAGGAACTATGAATTTCAAAATTCATAACTTTTTAAACAGCCAGTTTATTGACATATTTGAGGTTCAAATCATTATGTCTGCTCAGTTGGTTAGACGCTGGCCTACCAATCCCAAGGTCGCTGGTTCAAATCCGGCCCAGACTGATGGTTTTAAGTGTGCTTAAAAACGACAGCTCCATATCAGTACATTTACTGGCATGTAAAAGAACTCCTGAGGACAAAATTCCGCCACACTGGAGACACTGATGTGACCCCAGCAATTGACAATGTCGGTAAACAACAAAAAATAATAATAATTCAAATCATTGTGCATGTTCAGACAAATATATTGGTGTATTAAAGCCTGAAATACCTATATTTTTATAGAAACTACAGAATTTGAAAAAATATTTGAAATTTTCAATTTTTAATATTTTTACAGTTACCTAAAACAATATTTTTAAATATTGGTACTGTAAACATTTCTAGTTTATTATGCCAATCATTAGCAAAACATTAAAAGGAATTCTGGCTAAAAATATTAATTTTTGTTCCCAATGTGAAGATGTACCTTAAAAAGAATTTATGAAAAATAAAGAAACATGTTAGAATGGTTGATCAAGCATTGTTAAGAGATAATACTCACTGCAAGTGCCTTTTCTATGAAAGAATATGTTATGATATTTTTGAGACATACTCCAGGATGAGCTTGAGGACCGTTAATAAAGTTATGAGTACCTATTCAATTTAAAAAAGAGAAAGGTATTTATGTTACACTAACACATCACTTTGAATTAATTCCAGGTTACATTGAGTCATTGTTACCTTTAATTATCAGTATATGAAGTTATATCCAAATTGTACAAAGCAGAATGTATTTTTAAAGTATACCATGAAACTATATCAAATCACAAACAAAGATTATCATTAAATAACGCTTGAAGAAATTGAATTTTGAACATTTAAACTACCTATTGTACCAAGAAACATGTTCACCCTTATGACCTTTGTAGATCACTGCATAATTTCTTCCCATGAAAGCTTCTTAATAAGCACCCAGATTTCAAATATTGACATACTAAGATTGTCATAAAGAAAATATTTTATGTTAAAGTATTACTTCCAGTATGGCATCTGCCCTGAATTAACCTATGTATTTTGAGATAGAAATGTTTTCAAGTTTAATTTGTAATCATAAGTCACATTGATGTGGCTTTTAGATATGATTTTCTGTAATTGTTGATTTTGAAAGTTTAAAATTATTCAGCAATGTCTGTATAATGTCTTAATAGTATTAAATATCTATTTAAATATTGTTATAATGTCAATCGCATATATTACATTTATTAATAAAAGAAAAGTAAATATTTTTCTTCATACACCATTAGATGTGTTTTAATACTGGTTCTTTCACACTAGTCTTAATGTAGCACTGTTTGAAAATGGTGAAGATGAATAGTGATTGAGAATTTTGATCTGTTCCGAAGATTCATTATGTAAATCCTGTCCATAAATTCTATTTCACAAGATTAGATAATACAATTTCTGTCAAGTTTATAATCTTAGTAAATTAAAAATGGAAAGCCACCTATAATGTCAGTAAAATAATGTAAATATGTCTCCTAAAATATTGCTATCAGTGATATCACAATACAGATCTGTTAGTAATTACCGGCTGTCTTGCTTCAGTGATATCCCAGATAACTCTACCATTGCATTCATTTACTTATTGGCATGAAATCTTTACCTTAATGATCTTGAAGATAATTATATGTTTTAGCTCTCTGCCTCTATCCCTAAGAAGCAAAGTTCCAGTGTTATTCACAAAAAAACCTCCTCCCAAACATTCAGGTTTATAAAACGGAGATCAAATCAGCAAAACTGCAATTTCACTGAGCCATCTTCAAACCATTGTTAAATAAATTATATGCTTAATGAGTACCAGTGGCAGCTGAAGCATGAATGCACTAGTAGTTTCAGAGTTACTTTCCTGATTTTTTTAGGATAATTAACCTCCTTTAATGAGTAATGCCGGTATTATGATGAACTTATGATGAACACAACAGGACGTAATGTGAAGTAGAAGGGCTATTAGGATGCACTTAACATAGTGGGAAAGATTCTAATTCGTCATTCTCCTGCTCAGCAGACATGAAGATATTCGATTTTCTAACCATGAGGTTATGTTTTCCAAAAATGAAAAGAAAGAGAATACAAAAGTATGAAGTAAAAACATTTTTAAACCGAAAATAAAGTACTATGGAAATGTTCATAACCTATTTTAGGAGCTAAACAAAAGAAACAGAGAAAGAGTTTTGATGCAAATAGTTACACAATTTATTCCTGCATGGCACTACTATTGGTTTAAATTAGTCATGTGACATTTAAACATGATGTAACACAAAGGAAAAGTTTGGCATTGCCAAAATCTTACGTTACATCATGTGAAGCTAGTCGCGTTAAGTCGACTTTAATTAGCTCCACTTAATATAATGTGTTAGATTTTCCTGTTACGTCCCATCGTATTTTTTTTTTTTTTTGTAGTTTTAATGTCCGCTTTTGCTACAGCACCACAGGCGGTGACATTGATACATGGAATGAAGATGGAGCACCAGTGGAATGAGATGGCAGGGGAAACTGGAGAACCTGGAGGAAACCCACCCTAGTCCACCATGAATCCCACATGCAGTTGCCTGGGATTGAACCTAGGCCGCTTGGCAAGAAGCGAATGGTGTAACCATTTGACTACGGCACGGCCGTGTTATGTTAAGTTCATCGTAATTCCGGCATACTGGATATCCAGTGATGGATGAAAGAAATGGTTGAAATTATACAATATGTATACCACTACAATATTTAGTTGTGACTTTTTTTACTGTACATTGCTGGCACTAAGTGCCATGTACAATGAAAGTGCATAACTAATCACCCCTGTCAGACTCAGAAGTTTAGTCAACTTTTTTCTCAAGCAAATATCGAGGTACCATGAAATTTACAAATAAATTACCAAGCAACATATCAACTTAAGGTACTTGTGTAGGTACCTTAATGTTTCCACATGCGTAAACTAAATCCACCACACCTTTTTCTGATAGTGGTTATCACCACCAAAAAAAGTGCATGGATAGCAGAACAAATCATTTTTGACTTCACATCCACAGAACCATTATTTTTCGTGTAAATGTTGCATTTAATTCCTGCTCGGTTAACCTCTTCAGCGATATGGGCGTGAAATCACGTCCATTTAAAATAACGGATGAGCGATATGGGCATGTATACAGGTCCTGTGCGTTTAAGCATTTAACCCTTATTTATCCCTTATCTAACTCAACTTATTTTAATTTTCCCTTTATGAAACATTTTAGTAAGGTCTATATACTTTACTGGCTTACCTTAATATGTTTGTTCTGCAGTGATTACCTCAAAACAGGGATAAACACACAAGGGTACATCTCCACATTCGCGAATTCCCTTCTTGCAGCACACGAAACATTTTCGAGATGGGCGGGACTTCTTTGCTGTTAGTGGCATCCTTTTAGGATAATGTTTTCGTTGAAGTCTGAGGAGTGCAGGGATTTTGGATTTTCAACCCCCAACGTGGTATTGTTCAATTAGGCTGCGAGCTATTGATAGTCGGAAGTCAAGGTAGGTCATTGTCCTGTGTGGGTTTAGAGCTCTCCAAATTACCAAACAATTGTATATGGTTATATCCAGTTGGTGCAAAAATACCTTTTTATACCACTTCTCCCTTCAGCTACAAGCAGTAAAGTATATGTATGTATTTCAACAAAGAAAGAAACAGAGTCTACTAAGTTATGAAACTCGCATAAGCAAAAGTTGCAATGTGCCTCTATTCTGATGACTCAAGAGACCATGCATACAGTAGTGCTTTATTACACAGTATGCTGACGCATAAGCCACACATACAATGGGTCGACTACTGTTTCTTTCCGAGAACTTATATTAGATGCGTTCAACAGAGCAAAGTTGACTTTTCACCACAGTGAAACAAAATAGTGCCATTTCAACGTTTTGTAAATACAACTCAACTTTGCTGATGACGTACATTTATACTGCATATAATGAGTTTAATACCAGTTTTTGTTTCATTAAAATAACTTAATATTTACACAAAATACAGCTGTGTATGTACAAAGCACTTTAAATGCCTTGCACTGAATATTGGGTAGCAGTTCTCGGCTCGCAGACGTTTTAAATGGCCATTGCTCAAAAGGTTAATCATACCTTTTTTTTTGTTCTGTATTAGAGATCAGGAGTAGGTCTTCCCATGTATGCCAAAATGAAAATGGCATGGATCCACAGAATAGTAATATAATAATATTGCAGAGTTGCAGCTCATTGCTTCCTTCAGCTTCTGTGGTAATCTGTTGTTAGGCAAGACATTTCATTGCACCTTTAAGAATAGTAAGAATGACTACATTTGGCAGTATATAAACAATTCAACTTTTTTAAGATAGTGGCATGGCATGGAGGCACTATCCCCAGAGCCACCCCTGATAACTATACAGGCTTCTCAAAAGTAACAATGGTCTACTAAACTCGAAATCTTGAAAAATAAAACCAGTGTCCTACTTTGTCCTAATGCCCTGAAAAAAATAAAAGGCTAATAATTTATATAAAGGTATTTAAAAGAATCCAGCATCCTGAAACTTCTTTGCTAATAAATGCTATATGAGGTTTTGATTTCTGGAAACTTCACTATACTCATCTGCAACATTTGAATAAAGGAGGACTTGAGAAACAAACTTCACAACTATAATAATTATGTATGTAAAACTCCAACACTGGGGATTTGTTTCTTCATATGGAGTGCAAATTCATAATGTTGCACAAATTCTAAACAGTGTTTAATATGGGGTGAAAGTGTCAAAATTTAAATTATATTCTGCTCCATTCACAGAACTTAGACCCTTCAGATTGGTCTTGTGGATTGCTTACAAACTAATAAAATATCAGTTCTACTGTTGCTGCTTCTTCTTTGATACTTGCTGAAATAAAATAGCACAAAGGATCCAGCATGTATACCATATTTAATAATAATAATAATAATAATAATAATAATAATAATAATAATAATAATAATAATAATAATAATAATAATAATAATAATAATAATAATGATAATATTAATAATAATAATAACAACAACAACAACAACAATAATAATAATAATAATAATAATAATAATAATAATAATAATAATAATAATAATAATAATAATAATAATAATAGTAGTAGTAGTAGTAGTAGTAGTAGTAGTAGTAGTAGTAGTAGTAGTAGTAGTAGTAGTAGTAGTAGTAGTAGTAATAATAATAATAATAATAATAATAATAATAATAATAATAATAATAATAATAATAATAATAATAATAATAACAATAATAAGTAATAATAGTAATAATAATAATAATAATAATAATCATGATAATAGTGATAATAATAACAACAATAATAATAATAACAACAACAATAATAGTAATAATAATCTTATCTTATATATTTAAATGAGCAATTCTTGTGTATATATAAATATATTCCGCGCAACTTGGAAACGGCTCTAACGATTTCGATCAAATTTTGTATTCAGACAGGGTTTTGTTTTTTAAGTTCATCTATATAGGTTTAAATCCCGAAAAAATGTGATTTTACATAAAAAATTACAATTTTTATTCCCGCTTCTACAGAGCAATTCTTATATATATTCCCAGTTTTTCAGAAACAGCTCTAAAGATTTGGTTAAATTTTTGTATACATGCATATTACATTCACAGTGTTTTCTCTACTCACTTTTAAGTAATACATTCACATCTCTTTCTCTACTTACTCTTCTGTAAACAATTTTCCATAAAAACGTAATTTTACACCAAAAAAAAAAAAAAACATTTTTATCCCCTCTTTTAAAATAAGTCATACCATGGTCTGTGTGTTTGACACTCACACTGTTTTCTCCTCTCATTTTAGGTAACACATTGACATATCTTTCTCTACTCACTCTTCTACAAATAAGTCATACCAGTTTCTGTATGTTTGAAATAGAGATGTTGTATATTGCATTCACAGTGGTTTCTCTACTTACTTTTAGGTAACACATTCACATCTCTTTCTCTACTCACTGTTCTATAAACAATTCTCCATAAAAAAACATGATTTTACACCAAAAACATTTTATCCCCACTTTTAATAAAAGTAATATGTTTTGTATGTTTGAAATAGAAGTGCTATTACATTCACACTGTATTCCCCTCTCACTTTTAGGTAACACATACACATTTCTTTCTCTACTCACTCTTCTACAAATAAGTCATACAATTTTGTGCATGTTTGAAATAGAAATGCTACATATTACATTCACACTGTTTTCTTTACATGCTTTTGGGTAACACATTCATAACTGTTTCTCTACTCACTCTTCTAGAAATAAGTCATACAATTTTCTGTATGTATGAAATAGAAATGCTGCATATTACATTCACACTGTTTTCTCTACTTGCTTTTGGGTAACACATTCATAACTGTTTCGCTACTTACTCTTCTAGAAATAAGTCATACAATTTTCTGTATGTTTGAAATAGAAATGTTGCATGTTAGATTCACAGTGTTTTCTCTACTCTTAGGTAACACAATCACATCTCTTTCTCTACTTACTCTTCTATAAAGAATGTTCTATAAAAAGTGATTTTACACAAAAAAAGATATTTTTATCCTCGCTTTTAAAATAAGTCATACCATGTTATGTATGTTTAAAATATAAATGCTATTACATTGACACTGTTTTCTGCTCTCACTTTTAGGTAACACATTCACATCTCTTTCTCTGCTCACTCTTATACAAATAAGTCATACAATTTTCTGTATGTTTAAAATAGAAATGCCACATATTACATTTACAGTGTTTTTCTCTACTCACTTTTAGGTAACACATTCACATCACTTTCTCTACTCATTCTTCTATAAACAATTTTCCATAAAAAAAGTTGATTTTGCACAAAAGAAAAGCATTTTTTATCCTCGCTTTTAAAATAAGTCATGCCATGTTCTGTATGTTTGAAATAGAAATGCTATTACAGAGGTATTTTTTAGAGGTAGCGCGTGACCTTGTCACTCGCGCATATCTGAGCATCACGCAAAGCGATGGTGGGGGTAAGTTTCCACCAGCAGCCAGCTGGCTAGTGGGCTGTAAGTCGAAGAGATACTAACCAGACACCCCTTTTATCTTGCAATAGACAAGTGGACTCGACCATGAACTACTGCGCAACATTACGACACACGCCACCTCTAAAAAATACCTCTGTACATTCACACTGTTTTCTCCTCTCACTTTTAGGTAATACATTCACATCTCTTTCTCTCCTCACTCTTCTACAAATAAGTCACAAAATTTTCTGTATGTTTAAAATAGAAATGCTGCATATTATATTCACAGTGCCTTCTCTACTTACTTTTAGATAACACATTTGCATCTCTTTCTTTACTCACTCTTCCACAGATAATTCATATTATTTATATATATATACAATTTGGATGTTTGTATATATGTAACTGTTAATCTCGAAAACTGCTTAACCGATCACCGCAAAATTTGGCACATATATGTATTTTTTAATGGAGAAAGTTTTTATGGTAACAATTTTACTACACAATATATTACTTTCAAATGGTTTTCTACTCTCTTTTCTTTTACGTAGCACATTAATGTATCCTCTGTTTGCCCTTCAATATATAATTCATATAATTTTCTAATCAAATCTAATCTATGATTGAAATATAAATGCAACGTATTACATTCACATGATTTCCTTTACTAATTCTTCCTTTACGAGGCACAATCAGTCTTCTTTTGCTACTCGCCCTTCAACATACAATTCATACAATTTGCTATATGTTTGAAACAGAAATACAATGTATTACACTCATATTGTTTTCTCTACTCACTTTTGTTTTACGTTAACAATTCACATGTTATTCCCTATCCATTATCAATTTCATACATACCAACGCCTATACATATCGTATGTGAGTAAACTCCAAAACAGATTGACCGATCACCATGAAAATTGACTTATCTAAGTGTTTTCATGGCGAAGGTTTTCACGCAGTTCATCTTACCATATATTACGTTCACATGGTTATCTCTACCCCGTTTTCTTTTACCTAACACACAACACCCTCTTCTACAAACACTCCATATACTTAAAATATAAGTGCAACATATAACAGTCACATGGTTTTTCTACTCATTTTTCTTTTAATAAACACAATCACATTTCTTTCACTACTCCCGTTTTGAAAAACAATAATGAACAATTCATACAATTTTCTATATGATTTAAACAGAAATGTGCAGTACATTCACATGGCTTTATCAACCAGCTTTTCTTCCTGTAGTATTTGTTATTATTCAACAGTGCTTTTGCTTAGTGTCATTCTGGTGTTTTAATAAAAAATAAAGAAATAGTTAAAAAGTAAAGTAATCACAATTGGTGTCAGGAGTGCGATGAAAAGCACAATATGGAACAGTTGATGAAACAAATGCTAGCCAAGATGGACATAATGGGAAATGAAATGAATTCCGGAATGCGGCAGAGGAAATAAATATGAAAGTCGAATTGGAAAGATGTAAACTATGGAATAGAAAATATGGGAACAAAATGGAAACAAAAATGGAAGCCAAATTGAAAATGTAATCTCCGAAATGGAAAATATGAAGATAGGAATGTCCAATATGAAGATAGATCTATCGAAGAATACTAATAAGCGACTGGCCAGGGTTAAGGAAGCCATGGAAGAACTCGACGGAAAGATAAAGGACCTTGGCCAATGTGTCAATGTCCTGGAAGATACAGTCAATGGCAGCACCAAAGAACTGAACTCCACAATGAAACAAATGGTCGACAAAAACCTCAAACTAGGTGGATATCTATGGGGGAGGCCTGTGTTCGGCAGTAGACGTTTTACAGCTGACATGATGGTGTTTATGAAATATTTGTATGTATTTCTATATCTCTTGTATTTCAGAAATGATCCGTAACAATTGCAATGAAAATTTTTATTTTGTTAACGTTTTGCCTTTCAAGTTTATCTAAATAAGTATTTTCCGCAAAGAAAAAAAAACAGATTTCACGTAAAACAGAGGCGAACCTAGGTACTATATTTATTCCCACTTCTACAGAGCAATTCTTGTATACATACGATATTCCCGGAATTTCAGATACAGCTCTAAAGATTTGGTTAAAATTATGTATATGTAAAAGATTTTGCTTTTTAGGTTTACCTATGTATGTAGGTGTCTTTCCTTTAAAAAAAATATAAAAAAAAAACAATTTTACACAAAAAATAACATTTTTTTATTTCCTCTTATACGAAGCAATTCTTGCATATACTCGTATTATGTCTCTCGGAAACGGTTCTATAGATTTTTATGAAATTTTGTGTTCAGGTAAGGTTTTCCTTCTTAAGTTTGTTTACATTGGTGCCTTGACTGAAAAAGACATGATTTTACATATAAAAACATGCTTTTATTCCCTCTTCTGCAAATAATATAATTTTCTGTATGTCTGAAATAGAAATACTACGTATTACTTTCAGACTGTCTTCTCTACTCAAATTCAGGTAACACATTCACATGTCTTTCTCTATTCACTCTTCTATAGACAATTTTCCATAAAAGAGTGATTTTACAAAAAAAAATCTGATGTGTCGCACTCACATGACTTTTACTAACCATTCTTACAAACTCTTATTCAAATATCTTCTTCGTGTTACTTGAGATAAACAGATACAAAAATGATCTTATAGCTTATTTCCTTGAAAGTGCAAGGGGAATATTAGAATACAGTAGGCTTTGAGCGATAGCCAAATCTTTAAAATTTTTTACACATTTAACATATAAAAAATGAACAATGATCCATTTCACGAAAGTTTTAAGCTTTCCGAAACTAACACAAATAACAAGGAATATCTCCGAAATGGTGCATTCTACAACAAAAATTTATTTGGACACAAATTGTGCATTTTAGCGAGATCTACATTTTTGTGTAGTAAGATTTTGTCTATCTCTTATGGTTTACGAGTTATTCAAAAGACATCAGAATAAATACGACTACAGGGGCTATAGCTTGGAAAGTTCAAGATATACATTTCATTTGCCATAAAAATATCTCAAACACATGGCATTTTAATCAAAATCATTACAGCCATTGTCAAGAAAATCAAAATTTTCGAAAAATTTTCCATGTAAAGGGTAGTTTATGGTGAAGCAATTTTCTTCAAAATCTTCATGTTGCATCCTTCAAAGATATTAAACTTAAATACCAAATTTACTTTTCAACCGACTTTTTGTTTTTGAGTTATGCTGTCCACAGACTGACACACACACATGCACGCATGTAGGCAGGCGGGCAGACGGGCAGGCAGGCAGGTAGTCAGACAGACACACAGACCTTTTTCTAAAAAAGCTTTTTTTTTAATTCAGGGGGCCTCAAAACAGATATTTCCAGTGAAATCTAAACGTCAAATTCTTGGGTGGACATGCACACTATTCCAAATTATGAAACATACCTTAATTGGCCAAAATCAAGAAGCAAATGAAAGCATACTCAATCAATCAATGAAGACTTGCCATCTAAAAGCTGTTTGCTAAGCATAGCAAGTAAAGCTCACAATGAAGCAAAACAAAGCTTGCTGCTTGAGCTATATAGTGCATATATTGACTTATTTTTCGAAAATCACAAATTCCTTTCCTATACATATTATTGCTATAATATAATCTTGCAAATAGAGATCTCATTGCTAGTTTTGTGGAGTGAAGTAGATGAAAAATATAAGGTACACAACATTTGAGAACAATGCTCAAAAGTAATCATTGAATTCAGTGATGACATAGTATTGAGGTTAAACTTCCAACTTGAAGGACTGTGGAACTTTTTCCCTATGACATATCAACTTATCCCAGCACCCAGTACTTCCTACATTCCTTGTGTCAATAACTTTCCAATTTTAAGGGGACGACAAAGCAGCACTTTTAGTTAGTCAAAGTTGGTTTGCTTGCCGCTTTTTGTACATGAAAGTGTAAATATATTTGAAAAATATACCAGCTAATTTGTGATTTATATTACACGAGAACTGTGGCAAATAAAAGTGAAACACCCTTCTAAGAATTTTGTGCTTACTGAGCCAATCACAACCTGTTTTATCGACTCAATTCAGGCTCTTTGGCCAGTTAAACTTGATGCTCTCCTATATTTTTGTTTCCCCTGTTTGACAAAAGGGGCATGGTGATAGCGTCGAGGTCAGCTGGGTTGTACCCAGAAGAAAGCTGTCATTAGTGCTGGGGAATCCAACTAGAGGCTACAATTTAGTAAGCAGATACTTTGGCATGTTATTATTGTCATCATCATCACCACCAACACCACCGCCGCTGCCGCCACCACCACTACCACCACCATTATCATTATTATTGTTGTTGATGTTGTTTTATTATTATTATTGTTCTTGTTATTGTTGTCATTGAGGTTATTAGGGCTCGGAAGTTCATGCTCTAAAAAACACTGAAATATGCATGCCAATATGCTCTTAAAAACTTGAAAATATGCCAAGAAATATGTACTATTTAATTAAAACGATTGATGTCCCTTTTCAGCAGACAAGAGGAGTTAGTATAAATAATAAATCAAGTTACCTTATTCCTTAGAGGTTGAAGCAGAAGTGGTCCTGCTGCTAGTATTAACTGCTAAATTGCAGTTCATAACCAACACTTTGCACAAATTTTCAACTGTAAAACATCGTCTGTTGTCTTGCAAAACACTTTTGTAACGTGAAAAATTTCTCTCCATGTCACAAGATGTTATCGAGGTATATTTAAATGATGTTAACTGCTTCACAGAGAGAGTCAAGTCTCTTGGTGTGACAGATGGTTTTCTTTCCAGCATGTCTCGAATATTGTACATCTGTTTATAACCAGAATTTTTTGAAATTACATAATTCACTTTCTCTTTCACTTTTTGTGCTATGCTACCAGGAACCGAACTTAGATCACATATTGTTTTTTCAAAGACAGTAGATTATTCATGCAAGGGAGATCCATGGAAAAGAATCACGTATTGTCTCAGAAATACAACGAAGTGTGTGCCAAACAAGTTATATGAATTAAGTTAGGAAAAATACATTTCAGAGTTTGTCATGATTTTACCATATAAGGACAGTAACAAATAAAAGTAACCGGTCATATTTGATTCCACATGGCCATAGTAATTTCAAAGAGTCCATCACAAACTGGGTCACAGTTACATTGCCAGTGGCCGACAATTCGCTCAAATTAAGAAGATAAGGTGTAGTCTTTTGTTCATTATTTAAAGCACCCACGATTATATTAGCGATAGAACGGCGCTCAGAATCAGGAGGTTCATCAACAACCACAAAAACTGATCCGCTAATTGTTTTTGTATATTTGACAATACATTATTGTAACAATATCCTACATAAGTCTTACGCAGTGTACTTTCTGCAGGCACATGTTGTCAAGTGTACTTGGTAAGAAAGTTTTTAAATGTCAGATTATTAATTTTGAACAAGGGAATATCAGCAGCTAAAAATGCTTGGCATAAGTCATAGGAAAATTCAGTAACCCTACTTTCTAAACACTGTACTAGCCGTTTTTGAACAGGTTCTTTGTTTGCAAGTTTTCTGATTAAATTCTCCTTATCTTTTGCTGTTTATGTGCTGAACTATTTGAAATCTTTTCTCACTCCCTACAGTTTTCTCACATGCTCCACAAAACAGTACCCTATTATCTGTATTCTGTAGATATTAAGTCACCTGAAAACTCTTTCTGTAAATTAATTAATCTAGCACTCAAAGTTGGTTTTATTTTCGGCATTTGAAGAGCTTTTTAACATTTTATATGCCTAATTTAATTTTGTGGGAACCAGTTCACAATACTGTTACGTTTGAAGACCACGATACAACTGCTGGTGGACAGGCAAGCGTTGCTATAATCGTGCTGCTCAAAATGTTGACCTGCACTTTATCTTTGTTAATATAAACCTCTCAGATAATGCTCTGATTATTCTCTACGCACATACATATAATGAAAGGGTGGAAACGAGATTCACTACATGAGAACATGACTCAAAATTAGTTCTCGCCACCTAACGAATTGCTCATGTGCAATACTACCAATATGAAAAATATTATTCAGATGGAAAAAAATAATAAAAAACCATAAAAATCATTAAAATATGCAATATAGGGGCTATAATATTGAAATAATATGCATTTATCAAAATCAAGAAAATATGCAGTTATATGCACTATAAAATCATGTCCAAATAACTGAAAATTCCATAATTTGTGCACATAACATAAAAGCATACATTTTTAACCCCTAAGAAAAAACATGCAAATGAATGAACTTCCTAGCCCTAGTCATTATGATTATGATTATTATGATTATTATGATTATTATTATTATTATTATTATTATTATTATTATTATTATTATTATTATTATTATTATTATTATTATTATTATTATTATTATTATTATTATTATTATTATTATTGTTATTGTTATTGTTATTGTTATTTTTATTATTATTATTATTATTATTATTATTATTATTATTATTATTATTATTATTATTATTATTATTATTATTATTATTATTATTATTATTATTATTATTATTATTATTATTATTATTATTATTATTATTATTATTATTATATTTTTATTACTATTATTAATTATTATCATCATCATCATCCCTCTTATTCCTCTTATTCTTCTTATTGTTATTATCATCATCATCATCATCATCAGCATCATCACTATTGTTATTATCATTATCATTATCATCATTATCATTATCATCATTATCATTATTATTATAGACAAATGTACACTCAAGTTTGAGCATTAGTTTAATTTCACATTTCAGTCTTTGCTATAGTCTGTAATTGTCTTGGTTCTTTTCGTGCATGTTATGATGTGATATTTACTACACTTCTGCCTGCACAATATACATTTGCAGTCTTTGTCTGCCTCGTGGAACTTCTTGTTTTCACAAAGGGCAGTACACAGGCTGGAGACCTGGGCGGAAGAAAACAGCCTAGATAAACAAAGAAAAGACAGTACAAATTACCTTCAGAAGAGGGGAAAAGTCAATGCCCAAAAACAACATAACATTACACAAGAAGGCACTACAAAAAGTAGGTTATTATAAGTGTCTGGGGATAACACTATAAACAACAGCAGCGTCCTTTGATATACATATTCAAGAAAGAGCAGTAGCAGCAATAAGGGCCTCATACAACATCCCAAACACAGCAAACCTATCAACTTGCATGGCGATGAGATTTTTCAAGATGACAGTAGTGCCAGTGATAACATATTGTCACCGCGCCCGCCGTATCTAATTGCCGACAACCGCAGTGTCACCCATCGCATTATTGTCGGCACTACCGCAAAGGAGCCGAAGGAAAGAGACGGAGAATGGCCGCATTGTTGGGCGCTTGCCGAAAGAGAGAAAGTGATAGAGGCTTCTAGAACTGTCTGCTTTGTGTTTCACCGCTAAATAAGTGAACGTTCCGGAAGCTTCCAGGATAGTGCCTGGGAGATATAAATAGCGGTAAAGTGTGAGAAGAGTCAGTCAGAGACGTAAGTGAGAGACGTACGTGAAGCGTTGAGTAGTGCCGACGGAGAAGAGTTAGTTCTTTGTGTTACGAATTCAGAGCCGTGCTGTTGGAGAATCGGAAAAGACTTTCTTGCTGTTGCAACGAGTGTACAAAGTTACTGTTTACGGAAATAAAAGTGTTTCTTTATCTCGACTACATCTGTCTACTTTACTTCACACCCACACAACCAAAGTTACACTGGTGTCAGAAGTGGGATCCGTCGAATTGCTTCTAGTTTCATTACATCGTCAGAAGTTGCAACGTTAGAACCAAGATGGAGGGAGATTCGGAAACCAGGATGATGGCAATGATGAAAGAATTATTTGCCAAAATGGAAACGTCATACGACAACCTCGTTGCCAAAGTGAAGACGGCAAACGACAACCTCTTTGCCGAGCTGAAAGAAGAAATAAAGACGAGACACAACCTCGCTGCCGAGCTGAAAGAGATGAAGACGGCAAACGTCAACCTCGTTGCCGAAATGAAGAGGAGAAACAACCTCGCTGCCGAGCTGAAAGAGATGAAGACGGAGCTATCGGCGAAAATTGACGGCGAACTGATTGGCGTGACGGAAGACGTGGAAGAACTCGGCGAAAAGGTGGTAGACCTCTGCCAGCACGTGGACGTCGTGGAGGACGACGGGGAACGTCTTGGCGCCCTGGTAGTAAGAGTTGACGAGAGCGTCAAAGTACTGGATGCCAGGGGCAGACGGAATAGCGCGGAGCCGGGGAGGGAGCACCTAGTGGCCGAGGCGACAGTTGCGCCCGTTTCGGATGATATGAGGGAAGACGTGGAACAACTCGGCGAACTGATTGGCGTGAGGGAAGACGTGGAACAACTCGGCGAACTGATTGGCGTGACGGAAGACGTGGAACAACTCGGCGAACTGATTGGCGTGACGGAAGACGTGGAACAACTCGGCGAACTGATTGGCGTGACGGAAGACGTGGAAGAACTCGGCGAAAAGGTGGAAGACCTCTGCCAGCATGTGGACGTCGTGGAGGACGACGGGGAACGTCTTGGCGCCCTGGTAGTAAGAGTTGACGAGAGCGTCAAAGTACTGGATGCCAGGGGCAGACGGAATAGCGCGGACCCGGGGAGGAAGCACCTAGTGGCCGAGGCGACAGTTGCGCCCGTTTCCGATAACGAAAGTGTACGTCTCGGGGAAGACAAAGGGGCAGTTCAGGGACGTCGTCGAGGATTCTCTGGAGGAGTGTGTCGGGTACGTAACCAACCAGGATATGACGTGGAGGACGATCAGCAGGGAAGCGCACAAGCAAACGAGCAACACGCGAAAACCGACTTGGCGTGGGACATGGGGGGACCGTCGGAGCCATCCAATCACCTGACGCGTAGTGCCGTGAACGGAAGAAGGGTGGACATCATCGTGGACGGCAGGATACAGGAGAGGCCGTGCCGAGCACGAGTGAACACGAGTGCAGCGGTGGACGCGACTCGCGCGGATGTGGTGGGGTTTGTTGCCGGACCCATCGGAAGCAAGGTGGCTGCGAAGGTGCGCCAGAGAGGTCGGCGGACACGGTACCCAATGAGCCGTTTCCAAGTGCGCAGGATGGCCCGTCAACACACCAGGAAGAAGGGCAACTGGACGAGGGCCCGCCAAGACCGGCGGTACTGTTGCAGAATTTCGAAGCAGGATGGCATACGTCGTCCTACCCGGACCAAGGGACACTATCCAACAGCGATACCTAGGATCGTGCCTCCTGGAGAAGAGGTTCGATGGGTTAGTCCACCGGGGCGCAAGGGAGATGCCGCAGTGATAGTGCTGGTCGGGACGACCAGCTCTGAGGAGGGAGCAGTGTCACCGCGCCCGCCGTATCTAATTGCCGACAACCGCAGTGTCACCCATCGCATTATTGTCGGCACTACCGCAAAGGAGCCGAAGGAAAGAGACGGAGAATGGCCGCATTGTTGGGCGCTTGCCGAAAGAGAGAAAGTGATAGAGGCTTCTAGAACTGTCTGCTTTGTGTTTCACCGCTAAATAAGTGAACGTTCCGGAAGCTTCCAGGATAGTGCCTGGGAGATATAAATAGCGGTAAAGTGTGAGAAGAGTCAGTCAGAGACGTAAGTGAGAGACGTACGTGAAGCGTTGAGTAGTGCCGACGGAGAAGAGTTAGTTCTTTGTGTTACGAATTCAGAGCCGTGCTGTTGGAGAATCGGAAAAGACTTTCTTGCTGTTGCAACGAGTGTACAAAGTTACTGTTTACGGAAATAAAAGTGTTTCTTTATCTCGACTACATCTGTCTACTTTACTTCACACCCACACAACCAAAGAATTGAGATCATGTGGGAAAAGCTGAAGATTAGAGACCTGATGAGAATAGAAAGAATAAAAGAAATGTTCATGAAGAGGGTTACCCAAGTTGGAAAAACAGTGCCATCCCGGTTGGTATTCAACATAATGATGGAGATGTACTTCATAGAAGAAATACAATTACAATTCTACCTACAGTCTGATGCAAACGTTCCTCTCCGTCGAAGACGTCGCCTTTAAGACCTATAAGATCTCATGTTTGGTGTCCGGACTAGCTCTAGCAAGAGGTCCTAATCTGCAGGGTGTGCGTGGCTTATGGTAGGAATGGAACCAAACTAAGAATTAACCAACATTTAACTTTATTTGCAAATTTCCAGATTTGTAGAGAACTGCCAATGATATTTAAATAGAATGTAACTTTGTAACTTCAACTACAACATTATAACACTTTAACTTCGTCACCCTTTTGCAACCGCCGAATAATGTATACGTGCTAGCTTACGTACAACTCCCAAGTTGCATGTCCGTTATCTCGACTCGATTCAAGACGAGTGTGTGTTGCATTGCATTTGTTTTGCGTGAGCAACACGAAGGAAGCGATTTCCATTGGCTAACTTTAGAGCACGTCATGGCAAGATACGAATCAGCCCGCGGAATCACTATGGCTTCGTACAAACAACAATTGTAACCTTATCACTCATTTAAATCTGCCTAGGCTTCCATTCTTGAGACTTTAATCTATTCAGCTTTATTACGTCTTCCCCTTAACTATTGACTAGAATCTCCTTTTGTTTCTTTCTATTATCAAAAATATATATTGACATTTTAATTTCGGTTTCAAGTCAACAGAAGCAAGCAAGACACTAGTAAACATCATGGAAAGCAAGAAAAGTGAAATAAACCTCGACTTATACACCTCACCAGTAATGGACAACAGATGGACCAGAGAATGCAACACACAGTGCCACGTCACAAGCATACAAAATATAGAGAGTTAATGATGCATCTAAACATAATTTGTAAATATAATTTGGCATAATGGGATTTCATTTCTTTCATTCGGTTGGTATTGTTGACCTCTTTCCTGGGTATGCTCAATTTTATTGAGGGCAAAATTTAGCAATGTGATATTGTACAGAGTCAAATGGCATTTTTTCCATTAGGTGTGACTACTGTTTGTCACTCCTGGGCTCTTTTACCAGATGATTTGTGCTTTGTAAATTTGTGTAGAAAATTATTCTTATTAAATCTTTAATGTTCACACCTAATATATATAATATTCATTTTTTAAAATTTATATGTATATTTTGTCAATTACATGGTTAGGTCCATAGTTACAAATTGTTTGACTGTATATGTCATTTGCACATCATATGTTGTGGAAAATATTCCTTTCCGTATTTGACCTGTGTATGTGTGCATGCATGCATGCACGGGTGCGGGTGTGAATGCGTGTGTGCATGCATAAGAGGAGAGATAGTTAATGGACATGATCTGCTCTAAAATAAATCCAAGATAAGATACCCTACTGCAGGGGTTGGAAAATCTGTTCCTGCTGGTGATATGATGTTATATCGCTGTCAGGGGCAAGCAATACATCACCCCATTTCAACACTCCCTTCTTCACTCAACAGGCATTCAAACAAAAACAAGCTGGGATGGTCACCGCATCAATAAGTATGGCTCTTTCGAAACCACAAAAATTCAAAGGTACCTTTCTATTCCAGGAGAAGTGGGAAGAACAAGATTGTTGATGCACTATGGGTGGAAATTTGAAATGTCTGTTGTGTTTGAAAGATTTGATTGGTGCTTATAAGTCAAACATTAAACGACATTACAAAAGTTGTCACAGAAACTACAACTAGGGTACAAGTGGGAAATTTTAAGGTATTTCCAAATAATATTCTAAAACTAATCTTTGTCTGTAAATGTAACAATAAAGTTTAAATATTCAATGAAGCTCTGTAGACTAGTGAAGAAGTGGATTGCAACATACCTACACTAAGTTTATACAACCTTACAGGTTGTTATATAAACCACAGTTTACAAATTGAGGTTGCAAATTTATAAACAAACACAATTTTGGAATCACAATCATAAAATAAGGCTAGTTTAAGAGGTTGAATCAGAAACTGAAAAATTCAATGCCATAGCTGGGATTTGAACCATGGATCTTCCACTTATCGAGCGGCTGCTTTAACCACTAAGCTACCATGGCCAACTCGCCAGTATGACATTAAATTCCCCAGCTGATTCGTACTTTTTCCTGGTTAACCACAAGGGAATCTCACATCAGAGATAAATAGGCTAGTTTACTTTTATGTAGAGAACTTGATATGACAACATTTCTATCTCTCCATTCATCTGTTGTGCATATTAGTACTATGTGTGAGCAATTTTGTTTTAAATTGAGGATTGTAAAATTTAAAAGCAGGTCACGATTGCCAGATGAAAACCTACGTGCTCTGTTGTATGTCAGTACTTATGAATTAATGTTAGATGTATGCTCCAAAGAAGTAACAAGTAGATTAATGAAAAATAAGTGTTGAAGCCCTCTCAAACTGTGTACATGTATGAAGCATGTATAAAATCAAACTTGTGTTCCAAGAAGTTCCTTTATACTGCTACTACAGCTTTCAAATCCCCTCCGTTGAACCATGCAACATGTGCATGCCAGGTTGCATTCCCTGATGTTGTAATTCATGCATTTTTGATGACCAATTTGCTGATTCCTACCCTACTGTAATTATATAAGAAGGGGGGTGGCTTCCTTCATTTCATGATTGGCTTGTTTTTCATCTCCTTTCTTTGATCCATGCTTCCTTATGCTAAACAGGGTTTCCATCTTTAGGATGTGATTAATTATTAGGCAAAATATTGCAAGTGAGGAGAGACCTTGGGTGGATCACATAATATGAAATGTGTCCACAGTGAAACAAATATAGGACCAGTGGGTCAAGGACGAATAAGCATGTCAAACTGCAGGAACTTAGACTGCCCATCAAACTACCAAATACCAGAACCATGCAGCCACATCAGAACACTTGCATAAGAACTGGACTATGTTTCACAAGTCATATGTTGTGACATACGTTTCAAAATTTGTGCACATGGTTCAAGTCATCTACAGCATCAATGTATTCTGCTAGGGCAGTTATTGCTTCAGCTTTCTTTGACTGACACTAAAACAGCTACAACTGCAATGATATTGAGAATGACATGCATGGAAGAATGTGTGGTACATAGAACATCATCTTTAATGGTGAATCCTTATTCTGCCTGCAGCTCCAGGATAGTTATGTCCTTGTTTGGCCATACTAATGCAAGAGACAATATAAATTGTGCATTACACATTGTTATACTGATCTGGCACCTGGCATAGTAGAATGGGTTGCCAGTGCAAATTCTTGGTGCATTGACAAGTCGCCATTCTATTTCTTTTGGGGTTCTTACTACCCTTAACTTCAGAGCTAATCTAGAGTCATTTACCAACAGGACAATGCACATTAGGATATTCCGGGATGTTCACTGTGAACAGTTTTTTTGGGCCTTTGTTCAGTAGTGACTTTTACTGCCCCTGGTGACCCAAAAGAATACTGATTTCTATACCATCTTCATTTATGCCAAACTGAGTTGTAACTAATCATGTCATCCTTATAACATAAAAGTTCTATATAATAAATATAGCTATGATATCTGTCTTTCATGATATAGCAATTTTAATTAATGGAACTGAGTTTTATTTATGGAAGCTCTTTAACTGCTATGGTTCTCATGGGATGTCCCATTCTATATTGGGCATGAAATATTGCTTAATTTTGATTAGAGGCCTCTTTATCAGGCCTCAGGTATCCACAGCATTGAGCCACCAGCTTTATTCACTTTCAACAGGAAGCTGTGCTGAGGAATTTTACATCCTGGACCTGCAACCTCAGTGATCAGAATTTTAGTGGACAGCAGAGCCAGAGAGAGAAAGTAAAAGTATCCTTTAACCAAGCAGGTCACAAGGGAAGGTAAATGAATGAATGAACAAACAATGGACAGACGAATGAAATGGATGACATAATGCTCAAATTAGCAGGGTCCATAAAGTTTAGAATTACCTACATTCTTCTGAGGATAAGGGAAAATACTGTAAAACACTTTATTCATGTAACTCACCTTAACAAAGATTTGAACTCAGGACCTCTATGACATCAAGCAGACATGTAACCCCACACTACTGAGATAGACTGATTCTGTTTCATTTAAGTGGATCTGCCTCATCATCCTTCATACCCATACATTCAATTTAAATTATGCAATTACAACATTAGACTCATGCAAAATGTAGGCTCTTCAAAAACTAGATATTACAAAAAACAAGTCTTTCATCTCTATTTTCAGACAAGTTCAAAACTATGATGACTGAACATAGATAGGTACATTCTATGATTGCCAAATCTAATACAAAAGAATAATATTATTAAAGATTATTAAAGTAATAACATCAATCATTATAATAAATAAGAACAAAAAACAAATGTATTGAAGATTTTGAGAACTTGATACCTTTTTGCAGTTTACCCACACTTTGGGATTGTAATATCCTGCTGCATATTTAAAGCTATTATAACAATTTTTGTGTTCAATTAATTATTGCAATTGATTGTGCCTGCAAAACCTATGAGCACTTATTAAATGCACTTAATATACAATTTAATGTGTTTGTTTCTCTATTACTCCAAAGGTTAGGTACCAATGAAGCAGTTAGAAATAACTATTATCACAGAACATGTAGCTATGATTATTATTATATATTTGTATTATTAGACATCAAAGCCTCCATATGATCTCCATGGATGGTTGAAATCCTTCATGAATTTTTCAAGACCATCTTTATTTAACCTGTTTACCATGCTTGTTTACATAACTATGTGTTTGTTTGTTATGTTATGCAATTTATATCAGAATGATTTAAAACATGTATGCATTACGGAGAATAACCCAAGGAGCTACTGATTATTATACCGCTATAATTACACTTATTATGGGTAAAGATTTTGCTTTATTTATTATTAATGTAAAGCTTTGTTTTCAGGGTGAAATTGTACTCTATTTGGCAGTTTTGGGAGAGATCTAGCTGATGTTTGGATGTGTGAACTCACTGACGTATTTCCCTGGATATTATAGACTAAGTACCCCATTTAATTATTTTGTTTTTGTATTTTTTTACTCTTCTAATTTTGTCTGTATTAATTAAGTTTGCATAATTAATTGTTCTTAGCTTGATATTCTTTCTGGCTTAAATGAAATTGAATAAGGACAGGGGACCTTGATCCAGACTGTAGCATCAATGCTGATGTTAGTGAACAAAATCAAATTTTAAATAACCTAAATTGAATCCCAAATACTTATACAACTACAGAGATTCTGGCACTTTCTTTGTTAATATACTGAATAATAAAGGAAATTTAAGCAGAATGAATCTCTTGAAATATGGTAACAGAACAACTTTGAGGTTCAATTTGCAAAATCCACTGATAGAAACAAACTGAAAATATTTTTATGCTTTCTCTGAGATGAACATATTTGTATCCTCTGACTGTGATAAAACTTTATTGTCAGGTCTTTCATTCCATTTTAGAACATTATGACAGAAAGAATTATGAAGGGAGTAAACATTGATGTTCCTGATGAAAAAGTACAACAAATGCCTAAAACAATGCTGGTGTGAAATAGTATATGCATGTAGGTTCCACTGTAAGGTTATTGATGAATATTCGCTTACAATCACTCTATTAACATGTAATGAGTTTTTCTTCATGGCTCCTCCTGCCAAGTAGACCATATATAGACAAACACTGTAGTGTAAGAAGTACTTGAAATTTGTTCATCCAGCAAAATTTTGCAAGAGCTCAAGAAAGTGTTGGCATGTGAAGATAACCGAACCACTCTATTTCTCAGTATGTCATATTTTACTAAATGTATTAATTGACCCTAAGGCCAAATAAAGAAATGTTCAACAACTTAGAATCAAGCTATAAAACAGTGAAATAAAAAACTTTATACACTGAGTCAGTTCTATGGTAAAGAAGAAACCAATTAGCAATCTTGATCTTCTAAGTCTAAATACAATAGAAGCCTGAAATAGCATGGTCTGATATACCACAGATTTGGATTTAACAGGGGAAACAGTGTGTCCCCTGAAAATATATCATACTTCTTATCTATTTTTTATTTTTGAAAGTTGAGTTTAAAATTTTTTTCAAGGAGCAGTACTGGAGTATATTTTTTGCTACCCCTAGCCAGGAGATTGGCCACTGCGACTGCGGCATTCCTAGCATTGACCTTGGTCACTGCATTGCTAAAAATTTCCCAAAGTAACAAGACAATACAGAAGAAGATATTCTGCATGCTAGTAAAGTGATAAGTACCATAAACAAGATGACTCTGTGTATGGAGGAGCAAAATGTATAGAACAGTATTCATCTCCATCTTGCTACAATCAAACAATACCACCAAACAAAGCTTACTGTTTTCTTTAAGACAATGCAAAATTAGACTGTGTAAAATGTGCGCAGTATAATTGTATGTACTTTATAAATTAGGATTGGTTGTAGAACTGGAATACACACCTATCATAATTGGTGTGTAATTGCATTTGAAAGTGGTCTACTTTACCATATATTACTTACTTTACAGTGTACAGTAATTTATTATTGCAGGAATGTTTCCCACCAACTCCATGGGATCTATTTTTGTCACTTCTAAGCTCACATTTTGATACACTGGGGAATCATTATACATGGGGCTAAAGCAACAACCACATTATTTCAGGATTCTACTGTAGCCTCACAAAATTTGAAAGCTTTTCAGATGTGCATTAAATCTGCATATAAGAAAGGAAGTCAATTCATCCAAGTGTTTAAAATAAAATTTTATGTTCAGGTCATGTGACGCAGAAACTTGTTAGAAATTATTTGATACCTCCATACTCTTAGTTTTACCTAAAGGCAGATCATTAGGAATGATGATTTTTTGCATTAGCGATAAAGTGCAAATTGCATATAATAAGGCTATACTTTCATATTTACATTATTAATGATCAATTAATTTACTTTAAATGTGTTTTGAATATGCAATAAAATGAGAAATCCATCTAAAACACTAAATTGAGTATCAAAATGCGATATAAATACAAAATGGATTTGTTTTTTAAAGAAAAATGTTTTATGCTATTTAGTGGTAATACTAACAAGTTTGCTTCCACAAATATTGTATCCATGTGACACTGAAAAGCTTGATTGCAGGTAGAAAATTGAAGAAACAACAGGTCTTCAACCTCACCCATCTCATCCATCAAAACATTTTATCTCAGCCCAAGCCTATTATCTGTGTCATAGAAAATTCCAGGACAGATTTCAAGTTTCAAATTACATCCACAATACACTTTCTTCCTTCCTTCTCTTAAAATAGTATAGTCCAACAATGTCTTCAATTACCTGACTGGTATTTTGAAGCTGTGTATCATTGTTTGGGCCTACCCACTACGCGTATAGTGTGCTATAATGTGTGGGGTTTAACTTGGAACATGACCTTGTTTCTACTACCTGCCCGGCCTAGGCGGTGGGATACGCTAATGACAGAGAGCTGAAAAACCCTGTCACAGTCACACTTTACTGCCATTATGTTTGTTGTATTTTATTGCATTTAGGCAGTATTTTCTTACAATTGAATCGGTCGGTGGAGAAAGGAGCTAAGTCAATTTTTTTAACTTTTCAGGAGAGATAAAAAACTGTTTCACCGGTAAACTTATTTTCAGAAATTTATGTTCGATGTTTTATTGTATAATTTATTGCAGTCCAGTAAATACATATAAATGCACTCACTTAATTCTTAACAAATATTGCAAAAGTTTATTTTGAAAAAAATTGACTTAGTTCCTTTCTCCACTCGATGATAGGTTTACCACTGTTAAATGCATTTATTTTCTTAAAAATGTAGTTTTTGTTACAATATTGATGTTTATCATCTTAAATAACATAGATGCAATCATAAACAACACAATATGAAAAAGCACATTGACATTTGTAGTACATTTAAGAATTTTGGAGAAGTAATTTGCAAATTACGGTACCTGATTGATTCAACTGTACCGAAAGAATGTTTTATGAAATCACTGGCCACTGCAATAGATCTTCATAACATTTTTGTGCATCTTCTCACGTACGAGTATATATTTCATCAGCTTTTGAATGTCCTCCATTTTCTTTTTCTGAATGGGCACTTTGAGTTGTGGATTAGCTGGCTCCAGGGCCATGTGAAAATTTGAACGCGTTTTCAGCAAACAGAATGTATGTGTCAGACAACTATTGATAAATGGATGTGTTCTTATTATTTCAGGCTTATTAGCCTCGTAAATAAATTCCTTATACTGGGAAACTGCAAATGATTCTTTCTTATTTCTTGGAAATCCTTACTTGCTGTTTCCATAGAAATCACATTCTTTTTGTAAAATTGTGGCCACCACTTGTCAAAATGCATAATGCTTTCTGTCTGTGCCATAGTCAGTTATTCCTGTAATAGTATTAGCTATCAGCTCCACATATTTAGGGCGCTGATGACCTAGAAGTAGAGCGCCCTTAAACCCACAAATCAATCAATCAATTAATCAATCAATCAATCAATCAATCAATCAATCAATCAATCATCAATCAATCCACATATTCTTTGGGAGTTTAAAATCTATCACATTTTGATATTTTTCTTTTAAGTACACCAAACACTCGATCACATGGAAGATATGAATGACCCCTCTCTGGAAGTCGATGAAAGATCTTATATATATAATATATACAATATATACAATATATATAATGTCAGGAAGATGTAGGTGACCATAAAGATCCAGAATACAAAGATATATGACAAAGTCAAATTTTAAGAAAAAAATGATTAAAATTAAGATGCAAAATATCTAAAGAAACATTAAATGATTATAACAAGAAGATAACAGTTAACACATGGAATATAGTGATTATTTAAAATATATAAAGAGTCTTTTAGGACATGTAAATATGTATTTAAAATTTTGAACCATTGCACACCCAGTGCTTTGAGGCAGGTACTTGTGAATTTAAAACATGTTCTGCGGACACCAAAGAGTAGTCCTTTTACCTCCCATGCATTTTCAGGTACATTATATCTCTCACTAAGGTGAGGAATGCATGGTTGGTGGATGGCTTCTTTTTCCTCATTCACCTGTGTCGCCTGCTGTAAATGTTGCTCCATTCTTACTGTTGGATCAAGAATGAGACCCTTTCCTGCATCCCTCTTGATGGCTATGATATCTGCTCTTCGATGGCTATGATATCTGCTCTTCGATGGCTACCATCCTCAGACAGGCAATGACCTCTTCATAGACCTCCCAATTGGCTCTACAAAGGGCTGTTGAAATGGATGAACGCACACGGTGGTGACGAGTGTTGCGAAGTAATTCTCCCTTTGGGCAATATCCTAGTACATGCCCAAGGGTTTCCACTTCTTTGCAATTTGAGTGCCGACATAGTGTTGTTCATTGATTTCTTCCAGGTACAGATCTTACAATGCTAGGCACATTCAGATTAGGGTGTGATTTTTGTTTTGCCCCGAGGCTCTATCAGAGAAGAAGTGTAGTTCTGTAATATTTTCTGGCAGAGTAGTCGTAATCATATAAAAAGAAACATACTTCATTGGCCCCCTTCTTTCCCTCACCTTCATGATACAGATACATGATACAATGCCTGGATTTGATATTATAAATGCAAAAACTGTTTACCCATAACTGTCTAAGGTAAAATATTTTGGGATTTTGGTAAAGTCAAGTTCTGCATAAAGTCAAATGCCAATCCAGCAACATGGTCATCCCTTTTGTTCCACTTGCTTTATGGCAGTATAAAATCTCACTCCTACGCTTGTATATATCAAGATCAATTTGCGCTGCCCTCTTGCTACTGTCAGTAATATGAGGACTCTTTATTTTGACTTCTAGTTCCTCACATTTGCTGCAAACATCAATTTGTGGGCGGCCTAAAGCATAATTAGCATTTTCCGAGAAGTACTTTCTGTAAAAATCATATTTAACACCAAACTCTGGATATTTCTGCTGGAAAAGATCATGCATACCTTTGATATTCAAACATGCGTCCAAGTATTTGATTTCTTTGCCAGCATAGTGGGTTGTCCTAAGGGGAAACGAATGGATATGATCATGTATTGCATTCAATATATTTTCTGTAGTTTTGATGATGCACTCATTTTCACCCCGTTTATCCCTTGGAATTTTTCCTTTAATAAGAAGACTTGATATGCGAAATACTCATTTCTGTGATACAGCATGAAGATTAAGAAATGCTTGCTTGCATATGCCCGTGCATCTACCTTCTACAACAACAAAATAATCAAAAGAATGCTGTCGCTTGTTACAATATCTGCAGGTTCGTGTTGCTGTTTCTTTAACAACAATTAGCGCCTGTAGATGTATATCTTGAGCATTTTTATCTTCTGT